>CAMTDV010000116.1:51824170-52424170 GCA_947069175.1 Scalesia atractyloides
TGGGTATGAGGTCGATTGAAAACGTATGACCGTTAAGATTTAAAGTACACTTAGAAAGGACAAAATCGATAGCGACGGTCTTATCATTAGCGACTTCGACTGCAAATGGTTTGGGCAACTTAGAACGTCTACACTGTAACAAAGGTTCGAATTCAACGGATACAAAACTTTTATCCGCGTCGTATAAAATAAACACGAAGAATAGACATTGTTAACGAGAAACATACCGTTGATGACGTCATTGGCATTCTAGGTTTGAGCTGAAGTGATGACGAAGGCTCTACCACACGTTTGTTGCTGCTGCTGGTGGTTGTTGTTGATGCTTTGTGGGCAGACCTTAGTGAGTTGATTAGGATAACCATACTTGAAACAGGCTCGGCCAGTGGCTGCTTGAGGTTAGGCTTGGTTTGGTGCGGGGTTTCAGGTTGTTGCAACAGTTAGGTTCTGGTTGGCTAGTGGCTTTGGACTATTATGGCATTGGTTGGCAAAATGCCTAAACCTATTGCAATTCGTGCATAGGTGGCATGGTGTATGGGTAGGATGATGGTATTGGCATGTCTACACTAGGGGTGAGTCCTAGTGTATGCCTTCTTGCTAGACTCAGGGTTGGTTGGTGCAAGTTGTTAGATAGGTTGTACGATTTGGCGGAGTGACTACCGCATAGTTTTGGCTTGAAGCTTTCCGCTGCCCTTGTTGTTGTTGTTCCTTTGTGGCTTGGATGGCGTGGGTTCATTGATGGTAACGGTGGTGGCTTGGTGCGCATTCTTTGATAAAGCCTTGTTGCAGGCTTCATGAAGAACTTAGTTGTTGTTGAGTTTGGTGCCCAGATTGTAGGTATATTCGAGGGTTTTAGGTGAGGTGGCTTCAATTAGGTTCATGATTGAGGGGGGTAGGCATTGAATGTACTTCGCGATAGCCTTGTCAAGGGTGTCAACTTGGCTAGGGCATAGTGCACTCAGTTGTTTAAAGCGAGCTGTGAGACCAGCGTTGTCGTTCCCAACCTGCCTCAGATTCCAGAATTCATTCTCGTGTTTCTGAAGCTCGTGTGGAGGACAAAACTTGTCTCTCATCAACTTCTGGAAATCGGCCCAAGGAAGGGTGTGTGCGGCTTCGTTCCCACAAACGTTACCTCGGAGGTCTACTAATCAAGGGCACTTGATTGGAAAACGCCCGTTGCGTTAACCGTATGCAGGTGATGAGGACAACCACTTTGGAGGAATGTTACTTCAATGGCATCAAACCATTGAAGCAATTTAGTGGCATCCCCTTCACCAGTGAAGGGCAGGGGGTTACAAGAACAAAATTGTTTGAAAGTAAACGTCAACTTAGGCATTTCCACCATGGAGTCGACAGAGCCATGGGGTGATTCAGTGTTTGGTGGAGGTTGGATTTTGCTAACGATGTCAGGGATGATCTTGGCCATTGGTTTTACCATAAATTTCATACAATCATTCTTGGACATGAGTCGGAGTTGGACTTCTTCCTTCTTCCTTCCGTTTGAGTTTTGCGAAGTAGACATCTAGGCGGTCGAAAATAGAGGAAAAGTTGAGTCTTGATCATCATGTGGTTATAAAAGTTGCATGCTTGAGCATGTAAGTATCACATATCACTTATGAGTTCATATAGGTGGCATAAGCATAACAAGTATTCAATAAGCATAAACACGTATGAATGTGTAAAGGAGTATAAATTTAATTGGTTCACGAGAGTTATTAATGTTTTTGATTGCGGGGGGACGTGCGAATCGTGCATCGGTTTTAAAATGAACAAGATAACAAGTACTAAAATACATAGAAATTGAGGTAACATAAAAGAGAGGCTTGATAAAATATTGGAGTGTTTCGGGTTGAGAAACTTTGACTATTCCAAAATGAATCGCAAGTCCTTTCGAATTAGTGAGACATGCTTGGCCTAATAGATAAAATCTCACCGAGGAGCGGTTAACGGTACTTTACCCTTTCGGTTACTACATGTCCCTAATTGATTGGAAATTTAAGACTTTGGTGGGATTGAAAATCGAAGAGTGGAACTAGTTATCAAGATGTGGATACCATTCCTAACTTGACAATTTTGTTCCTTAAATGTGGTTGGTACTTACAAAACGAGAAGAAAATTCTGACTCTTTGGTAAGGATCCACTAGAGTATGAAATGGAAATTTTCCATCAACATGTGGATTTCACTCCTAGCTTGATGGTGTAATTTCATGTAAAATTAAATATGCAGATTGAGAGTGATCACCAAAGTGCGGGTTTCACCCTTATTTTGGTGAGATCGTCTTGTTTGTAGTATGAGTGCCTTCATGTCTTCTACGTGTGTATTATGTAAATGTCTTAGGAAAGACATGTTGTATAATTAAGACAAAAGAAATAGAATGAAGCAAGTAGGGAGAATAACATATTAAATAAGAATCAAGAACGGTCAAGTTAGTCACTTAAACTATAGACTAGGTCGAACATGGCAAATCTACCTAACTACCTATAGTTATGGCTCAAATACCAATCTGTCACACCCTAACCGATGGCGGAAACATCGGTGTGAGACGAACGAGATTGCTCTAGACTTTATAACACTGTTGTGATAATATTTAATCCAAACTGATTTCATTCATAAATAAAATTGTCAAGTACATCACAAGAATTCAAAGTACAACAATTGGAAACCTCAAAGTATAACCAAAACTAAATAATAATACAGTGATAAAATCTAGTAATTCAAGATGCGTTTCTAAGTCGTCCCTACTAGATTTCGTCAATGTCAACATCATCAACCTGCAATATTTTATAAGTATAGTTCAACACACAAGTCATTGGCGAGTACACAAGTTTAATATAGCATAAGTTTGAAAACGAATCCACGGGCAAAAATAGTTAACTAGATTAATGTATCAAGGCATACAATTTTACAAGTCAACCCTTTGATTACCGCAAGAATTTAAGACTTAACATGACCACAAGAATATGGACGGTGCATTACTCCTATAGCGCTATACATGATAAAGGGAGGCTCGTACGAAGTTAATGACAAGCGAATCACATAAGAATGTTCCAAGAATACAAATTAAGTAACATGTATTTAAGCATTTATATTGGATTGTTTGTGTTTGCATAAAGTATAAGTGTGTTTACATGTATTTTGATAGGTTAAACACATTGCACCCAAAAGTGTAAAGCGAGAAAGGGGCATTCAAGTGTACTCACGGTTTTGCAAAGCTTCCTTTGGTAATCCCGTGAAGAGTTGGAAAGTTTGAAGGTTGGAACACCGAGTTATCCTACATGAGGAAATGTAGGTGTGTAAGTATTTGAATAATAATGGTGGTTTTGAATTCGAAATTAAAGTATGTAAAAGTATATATTCAAGAAAGTAATCATCTAGCGTTAAACACTCGTTTTTGACACTATATATCCCGTATGGGTTTTTGTGATTTCATTGGTTAAGTGCCCATTTGAATCGTAACAAGGGGTTCAAGTCTTAGATAATATAACCTAATGTTAGGACAAGTAACATATGATCATTGTCGAAAGTTTGGTTATGTATAAGTCTATTTACATATATATTATAAAATATATATTAAGTTCATCATATATGTCATAGATCATCATAGAAGTCATGCATGGAGGTAGGATGGTGAGCATCCATTAAACCTCGTTATATGATTTACCAATACACAAACCGTCGCATGGACGATTCGGATGGTCATGAATGAAACGAAAGAACTACTTCACTAAACTATGCATCGACCAAGTAAGCAAGCTAGGTGCATGCATCCCGAATATGGTAACGTTTGGGGACGTGTCGTAGCCTTGTTAATCAATTTAAGGTGGAACATAGTTTAGTGGTTACCTAGAAATCATCAAGTGAGGTCATAGATTGAAAGTAGGATAGCCAAGGCTTCCAAGTAATCACACCTTCACCAAAACACAAGCCTTGTAAAGCTTGGATGGTCTCAACACATGTGGGTTAGAACCCTTACGAAATCAGAAAGTTAAGAGGTATTTTATACCTCCTAATTTGTATGAAACAACCTTGGCTTAGCTCCCTAACAATGGACTTGATTAGGGGCACAAGTAGCACAAGCTTCTTTAAAAACGTATGTTTAAATAAAGTTTACAAGTTCATCTTGCAAAACAGAAAGTTTTAGCCTTAAAAGTGGTATTGTTCCACCTTGGTTTTCCATGGAAAACCTATAGTAACATCCCTAGAGGTATTACAAACTTTGTAGAGGAAGAAAAATGAAGAAAAACATGTTAATAATGAAGTTGTAAAAAGATTAAAACAAACAGAAAGTTATAGGCACTTTGGACCTAAAAAAGGGTGAGATTTCACCTTAGTTTGCCCAAGCAAACTTGTGAAAACCTTTCCTAGAGGTTATCCAAGTGTTGTAGAAGAAAGAACAAGAAGAACCTAGAAAGAGAAGTAAGTTAAAACTCACTTTTAATGGCTGGAACTTTCTGAGGTGTAGCTGAAAACTCAGCTGAGTTTGAGTGTGTTTTGAGAGTGTTAGAGGGTTGTAAAAGTGGGATAAAGGATGGAGAAGTGCTCATTATATAGGGAAGGAATCAGAGTTTCAATGGGCTGGGCTTTGAATATGATTAGTGGGTAATTAACCTCCGATCGAAATCTGCCTAGCCCGTATATATATATATATATATATATACATATATATTTGAATATTATAAGGTGTATATTTGTTGTATATTTAGGTGTTACATGTTATTTTAATAAATGACCAACTTGTAAAAAGAGCTCTAATATGCAGAGGGAACATGAAAACATGTGTTGAACAAGTATGTAAACATAGGTTTGGTGTTGTAATAATAAAATAAGTATTATAAGGATTAAAAAAGTATGTGTAATGTTTAACGAAGTGTCAATTATGCATAAGTCTCTTCATCGAATAGTAAAGTGTTTGAATGTACGGAATGCTTACGAATTATGAATTCACAATGATTGTTTACAAGTTAATCTTATGCTTATGGGAATCACGTATGCATCAAAGTTTTTGTTTTGGCCTCATCTGCTCTAAGGGGAGATTGTTGGAATTCATATAAAAGTGGTTAGCTTAGTAGTGGTTATCATCAGTGTTTTCTATCAGTCCTTGTATAGCAGTGGTTAGCTTTGTGGTTGTCGTCAGTGTTTTCTATTAGATCCTAACAATAAACAATGCATAAACGATGCGTATTTCATTTAAAAGTTTCATTGTATTATGATCGAAGTCTCAGATTTACAATGGTTTGAAAGAAATACGGTTACAAGGAAACGAGTTTTCGAAAATAGAAATACCATACAATCTTTCTAAAAACGGAAATGCTACGAAAAAACGGGGCGTTACACTATACCATACGATGCAATACGATACTATAGGCTACCATACAATACCCATATAAGCCTATAGGTGTATTATAAGTCCTTTATAGGCCTATAGGTTTAGTTTAGGTTCCGTATGGCCTATAGGCATATTTAAGACCTATATGAGACTTATACTATACGATACGATATGAAATGATACTACATCCATAGGCCTATACGATGTCTATACGAGGTTTATACGAGACTTATACTATACGATATGATACTTAAAAATATTTTTTTAAAGTACTTATAATAGAACTTTTCTAAAACGATAAATAATGTATATAATTGTTTCCTTAAAGAAAACCTTTATATACGCCACGTATAGACCTATACGCGGCGTATATAGAGGGTAAAAAACCCATTTTACCCTTCTTTGGGTTGCGTATAGCCCCTATACCAAGGGTAAAGTGGTCTTTTTTCCTATACGCAGCGTATAGGACTATATGCGGCATATATAAAGGGTCAAAAGACCATTTTACCCCTGTTTTAGTGCCTATACGCAGCCCAAACCAGGGGTAAAATGGGTTTTTTGACCCTTTATATACGTCGCGTATAGGTCTACATGCAGCGTATATAAAAGGTAAAAAACAATTTTTACCACAGGTCTGGGGATAAAAAACAAAAAACCACCCTTTATATACACCGCGTGTAGGCCTACACGCGCCGTTTATAAAGGGTCAAAAAGACAGTTTTACCCTTGGTTTGGGCTGCGTATAGCCCCCAATTCAGGGGTAAAATTGTCTTTTTTACTATACGCCGCATATAGCCTTATATGTGGCGTATATTTGGGGTTTGGTTAAAATACCATTTTACTCCTTGATTAGGGGCTATACATGGCCCAAAGCAGGGGTAAAATTGTGTTTTTGACCCTTTATATGCGCGACTTATCGGTCTATACGCAACGTATATAAAGGGTCTTTTTTAAGAAACGATTAGACAATATTAATCATTTTAGCAAAGTTTTATAAGAAAAATAAGTTTTCTATTTTAAATAAATAAAAAAGTAAGTATTTCTTACAAACATTTTTATACAAAATTAATCATTATTATATGATAATATCGTATAAGGCTCGTATAGAACTATAGACGTAGTATTGTAGGCATATACGAGACTTGTACTACACTATACGATATGATATAACACACATTCAGGTCTATAGGTGTGGTATAGGCTCGTATAGAACTATAGATGTAGTATCGTAGGCATATACGAGACTTATACTACAATATATGATACGATACTACAACACCCATATAGGCCTATAGGTATAGTATAGGTCCCGTATAGGACCATATGTGTGGTTTAGGTCCCGTGTAGGCCTATAGGTGTAGTATCATATCATATCTTATCATATTGAATAATGTAATACAAGTATCGTATAGGTCCCCTTAGGTCTTGTACACGCCTATAGGCCTATACGGTGTTGTATGGTGTCCTATAGTATCGTATCGTATTGCATCGTATGTACAGTATCACATCGTATAGTTTATGGTATAAGTCCCGTATAGGTTCTTATAAGTGTATGGTATAAGTCTCGTATAGGTTCCTATAAGTGTATGGTATAGTCTCGTATAGTATAGTATAGTCTGTATCGTATCCGATACGATAGGATACACTATATGATACGATACGATAGGATACGATAGTATAGGCCTATATGAGATTTTTATTGCACTATATGATACGATACTACATCCATAGCTCCATACGAGACCTATATTATATACTATACGATAGAATGTTAGAAATTATGATAAATAATTTAGTAATTAAAGCAAATGAATGAGAATCATAAGCTTTAATTGCGTGTTGGAACTTTAAAGTGTGGGAAGTTGTGTTTGTCCCATATTGGTGGAGAGATAAATCTTTCTTTGATATATATCAATAATTCCCAACATGAATGTATTCCTATGTGACAAGTCACTCCAGTGGCAGCCTAGGAGGGGCGAAGCACCCGACACGCGCACGCGCACGTGCCCGCGTTTGGTCCCGGGCACGTGGAGGGCACGGGACCAGGACGAGGGCGATGGGCGCAATGTGGCGCTTTGATGGCGCAGTTTGCACTTCGCACGCTCGGATCGCCCGAGCCACTTGGAGCCGCCTTTACTATTTTTTAGATGTGACTTGAGCCATGGTCTGGTGACTGTTTACATTCCTACTGGTCAGGTGAATTAAGTTCTCAGAATTCATTAAGACTTAATTTTATTAATTGTATTCAATTGTGACTTGTGGGGTTCTAAACGGATTCTACAAAGCATGGTGCTTTGTTCCGGAAAGAGAGTAGACTGAAAATCGCCATGGTTCGTACATCACACACCTCCAACGAATTCCCAAATTTTGATACTCTACACACTCTTGTTTAGGTATCTTTTTAGGTGCTAGGTTAATCCCGACAGTACAATCTGCTTAGGCTGTTTTACCATGGGAAACAGACGGGTCACCTGGGTGGCCCGAAATCTATTTTAAGGGAAGCGTGATCTTCACTGCCTCGGTCACCTTCGGTTGTATTTCTTTGTTTCTTTGTAATCTGTTTCTCAGTTTAGTTTTCTTATGCATTTACATTCTATTATTTCAATTTTGTATATATCATGTATTCAGAATTTCATTAATAAATTATTATTTTAGTTTGTATTGTGAACGGTTTCCCTACAAGCTTAAAACAGATTTTAAAACCCGTTCACTGTTTTGGTTTTTAAAATTTTTATAAAGTGTTTTTGTTGAGTATTGTAAAACTTTTGTAGTTTGCATTGCTTTTCTGTAAACCAACTTGTTTCTACCATAAACTGATTTTTTTTTTGTTTTCGAAATGGCTACTGCTCAAGCAAACACATCAACCACTGTTGGATCCACATCCACTACCATGGGACCATTTGTTGGTACCTAAGCAGCTCAAGCGGTTGCTAACCATGCTGAAAAACCAGAGAAGTTCACTGGTTTAAATTTAAGAGATGGCAACAGAAGATGTTGTTTTATCTGACGACTCTAACCTTGCTTTCTGACTGAGTCCCCTCCTGTTCTCGCAGAAGGGACATCTGATGTTCAATCAGTGAGTGATGTTGATGCATGGAAACATTCTAAGTACCTATGTCGCAACTATGTGTTGAACGGCTTGTCAGATGCATTGTATAACGTGTATATGAAGGTTCCAACTGCCAAAGAATTATGGGAGTTGTTGGAACACAAATACAAGACCGAGGATGCGGGTACTAAAAAGTATGTTGTGGCTAGATTTTTGAACTATAAAATGATTGATTCAAAGACTGTTAAGAGTCAAGTTCAAGAATTGCAGATTATTCTTATTGACATTTTGTTTGAAGAAATGAATCTTAGTGAAACATTACAAGTGATAGCAATTGTTGGAAAGTTGCCTCCTAGTTAGGTCGACTTCAAGAATTACCTTAAGCATAAGTGAAAGGAAATGACCATTGAAGACATTGTGGTTCGTCTTTGTATTGAAGCAGACAACAGGCTGTCACACAAAGGAAGTCAAGTTGAAGCTTCTGCAAAAGCAAACATTGTGGAACATGGTCAATCCTCAAGGGGTTACAAGGGTAACGAAGGCCACAAGTTTAACGTCAAGGGGAAAAATAAATGTGTTGATCTTGGGCCAAAGAAAGGTGGTGTGAAAAAGAAAGTTGGTCCCTTTAAAGGGAAATGTTACAACTGCGGACAAACTGGTCATCGTGCTGACCAATGCAAAGAGCCTAAATGTAACACGGCTCTTACGATTGATGATGATATGCCTTAGTGGCCATGATTTCTAACCTCTATGCAATGATGGAGGAGGTAAATTTGGTGGCTAACGAGCCAAAGGGTGGTGGGTTGACATTGGGGCAACCCGCCATGTGTGCCCAGACAAGACCCTCTTTAATGCGTTTAAAGAGGTGGTAGGAGAAGAGAAGAGATGCATGGAAAATGCTGCTAAAAACTGATATCAAGGGAGAAGGTGATGGATCTTAAAGTGACTTCTGGGAAAGAGCTCACTTTGAAGAATGTGCTTTATGTTCCTAATTTACGCAAGAGTCTTGTATCGAGTTTGATGCTTAACAAGTTTGGTTTCGTTTGTTTTTGAGAGTGATGCATTTATTTTAAGTAAGTGTGGTATGTTTGGTGGAAAGGGTTATGCCCAAAATGGCATGTTCAAACTTAATGTAATGTCTATTAATTAAAACATGAATAAAAATGCTAGTACTTCCGCTTACTTGGTTGAGTCTCCTAATGTTTGGCATGGACGTCTTGGTCATGTAAATTTTAATTCGATGCGTCGTTTAATTAAGTTAGATTACATACCAACTTTTGTCATTGACTCTAAAACAAAATGTAAAAAACGTGTTGAAGCCAAACAAACAAGATCATCCTTCAAATCAGTTGAAAGAATAACCGAACCCCTTGATCTGATACACACTGATGTGTGTGACTTAAAATCAATTCCAATCAGAGGTGGTAATAAATATTTTATTACCTTTATCGATGACAATACAAGGTATTGTTTTGTGTACTTTCTTAAAAGTAAGGATGAAGCAATTGACAAGTTTAACTTGTATAATGCTGAAGTTGAGAATCAACTAAACAAGAAATAAAACGTGTTAGATGTGATAGAGGAGGTGAATATGTTTCACCATTTGGGGAAATGTGTGCAAAAAGTGGCATAATACACGAGTGTACCCCACCTTATACACCCCAATCAAATGGCATCGCAGAGCGAAAAAATCGTACACTAAAAGAAATGATGAATGCCATGTTGATAAGTTCTGGGTTAAGCCAGGACATGTGGGGGGAGGCCATTTTGTCAGCCAATTTTTTGTTAAACATTATACCTTTCAAGAACAAGGATGTAACACCTCATGAGTTGTGGTGGGGATATAAGTCTCCTATAAATACTTGAAAGTGTGTGGGGTGCCTGGCCAAAGTGATAGTTACACCCCCTAAGGCTCTTAGAATAGGGCCCAAATCTGTTGATTGCATTTTCATTGGATATGCCAAAAATGGTAGTTCACATCGTTTTCTTGTATTTGAATCCAAGAATCCTGATGTGCACAAGGACTCTATCATAGAGGCAAGGCCAAAATGTGACTTACTTTGAAGAAGAGTTTCCAATGTTAGAACAAACTCTTGCGAGTTCTTCGAATCTTCAAAGTTCGTCAACAATGGTTGATGACATTGTTCGAGAGGAAACTCAAGAACAATCAGAGGCTGAAGAAGGTGAGCCAAGAAGAAGTAAAAGGCAAAGGACTGAGAAGTCCTTTGGCCTAACTTTCTTACATACTTGGTTGAAAGTGAGCCTCAAACCTATCGAGAGGCAGTCACCTCTTCAGATGGACCTCAATGGAAAGAAGCCATCAAGAGTGAAATTGATTCTATCTTACAAAATCATACATGGGAGCTAGTAGATCTTCCACCAGGGTGCAAGCAACTGGGATATCGATGGATATTTAAGAAAAAGATGAAAGATGATGGCTCTGTCGACAAGTATAAGGCAAGGCTTATAATAAAGGGTTTAGACAAAAGGAACGTCTTGACTATTTTGACACATACTCGCCTGTAACTAGAATAACCTCTATTAGATTGGTGCTTGCAATTGCAGCCTTGAGAAATTTGGAAATACATCAAATGGATGTAAAAATCACATTTCTCAATGAGGAATTAGAGGAAGAGATTTACATGGAGCAACGAGAGGGTTTCTATGCTCCTAGCCAAGAGGCAAAGTGTGTAAACTCGTCAAGTGGCTTGAAGCAAGCTCCAAAATAATGGCATCAAAAGTTTGACCAAGTTATACTTAACAATTGTTTCAAAATAAATGAATGTGATAAATGTGTCTATGTGAAGGGCACTTCTAAAGGTTATGTGATCTTATGCCTTTATGTAGATGATATGCTTATCATTGGGAGTGATGATAAAATGATCAGATCTACTAAAGACAGGTTGAAAGCGAGATTTGACATGAAAGATATAGGTCTAGCTGATGTGATTGTTGGAGTGAAGATCATTAGAATCCAAACTGGTTTGGGATAAGTCAATCTCATTATGTTGATAAGATCCTTCAAAAGTTCAATCCAGAAGACACAAGGATCATTGGTAGTCTTATGTATCTCATGTCATGTACTCGGCCAGACCTAGCATCTGTTGTGAGTAGGCTAAGTAGATATACTAGTAATCCTAGTTCATAGCAGCGGAAGAGTATGACAAGATTATTAAGGTATTTGAGATACACGAGAAACTATGGACTGCATTATGGCCAAAATCCAGCTGTTGTGGAAGGATTCAGTCATGCCAACTGGATATCCGATACGAAAGATTCTAGAGCTACAAGTGGTTATGTGTTTATCCAACAAACACTTATAGCTAGATCCACGATGGAATCTGAGTTTATCGCGTTAGATAAAGCTGGAGAAGAGGCAGAATGGTTACGTCAATTCTTGGAATATGTTCCAAGGTGGCCTAAGCCTGTGACGGGTATTTGTGTACATTGTGATTGCCAATCAGCTATTGGTAGAGCTCAAAATGCATTGTATAATGGCATATCAAGGCACATACGACGTCGGCATAACACGATACGACAACTACTCTCAACTGGAGTTATCACGATTGACTATGTGAAGTCAAAGGATAACATTGCGGATACGCTTACAAAAGGCTTAAGCAAAGAAGTAGTACATAAGTCGTCAATGGGAATGGGACTAAAGCCCTTGGAGTATGTTTGTGCAACGGAAAACCTATCCTAGAAGATTTGAGACCCCATGATCTAGGCTCAATAGGACCACCTAAATCTACAAACTGAGGTCACTATGTGGGAGTACCTCAACATACAAAGGGAGTTACAAACTTCCTAGTCCATTCCTACTTAAATCAGTGATATCAAGAGACGTTAAGCATATGGATTTTAATGATTTGCAAATCACCTATGTTAGAGAGAAGTGGGGTTGCTTTAAATGGAATTGGGGGCACAATTCCTAGAGCTCTCGCAGAACAGGATAGTGTTCCATGACCATAACAGACACAACTATGAGGGGTTAGCCAGACTAGGAAGAGTAATGTGTGATGTGTAATAACGTCTACGTAAAAAGGAGTTGGTTCAAGGACATCGCGTCTACTAACTGCTAGGAGACTAAGTATATGTCACAAAGGAGGGTTTAAAAGGAAACTTACCTATCCTGCATTACTTAACCGCTGAAATTTTATCGTGACACTTGAGTGTGTGGGATGATCTCCATTCATGTGGGGAATTGTTGGAAATTATGATAAATAATTTAGTGATTAAAGCTAATGAATGAGAGAAGCTTTAATTGTGTGTTGGAACTTTAAAGTGTGGGAAGTTGTGTTTGTCCCACATTGGTGGAGAGATAGATATTTTGTTGATTTATATCAATAATTCTCTACACGAATGTTTTCCTATGTGACAAGTCACACCCAGTGGCAGCCATGAGGGTGCGAAGCACCCTACACACACACACGAACGCGCCCGCGCCCGGGCATGGGACGAGGGCGATGGGCGCAATGTGGCGCTTTGATGGGGCACTTTGCACTTCGCACGCTCCCATTGCTGCTTTGAGCCGCCTTTACTATTTTTTAGATGTGACTTGAGCTAGTGGTCTAGTGAAACCTACTGTCAGGTGAATTAAGTTCACGGAATTCATTGAGACTTAATTTTTTATTGAATACTGTTTTCAATTGTGACTTGTTGGGTTCTAAACGGATTCTACAAAGCCTGGTGCTTTGTTCAGGAAAGAGAGCAGACTGAAAATCGTATGGTTCATACATCACACACCTCCAACGAATTCCCAAATTTTGATACTCTGCACACTCTTGTTTCAGGTATCTTTCTAGGTGCTAGGTTAATCCCGGCAGTACAACCCTCGGAAACAGACGCGTTCACCTGGGTGACCCAAAATCTGTTTTAAGGGAAGCGTGATCTTCACGTGCCTCAGTCACCTTCGGTTGTATTTCTTTGTTTCTTTGTAATCTGTTTCTCAGTTTAGTTTTCTTATGTATTTACATGCTGTTATCTCAATTTTGTATATATATAATGTATTCAGAATTTCATTAATAAAATTATTATTTTAGTTTGTATTGTGAACGGTTCCCTACATAGAATACCTAACAATGTTTTTTATGACATTATATGATAGGATGCAATATTATATTACACGTATAGGCCTTATACGAGATTTATGCTATACTATATGATACAATACTACGTCTACAAGCCTATACGAGACCTATATTACACTATACGATAAAATAGTTAACAATGTTTTTTATTTATTTATTTTTTAAATTACTTATTATAAAAGTTTGCTAAAACGATACACAATGTATAACCATGTTTCTTAAAAAAACACCCTTTATATACGCTGCGTATAGGCTTTATATGGCGTATACGATGGAACAAATTCCCATATATTATCAGAGATTATCTTGGAAATTGAAAAAGGTGGCTATACGAAGCATATATAAATCTAAGGTTTGGTGTGCAAATAGGCATTTTGGTGCGCAAATATGTAAACTCAAAGTAGGCATTTTGTTCACTTTTCTTCTCTACAAATTCGTATACATTTCTCTTTCATATATTTAAGTTTACAAACAACAAATAAAGCCTTCTATATTTAAGAATGTGATCGGGATTTTAATCCAACATTTGGTATCAGAGCTTCAGCTCATACCAGGGATCGTGAAGGGTTCTTCGTGAACCGTAGAGAGAGTCGAACAAGGCAATGTGTGAGCCAAGTTCATGTGAAGAAGAGGACACCAAAATCTGTGTGAAGGTGTGCTGTGTGCTTCAGCGATTTAGAAAAAGATCCGTGTGATCTAGGGGAATTCTGTGTGAATCAAGAAAAGTAGATCTGTGTGATCGGAAGCTTGAAGATCAACCTGCTGTGTGTGAGTTGTGTGTTTATTGAAGACAAAAAAGGAGGAGAGATCTGTGTGATAAAGAGAAGGAAAATTCTGTGTGAAGTGAAAGAAGTTTGAGGGGTGTTTGTTTTTGGTTGAAAAGTCAAAAAAAATTATTGTGATGGTTGCTATACAAGAAAAAAAGGAAGGAAAAGATATAAACATTATTTGTTTTATTTTGTCTCTTTATTATTTGGCAGGTAAAGAAAATGGCCGATAAGAAAACCGAAGGATGTGATACAATTGTACCGTTGAGTAGCCAAGGTAGTAGCATTATTTTGCAATGTCCCGTTAACGGACACAAATTACACTTCGTGGGCGATTTTGGTCGAAACAATCCTACGGACGAATGGTCTTTGGGAGGCGATATATCCGGTCACCGGAGCTACTGTGGAAGAGAAGAAAAACTACACGACCAAAGCCATAATTTTTCAGTCTTTACCGGAGAATGTCTTGCTTCAGGTTGCAAACACACAAGTATGCAAATGATGTGTGGGATTCAATCAATGTTCGTTATCTAGGGGCTGATAGAGTTCAAAAAGCTTGGCTATCAATTTTGAGAAGCGATTTGGAAAGGATAAAATGAAGGAGAGTGAGACACAGTATGAGTATGCGGGCAACATAAGAGGATTGAAGCAAAGTTCAAGAACTTGGGATCAACTCTTGAAGACGCAACTATGGTAAGAAAGTTGTTAAATTCGGTTCCTAAGAAATATATGTAGATCGTTGCGTCTATGGAGTAGTACTCGGATATCGATACTATACCGTTTGAAGAGGCGGTCGGGCGATTGAAGACATGCAAAGAAAGACTTAAATCCCATGACGAGGAAGAAAATGATCATGGCCAATCATTGCTTACAAAGGAAGATTGGGAGGAAAGAACTAGGAGGGGTGATTTTGATCATTTCGGACAAGGACGCGGTCATGGTCAAGGTAGAGACCGTGGTTATTGTGGAGGTCGAGGTGGTCGGTTCCAAAGCAATGAAGACCGAAAGGATCAAGGTTGGTATAGAGACAAGCGAAACATCAAATGCTATAATTGTCAAGAACACGGACGTTATGCAAGTGAGTGTCCTAAGAAGGAAACAAAAGAAGAGGTGAATTTGATTCGAGACGAAGTTGAACCCACATTACTCTGAAGAAACGGGTCGACATCAAGATTATGGGGCTGAATGTTAGATAATCTTGACGGGTCGACGGGTACGGGTCATGAAACGGGTCAGCAGGTGTCTTTATGGGTCAAGTCAATAAGAGTTAATTTTAGTCATGTGATTTATTAGTTTGTTGAGTCAAGTGTGGTTGAATAAGTCTATGGAAACTTGGTCATGCAAGTTTACGTTGAGAGTAGTTTGTTTAGACTTTGTTTTAAAGGTGAGTGTTTTGTCCGGGCATTAGGGAGAGTCTAGTGGTAACTTTTGAATAAGCCTTCTCCTGTTTACGTTGAGTGTTGCATGTGATTGCCTATTTAAAGCATGTTGAGTTATTGAATTCGTACACATGTATCTTTCATATATTTAAGTTTACAAACAGCAAATACAACCTTCTATATATAGGAGTGTGATCCAGGTTTTAATCCAACACAAACATCCCCAGGTGAGGACAGACCCCTCAACAATAAGGGGGAAAGGACAAGTCAAGTTAAAAGCATAAACATAAAAGAAATATTGTTTGAAACTTGTTCACATCACATTGGAAATTTTATAAAGCCACAAAGAGAAACAGATGATGTTATTGGAGGTCTTGACCTTGAACGTTGTTGTCAGCGGGCTCCTTTTCCAACGTTAGGTCTGTGGGAGCATCCCTGTCCATGGGGTCAACAAAAAAGTTTTGGAAGAACCAGCTTCGTTCACAAACATATTCTTGCATGGGCTCAACAAAAAAGTTCTGGAAGGACCAGCTTCGTTCACAAACATATTCTTGCACACCAGACCACGTAGGAAATGTTGGAAAATTAGAATAACGTGAATGGAAATCAGTTTTGTAATAATTAATGAGACTTTTCATGGTGACAAAACTCTTGAGTAGAGTTTTTTATGTCACTTTATTAGTGTTTTTATATCTCTAATTAAATCACTAATTTAGTGAAATTTTTCACTACCCATAACTCTTGTAAAAATGGTAGGCTATATGCTTCATTAGTTTTATGAGAAAACTACAAGAGAAAGATAACATAGATGAGAATTTTTGGAGAAGTTGTGAAGACTTGAACATCCATATGTTGAGAACTATAGAGAGATAAGTTTTCTCTAATCGATTCCATCCTTTCGTATCATTATTTTTTCCACAAGTTCAAACACTATAGTTTTATCCGGTGTAACCTTGGGCGCGTGGCCATTTCTGGCAGTACAGACTGCTTCGGCTATTGTACCGTGGGAGACAGACATGTTGCCTTTGGTAGAGGCGCGAAATTGTTTTAAGGGAAGCGTGTTGAACACGTGCTTCAGCCACAACCGTCAACACTTATTTGTTCATTTTGTAAGAAATTATTGTATAAGAAGATTTGGTTCAAGACCTCGTTGATGCCCACATAAAGGATCATACAAGGAGACGCGATTCAAGAGTTCGTTGAAGACTACACAACGGACCATACAAGAAAACGTGGTTAAGGCTGTTGTAGAAGACTTTGGCTTGAATCAATTTAGTTACATATGTTGTATCATATATCTTATTTGGTTTAGATTTGTTCATGGTATTGTACTATAATTTCCCAAATATGTAAAGAGAGTATCTTTACTATTTTTATTTATATATTTTTTTTATTAAAATGGTAACCCATATCCTACAAGCTTAAAACATATTTAGTGAGATTGTTGCTACAATCTTAAAACCTTATTTATAAGGATTTTGGGTTCACGAAAGGATTTATAATAAAAAAATATTTTTTAGAGACTTGATCTAATAAATATTTTTTTTTGAGAAATATGTATGTAGTACAACTTGTTGTGTTTGGATTTATTGAGATTGAGATACAATCTTAAATACTATACCGTGGTACAAAACGAATAATTTTAGTTCAACCGTTTGGTTTTTGAAACGATTGTGCAATCGTTAATTTTTCTAACCTTTGTGTTAGATCAGGGTTTTTAGTGTAAACCATACGTTTTTTTTTTGTAAACGTTAAAATTCTCTAACGTGCGTGTTGGACCGGCTTAGTGTTAGAAATAGTTTATTTTGTATAAACTAATAAGCCTTTTAATAATTTTTGTAATCGTGTATTTCTAACGAGCTTGTTAGATCCTATTGGTATGATAATGGTTACTATAATTATTTATTTCTAACAAATATGTTAGAACATATTTATTGATAAGATTTATAACAATTTTTGTAATTGTTTATTTCTAACAAAAGTGTTAGAAACAGTTTAAAAAATGATTTTTGTAATCATTTGTCTTCTAAGATGCGTGTTAGAAACAGTTCATAAAAAGTGTTAGAAACAGTTTATAAAAAAAATTGCAAATGATTTTTGTAATCATTTGTCTTCTAATATGCGTGTTAGAAAACTATTCATCAAAAGTGTTTGTTTGGATGCAATTTTTAGTTGTTTATTTTTAAACATGTGAATTAGAAGTGACTTATTTATATGAACCATATATGCGTTTATAAAAAGTCGAATTAACATTTAGTGGAAATGTTAATATTTCTAACGTGCGCGTTAGATTTCCTTTTCATTTTAACATGGTGTTAAAGATGGTTAGAATATAAATGCTTTGAAATGTTTTATGTAAACATTTTATATAAGTAATTTGTTGTAGAATTGATTTTAGTGAATATAAACACATTAATGTTTTGCATGGTTTAGAAATAAAAAGTCATATATTGAAGTTGATGTTTGATTGGCTTCAAGAACTAAATCACTATAAAGTCATAGTGCTGTTGTATGAGATTTATCACTAACTTTAATTTGTGATTTCTAAATCAAAATGGTCATGTTATATATATATATATATATATATATATATATATATATATAATGACTTCAATTTTCTAACATGTGTATTAGAAAATGTGTATCACAAATACAAGGTTAGAGATTGTTCATTATATAAGCCATAATGAATATAAATGTTTTATGTAAACATTTAATTGCCTATGTGTGCATTAAAAATGATGAAAATGGTTTATTTTATAAACTTTATCATTGGAAAACGTTTTATGTAAACGTTCGATTCTATATGTGCTGTTATAACAATTTTTTTTTCTAACATGCGTGTTAGAAAACGTTTAGTACATGCGTAGTATGACTAAATATTATAAAACCATTTGATATTTTGGGTTTTGATTTATGTTTTCATAAACTCTTATTAATATTATTAATATAGTATATTGAAAAACTGAGGAAATGTTTGAGTGATTTTTAAAACAATGTTTTGCATAGTATTGATAATTCAAATGGTTCGCTACTCTTGCTGAAAGTAGCATATGGTGAACAAAGTAACAATCTCATTGATATTATTTGGTGGAAAACAACTTGGTGTTGTTGTGAACAAATTTAACTGCTCAAGTTCACTACTTAAATGTAGTCTTTGTAACAACTTGCTGTTGTTGTATGTAGAATTGTCTAAGTTTAAAGTTTCAAGATGAAATGAGAAACTTGTGCTTACAAGTGCATGGAGTTTTATTGAGGGAGTATCTCAAGACATGCCATGGGACGATATCGTTGAGAAGATAAAAGCACTTTGATATTTGATGTCTACATATCGTCTATGCTTTCGTTTAAATTTCAAAAGTGTTTGGCACTTATGATTTAGTTTCTAATGTATTTTATGGATTTGTGTTCAATATCTTCGGATAACACATGCAATTGATTTACAAAGAAATAAATCACTAATGTTTGTGATGTATAAATTATTTTTGTGAAAAGTAATTATAATGTCAATTATACATTGTTTAAAAGAATATGGCTTTAAACGGATAGTACATGAAAATATTTGGACATAAATAACTTGATAGTTGTTGCATTGACTAAAAGTCAAAGATGAAACATACTGAGTGTATTGAGATGAAATACACAAACGAGATTCATGTTGAAATACTTCGTTATAAGTCATTGGAAAATTCACAAGTTTGAATTCTAACATATGAAAGTAGAAGTATTATATGTTATTGTATACTTTAATAATCTTGCGAGATTTATACGTAGATGCGTCTACCACTTGAATATGGAAATTTTGCCTTCGTTTGGAAGAGCATCCTAAATATACATATATCCTAATGAATAACAATATATGTGTGCAAATCACTTATGGCAAAATTATGAATGCCATGTTGTTGAGTGTGGATCTAGTTGACTCTATCTTCCACATAATAGTGATTATAAATGAGGAACATTCATCTTGTTGGCGACGAGTGTGTTCTCCAAGTGACATGGATTAAGACTTATGTTTAAGTACTTATGAGTCAAAGGTAAACAAGTTGTGTTCCTTAATTGAATGATAAAATTTAGCTATGTGTTATATACAAGAATTTGTGAGACCTTCCGAAATATTGATGTTTTAGGATTATGAATAAGTCTCATATTTTGTCTTAACAAGGGATGAATGTTGCAACATGATATTATGATAACCTTGGGGCTGTGAAGAATCAGACTGATGCATCTTATGTTCACATGCTAAAGTATTGTACTCTAAAGCATGCTAGACTAGTACTTGGTTAACTATGGATCTTGACGAAGACTAATTAACTTTAAACATTCAAATGTGTATGAACACAAAAAGAATTTGTGTATAGACAAAGTTGAAGGAAATTTTCATTCATTATAAGGAAAAGACATGTAACTTTTATAGAGTTTTTCTGAATAGCTAATGAGGAGAACTCATTGTCTAGGCTTATTCTATATGGTGAATAAGAATCATTCTAAGTTGGTGACAAACTTATGGCAATCGCATGTGTTGCTTTGGTTAGTTTATGTAAGATAATGCAATATGATTAAATTCACTGGTACAATGAGGTAGATCTTGTTCAATCATATGTGTATAAAGGTCGTCATAAGTGAGTTACGGAAATGTTGATCAAATGGCAAGAAATGTGGGGGAGGATAAGGAAAGTTTCATTCATTATAAGGAAAAGACATGTAACTTTTATAGAGTTTTCTGAAAAGCTATTGAGGAGAACTCATTGTCTAGGCTTATTCTATATGGTGAATAAGAATCATTCTAAGTTGGTGACAAACTTATGGCAATCGCATGTGTTGCTTTGGTCAGTTTATGCAAGATAATGCAATATGATTAAATTCACTGATACAATGAGGTAGATCTTGTTCAATCAATTGTGTATAAAGGTCGTCATAAGTGAGTTACGGAAATGTTGATCAAATGGCAAGAAATGTGGGGGAGGATCCATTTAAAAAAGAACAACCCTATAGGGGTATGTAGAAATGGTTTTTGTTACTTCATCTGAATGTTATCCAATAACACTTAAATTTGAGGTGGTCTTGCATTTGTACCATAATATTTTGGCAATAAGGATTTTGTAATCCAATCTAACATTGCAAATAGACGACTAAGTGAAAGACACAAAGGTCATAGTGCACAATGGAGATGTGTTTGCCTTAAATTATAAATGTATCATTCTAAGACAAATATTATAACCAGATTCAGGTGGCCACTTAGGTTATAGTCTTAGAAATTGACAATAGGAAATGTTAATTTCGAGTTACAAACGCGTCATGACAATTGATCTCAACTGCAAAGTTATCTTCAGTGAGTTATCAATGACAATGATAATGTTATGGATCCAAAGCCTGAGGATTTATTAGAGATCAAGTTGTGGAATCAGACTAAAGCCCTTGGAAAAAGGGTGTGTGAAGGAAACCTAAATTAGTTGACTAGAGATCCCAAGATCTAAGTTCAATAGGACAACTAATTCATAAGCCTAAGGGTGGTCACTTTGGGGGCATAGCTGATATGCATAAGCTAGTATATATGGTTATATATACCCCCTTAATGATAAAAGGGTGTTTAAATACGTCCTAGTTCATTCCTATGAAATTCAGTGACAAATTGTGAGGCTAAGTATATTATGTGGTAAATGATTTTGCATAATCATGGTAACCATGATGCTTTTAATGATTTTAGGAGAATCACCTATGTTAGAGAGAAGTGGGGTCGCTTCGAATGGAATTGGGGGCACAATTCCTAGAGCTCTCGCAGAACCAGGAAACTGTTCCATGACAATTATTGGACACAACTATGAGGGGATGACCCGGCTAAGGAGAGTATTGTGTGAAGTGTATTGTCGTCTACACAAATGGGGGTTTGTTCAAGGACATCGCGTCTACAAACCGCTAGGAGACTAAGTATGCTTCACAACGGAAAGTTCAAAGGGAACACCTACTTATCCGGCAATACTCAACTATCGAGGTTCCATTGGAAATTTTATGTGTTTTGAACGATCTCCATTCATGTAGGGGATTGGTGGAAAATTAGATTAATGTGAATGGAAATCAATTTAGTAATAATTAATGGGACTTTTCATGGTGACAAACTATTGAGTAGAGTTTTTTATGTCACTTTGTTAGTTTTTATTAGAGTTTTTATATCTCTAATTAAATCACTAATTAAGTGAAACTTTTCACTACCCATAACTCTTGTAAAAATGGTAGGCTATATGCTTCATTATTTTATGAGAAAACTACAAGAGAAAGATAACATGGATGAAGAATTCTTGGAGAAGTTGTGAAGACTTGAACATCCATATGTTGAGAACTACAGAGAGATAAGTTTTCTCTAATCGATTCCATCCTTCATATCATTATTTTTTCCCCAAGTTCAAACACTATAGTGTTATCCGGTGTAACCTCCGGCACGTGGCCATTTCCGGCAGTACACACTGCTTCGGCTATTGTACACTGGGAGACAGACGCGCCGTCTTTGGTAGAGGCGTGAAATCTATTTTAAGGGAAGCGTGTTGAATACGTGCCTCAGCCACACCCGTCAACACTTATTTGTTCATTTTGTAGGAAATTATTGTATAAGAAGATGTGGTTCAAGACCTCGTTGAAGCCCACATAAATGATATACAAGGAGACGCGATTCAAGAGTTCGTTGAAGACTACAACGGACCATACAAGAAGACGCGGTTAAGGCTCTTGTAGAAGACTTTGGCTTGAATCAATTTAGTTACATATGTTGTATCATATATATTATTTCATTTAGATTTGTTCATGGTATTGTACTATAATTTCCCATATATGTAAAGAGAGTATCTTTACTATTTTTATTTATATAATTTTTTTATTAAAATGGTGACTCATATCCTACAGGAAAGACATGTCTTCGTAACAAGCACATGAAGTAAACATCCTAACAATAGGAAAGTCCATACCTTCAAAAGTCTTATATTTATAGCAAAGGACCTCATTAGGATCTAGTTGATCATATAGCTCGTGAGCTGAAGCAGCAAATCCAGCTTCTTCCCACATATAGCCCTGCATAAAACCTGCAAGATGGCCAACGGCAAGAGCAACACCGTTAAGATCAATAATAGCTTCCACAAATTCATCGCTGCCTCTCACACCCTCCACAACAGTCGGAAGCCCCTTAGCAATCAGCCACTGATGGGTATCCCTCAAACACTCAACTTCACTAGTCAGTTGGCTATTGATATCCAATAATACTTGTTTCTCTCTCTCCAAATCCTTGATCAAGTTAATTTGAGCACTCATCACCTCCACTTTGGTCAAAACCTCATCCTTCAACTTGGCAGCAACACCTTTAGCCCTATGCATAGCTTTGGTTTTAGAATGAAGGGTCTCATCCGAGCACTCACTTCTCCTACAAACCTCATCCTGAAGCCTCATACTAAGCGACTTGTCAGCCTGACTCATGTCATCACAGTGTAAGCGAAATTGCTCCCTTGGGTGTTCAAGCTCCAGTTTCAATGACTCTAAGGCAGATATTTGGTCCTGAAGATAATCCCATTGGCGCATTACTTCTGTCATACCTTAGAATATAGAAGTCATGCCCACAGCCAAGCCATCAGAAAGCTTACGTCTTGGCAGAGGAGCTTGGTAAATGCGCTCAGCAGGGGGAAGGCGTGCAAAAACAAACTGAAGGCTCCACCAATCGGGTCCCTTGCTTAAATTTCCAATTAGGAACATGAATTTGACCAGCAGTGGTAGGATTAAAAAAACCAGGAGCATAAATTGTTCCTCGGTCACCAACATCATGTCTATAACCTATGCAGATGCCTTGAGGAGAAGAAGGAACCACAGACTCAAGTTTTTCGACATTCCCACCGGATTTTTTCCCAAATCTCTAAATAAAGGGACCGGGATCTCTGTGTGAGGATTTTTGCCAAGAATTGATCTTTGATCTCTAGATCGCAAATGATAAACTAACCTTTCATATAACTGAATCGTAATACAAGAGTGTAATGATAGAATGAACATGAACATAATCGATTACAAATGAAAACTAAAGCCCTGTTTATAGTTTCTAATTAATGCGAGTTGTAGAGACGTGTCTCTTCACGAACGGATGCGTCCCTTGAATGTGTGGATGAGAATGAATATGAAGAGGTGTGTCTCCTTGTCCAAAAGTCGCGTATCTTGTCTTGTGGCTGAAATCGAATTGGTGTGTCTCCAAGAGACCCCTTCGATTTGTGGTGGAAGTTATATGGCGGTTACCAAGTTCTAATTAGTCATAATCAGTCCTTATACATTGTAACTTCCTTTCTAACAAGTAATTATGATATAACCCTCGAACTTAGGATGGAATGATTAGTATTTCATTCACCCCCCTAATCATGAATATCCTTGGGTTGTTGTAGATCTTGAACTCCGAGCAGTTCTCGCATTGTAGCAAACTTGACCCTTGCTAGTGCCTTCGTTAGTATGTCTGCCCGTTGTAGTTCTCCACAGATGTGTTCAATATTGATGTGTTTGTTCTCCACGCATTCTCTTATGAAATGATAGCGTGTATCAATGTTTTGTTTCTTCCATGAAAGACTAGATTCTTCATGAGTGCTATTGCAGAAACATTATCCACTCTTAGTGAAATCTTCTCTTCCTTCAAACCTGTAATTTCACTTAATAGTCTTTTAAGCCATAGTGCTTGGCATGCTGCTGCAGTGGCTGCCATGAATTGTGATTCACATGATGATAATACCACTGTTTGTTGCTTCTATGTGCACAGGCTATAGGTGATCCTCCAAAGTAGAATACTAGACCGGTTGTACCTTTTCCCTTGTCTGTATTAACTCCATAGCTACTATCACTATAACCTGTGATCTTACATCCTCCTTGCTTCTTGTAGATAATCCCATGCTCTTTAGTTCCTTTGATATAACATAGTACTTGCTTCACTGCCTTCAAGTGATGCTCCTTTGGTTCTTGCATGAATCTACTAAGCAGACTGACTGAGTTACATAGATCTGGCCTTGTATGCAGTAAGTACCTGAGAGAACTATCAGGCTTCTGTATTGTGTTGCATCTACTAGATCTCCTTCTTCAGTCTTTGTTAACTGTGTTCCTGGATTCATAGGAATCTTTGTGTCATTGCAGGTTAACATATCAGCGTCTTTGAGTATCTTGTTAATGTAGCCTGTCTGCTTGATGGCTATCTCACCCCTGCTTGAATAACTTCTATTCCCAGATAGTATGCTAGCAATCTTAGATCGCTCATTTCAAACTTGTTCTCCATCTGAGACTTAAAAATGTCTATTCCTTCCTTGATGTTCAAGTGACTATCAAATCGAAAACATAGACTCCGACTATAAGTTAGAAGTCTTAATCGTCCTTGTATAGATTGCTTGCTATAAAGTACACTTCTTGAAGTTAAGTGACTTTAGGGTGTGATCTAACTTCGTGTTCCAAGCACGTGGTGCTTGTCTTAATCCATACAGAGCTTTGATAGTTTGTAGACTTTTCCTTCATCTCCTGGCTTTACGAATCCTTTTGCTTATGAGACATAGACTTCCTCCTTGAGATCTCTGTGTAAGAATGCAGACTTCACATCTAAGTGATGTACCTCCCAACCTTGTTATGCTGCTAAAGCCAACATTAGTCTAACTGTCTCTATGCGTGCTACTGGTGCAAACACTTCATCAAAGTCTATTCATGTTGCTGAACGTATCCTTTGCTACCAGCCTTGCTTTGCGTCTGACCACGTTTCCGTTTGCATCTCTCTTTGTCTTGAATACCCACTTTATTCCTATTGCCTTGTAACCCCTTGGTAATGCTGTCAATCTCCAAATGTTATTCTTGTTTATCGAGTCCAACTCAATCTTTATTGCTTCAATCCATTTACTATCACTAGATACTTCTTTGTAATTTCTTGGTTCTTCTTCAGCAAGTAATAATTCGTGTGCATTTACTTGAATTTCCTCCGTCTCATCGTATAGTTCTTCTAGACTTCTTAGTTTTACTGGAGTGTCACTAATACTCCCTGTTGTACTTTCTGATGTAGATGGACCTCTACTTGACAAACTGCTTGAACTTCCTGATGAGTTCTGATTGTTCGAGTGTGCTAGCAGGGTTACATAGGAGTCTGGTTCTTCTGACTGATCTACTCCTGAATCTTCATGATGTGGCCTGCTACTGCCAGGATTGCTTGGTGCATTTTCTTCTAACTCTGGTGGGTTGTCATCTTCTTGAATGACAAAGTTTTTCCATTCGGGATTTCCTGAATCTACCATTTCCATATAGTTATTACAGTTCCATGGTTGACCTTCCATGAACTTTACATCTCTACTGACACATATCTTGTGCATTGCCTGATCATATAGTCTGAACGCCTTTTATCCTTCTTCTATTCCAAGATATATCATAGGTGTACTTCTATCATCTAACTTCTTTTGTTTAAGTGGTATTACCTTAGCGTATGCAGCCAAAACCCTTTAGGTGTTCCAGATTCGGCCTTCTTCCCTTCAAAGCTTCATATGGTGTCTTGTTCGACAAACTTTATTGGGACCCTATTTAGTACGTATATCGTATGTCTTATTGGTTCACCCCAAAAATTTTGTGGCATGTTCATTGCCTTTAACAAACTACAAGTAGTTGACAGCATCGTCCTGTTTCTTCTTTCCACTACTCCATTTTGCTGTGGGGAATACGGCGTTGTAAGCTGTCTTGCAATGCCGTTGTCTTTGCAATACTTGTTGAATTCAGCCGACGTGAATTCTCCTCCTCTGTCCGTTCTTAACATTTTTAACTTGGTTCGTGTTTCTGTCTCCACCTTTTCCTTGAACTGCTTGAAAGTTTCGAATACTTGATCCTTGGAAGTAAGTAGATAAGTAGTTAAATATATCTACTTTTTCCGAACATGTGTTGGTGGGGATATAGGACCACACAAATCTCCATAGATTAAATCTAGAGGTTTTAAAGATCTGAATTTTGCCTGATTTGGAAATGGTGTCCTACTATGTTCCCTAATAAGCATGCGTCACAGATTTGACCGCATAACTTATTTGATGAATTCCATGTACCAAGTTCTTTAGAGTCATTTCCTTAATAGCATCGAAGTGTAAATGGCCTAACTTCGCGTGCCATAACCATGCTAAATCATCCGTATTTGAGAGCAGGCAGATTGGCTTCCCAATCTTTAATTAACCTTGTACAGCTTGTTCTTCATTCTCCTGACTTGATAGTAACTTTATATTTCTATCGCAGAGTGTTAGCAAATCTCCATCCATATTTACTTTGCAACCGATTTTTGTGAGTTGTCAGAGGCTCAATATGTTGCTCTTCAGACTTGGAATGTAGTAGACTTGAGAGATAATCCTCTGCTCTTTGTTCTGATATTCCAGCAATATTGAACCAATGCCTTTAATCTATACGTGCGACCCGTCACCAAAACGTAACTTGTCCTGTCACTTTTTTGTTTAACTCTCTAAAGTGACTTCGCACACTTGTCATGTGGTTGCTTTGTTTAACTCTCTAAAGTGACTTCGCACACCTGTCATGTGGTTGCTTGCACCGTTGTCTAAGTACCATAGACTTTCATCTTCTGTGGCGAACTTTGTTGGTTCTATGCGTTCTTCATTTAGTAGAACCCTTTCTTGAACAACATGTGCTTCTTCAATTGCCATTAGTAATACTGGTGCTCCGTCTTCCTCAACGAGATTTGATTGTTCTTGTACGGGTTCTTTCTCAGAACAATCTTTCTTAAAGTGTCCAAACTTCTGACACTTTTTACACTGGATCTTACTTAGGTCTATTTGGCTCCTTCCAAACTTCCTCCAATTCCTAGAATTCCCACCTTTAGGTCTGTATGAAGATCCTTCACTCTTAGTGCTTTGCCTATCTCTTTGTTTTGCAAATTTCCATGCGGTTGGTTGAACCTGCCATGCCCACGGTTTCCAAACTGCCTTCCTCTGGCATAACTGTTGTCTTGATGTGTTAACATCAACTTGTCTCGACTATCCCTTGGGATTCCTTTCTTCTGTCTAAGTCTTTCTTTGTACGTTTTTAACCTTCCGACTGCTTCTAGCGTCATTGTGTCTAGAGCGGAGTATTGTTCCATGGAGGCGACAATTTGAGTAAACTTATCTAGCACGACATTTAGGAGTTTGCGTACCAGAGTTGGTTGACTCAGTGTTGTCCCTAATTCACTTGCCCGGGTGACAACACTATTTATCTTTGCGGTGAAAGAGTCTGTAGTGTCGTCTTCCCTCATTTGCAATTTAACTCGAATTCTGACATTAGTGTATGCCAACGATCCTTTTGTACCCGATCAACGCCAACATATCTTGTCTTCAGATTTTCCCAAATCTCCTTTGAATCTTGCAAAATGCAACTTATCTTTCTTCGGTATTGCTTGAAACAGATAAGCAATTGTCGAGTTATCTTTCTTAAATCTGTTTGTGTATTTTATGCCAGTTCATCATTTCCCATAATCCATTCGCTTCTAAAATCATTTTGATGTGAATTGCCCAAACAGTGTAATTTGTAGATTTCAAAATTGAACACTGAAACTAGGAAAGAGAACTTCATTCCTTTTGAATTACAATTTGCTGATTAGAACTTCTTGTCGTTCCCGTCATTCTTGACATACTTTCTGAACGAACAATTTTTCACTTTTGACAAACTTGTAATCAACCAAACTTATTCCTGACCCGCGAGTATCCCGAAACGCGTAAGAACCAAACAATCTAATTTGCACTAAACCCCGGAATCAAAACACTAGTTTCCTAACCCCTGGTCGATAACCTTGAACCAAAAATAAAAACTGAAATGAACTTGTGAATTGAAAAATAGAACCTATTCGCGAATTCCCGACGATGCCTAGAGCCTGATGCTTGATAACAATTGTTGCCCAGAATTGATCTTCGATCTCTAGATCGCAAATGATAAACTAACCTTTCATATAACTGAATCGTAATACAAGAGTGTAATGATAGAATGAACATGAACATAACCGATTACAAATGAAAACTAAAGCCCTATTTATAGTTTTTAATGGATGCAGTGTAGACGTGTCTCTTTAGGAATCGGATGCCTCCCTTAAATGTGTGGATGAGAATGAATATGAAGTTGTGTGTCTCCTTGTCCAAAAGTCGCGTCTCTTGTCTTGTGGCTAAAATCGAATGGGTGTGTCTCCAAGAGACCCCTTCGATTTGTGGTGGAAGTTATATGGCGGTTACCAAGTTCTGATTTGTCACAATCAGTCCTATACTTTGTAACTTCCCTTCTATCAAGTAATTACGATATAACCCTCGAACTTAGGATGGAATGATTAGTCTTACAAGGACGAACATCTTGCATGCGTGTAGCTACTACAAAAGTTTCTCTATTGTGCCACTGACAGCTTGTAACGTGCCATCAGGAGAAAAAAACCCTTTGGAATCTTAGGGGAAGACTTGGGTGGAATAGGAAATGTTGCACAACATAACACATGCACACACAAAATGAGGTAAGAGCAGGTCCAAAACATAATAAGCAACAAATGCCAAACATACCAGAACCAAGGGCTTTTTCCTCCTGTTTATCGAAAGAGCGGGAGAAGCGACTCATCTTAGCCGGAGAAGGAGAAGACCTACCCTTCCCAGTATCACAAACATCCTTCCTCTTTACACCACTTGACCAAACGGGCACCTCCATGGTCTTGGCTTTATTGGTGTTTGGACCCTTAGCAACATTAGTAAACCAGCAGTACTTGTGCACACATCATCCTTTGAGTGAGTGTTAAAGGCAAATTAACAGTCTAATCTCAAGAGTCTACAGAGTCATCGCTCAGAATAGTCATAAGCTGCCCATTAATCTCCGGAATCACAGTAAGAGGTTTTGGGTCAAGAAAAGAACTAGGATGGCTTATACCTTCAAAAACGGAAGGATTGGTGGAAAGATAGGAACCACGAAATTAGACGCAAAACACCCATGGCATGAATCTGAGTGATGTGACACTTGTAAAATTCTAGGTAACCAGAAAACGAAGTGGAAAGAATAGAAAAAAATCAGCATATAAGGTAATCTTGCCTTTTGGTGGGTTAGCAGCAATACAACCTTGTTCTGCGTATTCGGCACCCCACTCTTCTCTAAAACGGAATTGTTTGCACAAACGAAAAACTCCTTCTTGGACTATTTGATGGTAATGGTTTCAAGCTGTGAAGAAACGGCTACTTCTTTCCGACTGAAACTCGTCATGGCAGAAAGAAAAGGAGTGAATGGGGGAGAAAGAAGAAAAAACAAAGAAAAGGGAAGATTGGCAGCCATGGAGAAAACCATTGGGTATTAATAGAGGGCATTAATGGAGACATGAAAGGAAAACCCTAACATCTCCCAAGGCGGCAGAGAAACACAATATGCATAGGATTACGTCAGCCGCAAGATAAGTTTCATAACTTGCGGCCCAAAAGCCATTCACCCAGTCTCCTGTCAAATCACCCACTCGTCTGTAAATGTTAGGAAAAGGAGGCATGAGCTCAGGCCTAGCCCCATAAGGAAAAGCAAACATAAAATAACCAAAGCAAAAAAAATGGTGCGCATTCCCAAAGTGTGCAACCGTACACGTGTGACGTCACCATACTGACATAGCTTTAAATGCCAATGATCATTTGAAGACAAATGGCATCCAGCGTACATCAAAGCCAAATTCATAGTCTTATCAATGCATGCACGCTCGCATACACAAATTATGACTAGAGGGACTTATAGATGAATGTACTGAATACCACACCAAGCAGGACACATGGCAACCAAGAATTTGCCATTCTAAACACCTTATGGTGGAACCAAGTGTAGGTGATTAGTCCTTATAATCACATTAAATGCAGATTCTTTCCTCACAATCAGGGTACAGGTAAGTCAACATTTACATGCACATCATCACACAAATACTATGCTCTAGTCAGATGATGATAGGTGTCACCAAAACCGTTAGAGCATGGGGACCACCACACCTAGTGAAAGCGACCTCTAACTAATCATACGATAAATAGAAGGGTTCTCTCCAATGGAGGTACGTTGTTATTCTCTCTCAAAACTCTTACTTCTAAAAACCTTATCTCATATAAATACTTACTCTCAAGCCCGAGAGTGGTCACAGGACGAAATCCCATCCTGTGGCATGCCTAACGGTGTTATAGTGTACATATCTACTCACACATTAGACTATTCGAAGCAGTCTCAGGAGAAGTCCTACTAGTGGAATAGATTGCAGCCCCTGAACTAAGATTTGATCCTTAATTGGTGCGGTGAACGTTGAATCTATTTCCTCGTCAGAAACATAATTTGGTAGAACTTTTTCCTAGAATAGATGGAGCCTAGTCGCGAGCTAGTCTCAACAACATTGGCGTCTCAGGTTTCTTCTAACGAAGAAGAAACCAAAATGATAACATGTAAACAACCCCTTGTCAGCTCCTCACAAGCCATAACGACTGTGATCAACACTAGAAGAATGGGAACAACCAGGGCTGAAACAACACCAAGCAGTTGACCCCTGGGTTTACAAACTGATCTCACAGTAACGCGCGCGTTGACTGTTGTCGTCGGCCCCACATATGCATCTTATATGCCTATAATAACCACTCTTGCGCAGTCTCATCCAATTACCCAATCAGAATATCCATGTCAATGGGTCCACATTAACTAACTCTTCCATCACAGCCTTACCGACCAAAGCATCCCAAAGAACATCTCAGATGACACCCCTTGCCTTCACACCGCTCATGTAGCCAAGATATCCATTTTTTTGCCACAACACGGTTTGGTGGGTAGCCACTAGGTTATCCACAAGCTTATCAGAATCAACAGTATGGCTACCAATAGGTAGGAACGTCGTTTCCAATTATGCCTTATGCACAAGGCATGACACTGGAGGAACATCAAATGTCATTAGCTTTTGATCAATGGGCAAGGGAGTACATGTTGGCAAACTTGTGCACACAACTTAGTTTCAATGAAACCACCCTGAAGGGAGGAATCGCGCAACAGTTTCCATTAGATGGCTCAAAAGATTTCTTGCAACCCTTATAAACCCGCGTATTCATAGCAAAGTCAAAATTCATACCACGCATTGCTCAAGCGATTTCACCGAGAAAACTAAGATGTCGTCGACATTCAAAACATATGATGGTAGCACGGACCATATGATCATCTTAGTGTCTTTTTGACCGCAGGAAAGATCATGTGTTGGAACCTCCCCGCATGTCCAAACCCAAACCCTATGGTGAAGGGTTTGTATCTGTAGAGACTTATGTTAATGGAAACTTCATGTTAGACGACACTATCAGCAGTAACTTGCATTGGCTCCGTCTCTTCTTCTTTTTTCAATGACGAATTTCTTTTAATCCATGTCGTTATGAAAGACTTGAACCCCATACCTTCCCCTTCCAAACTCAAGTGTTTAAAGATTTGTCTTTGCCAATGGACCACCACCCCATTGGTGTTAGCTCGATCTTCTATTAGTGGTAGGTAACTCGATGTCAGTGGCAATGTTTTCACCTTCAAAATGGTCATAACTTTTAAAAACTGTTGGAAACCATCATGAATATATTTTCGCACAATGTTTAACTGAAAGAGACATTATGAGATGCTTAATCATTAGGGTACATGTGTGGTATAAAGCCCTAGGGGCGTTTTTGTGCCACGTCAGCGCCAACTAGACATGGGGCTCCATTGTTAACTTATATGTAGTGGGATAAAGCCCCATAGAGCCTTGTCATCATTATTCAATTAATTAATTTTTGTAATTAAGATTTTAAATTAATAAACATTATATAAAAAAATAAATATCAAAACAAAATATAAATATCTTTTTATTAAACTAGAATTAAATCGTTTACAACCCAACTTAATTTAAATAATACATAGAAATTTAAAACAAGAGCTTAATTGTTAAAATGGGCATGTAAAATTCTCCAAGCCGCAACTTGACGGAAGTTTCTACCATCATTTAGTTGTAGTCATCATAGGTCATCTCAATCGCTTGCTCTTCAGTTATGCCCTCTTCGAAGTTCATGGCATTGATAAAGAGTCTCTCAAAAACCCCGCAACTTTCTTGCATCAAAATAAACCTTCCAGTAATGTGATTTAAGTTACGATTGTTTGCACCCACTTGTTGAAGAAAGTATGTCAAAATCACGTTCCATGTAGCAGCATGAGCCGTAGGTTGCCCTTGCTCTACAAAATGCACCCAATTGGTAACCAAAGTGATGCCCTCTTTCTCAGTCCATCGGTTCACCATAAAATTAGTTGAAAATAAGATAAAATGGTTGAAATTATGGTGTTAATGGTGGTGAGTTGTGGTATAAAATGGTGAAGATTGGGGATTTATATAGGGGATGTGGGGATAAAATTTGATTTTTTTAATTATTTTTATCGTTAAATATTTAACAGTAAAAAAAAGCATTATACACAAATTGAACCGTTGGCACTTGCCAACCTACTCATAATGCAGTCGATAGCGCCCGCTACTTCGTGCGGGGCACCATCATGCCTAGGTCACATGGGGCACCACCGACACCATTTAGCCTTAGGATGGAAGCAAAACAACTCAAAATCAAGTGCCACTATAACATCAATTTTGATCATGTATTCTATAAGGCAAGTTCAAGTAATCAAGGTAGTTCTTACTAGAGTATCACCAAAAATATAGACAAACTAAAGGTCCAATTTTTATCTTGAATAATGATGAATTCTTGTTATAAGTGATATGCTAGTATGGAATCCAAACTTAACACCAACCAAGCAATAAACAAACAAGAACATAATGATATATTCAACAAAATTTCCTAGTATTGATTTTGCCAGTGTTTTGCTATTGATTACAGAAATGATACACACTTAAAACTCCTAGAAACCTTACATTCTAAGTGACAACCTGATGTATTTGTACTAAATAGCAACAGGTTGAACGAATGTGTCTTGGTCCAAACAACAACCTAGTGTCATTTGGGTGAATCCAAACGACATCAACAATTCAAGTGACAACCAATGTTGTTTGACTAAGTAAAAAAACAACCAATGTTGTTTGGATATAATTATATCGTTTGGATAACACTATCCAAGTCAAACCACAGGAGGATGTCGTTTTACTTTGGTTAACTTACACAAAATTCTAGCATAACATAACATTAATGATTAAACAAAGACCAAAAGCTATACATTAAGACTAATCGCTAGCTACAGATAATAAGTGTATCAACAAACTCCCCCTTCGATGTGGCTTGTGATTCTTAGGTCTTCGAAATTTGTTGATGAGTAGTCGTCCACTTGCTTCTAGAGTTGATCTTGTAAAAGTAGCATATTCTAACCTTTGACACTTTAAAGCTTGAACTTCATCATGATCTTTTGAAACATTAAAGCTTGAACTTCATCATGATCTTCAAAAAAGATATGGTTGCTGAACAACATCTGGATATCCTTCTATTGTGATATAAGCATGAGATACTTTTGAGCGATAAAGGAATATAATGATGCCCTGATAATGAGTCGTGTATTGATTCTCTAGGTCCAAGAATGCACACATGTTGTGTCATGGTTCCCAAAGCTATCCTCCTCTGACTTGACCTTTTTGCCCTTAGCTTGCTTAGGTGCTATATCGACACACACTAGACAGCTAACGGGTAATGAGAATCATAAGCTAGTCTGCCAACCAAACTTAGAAACTTTTCAACGAAAAATTTGACTAAATGTTGGTTTGTCACTTGGCTAAACTAAATGACAAAACAGATCAAATGACAACTATTATAGTATCAACTAGGGGTGTTCTTTGGGTTGTTTTATTGGGTTTCAGGTTTTTCGGGTCTGGCTTATTCGGGTTTGCAAAACAATAAGTATTATCCGATAACCAAACCATTCTAGGTTTGGGTTCTTCGGTGTTCAAGTTAAATGGTTCGGGTTTTATCTGGTCGGGTTTGGGTTAATATAGTTTTTTTAGCTCCAAATTTCAACTTCTCCACAAAAAGAATCTACAATACATTCTAACTTCAAATAAACAGTAAAAGATTAAACATTTAGTAAAGTTGAAAACTGAATTGAAACTTGAAAGTCCTATGGAATTCTTTTACCAAACTTGATTGTTGGCACTTTGGGTCTGATACAATCAATATCAATGTGTATTATTATCAAGGATATCGATTATATAAATATAAAAGTTGGGATTTGGACTATGAAACTATCCTAATATACTTGGGAATTAATATAGAGATAAAATATAATTTGGATTTAACTTAAAATTGCTAGTGCATATTAAGTAAATTTCTTAGAAAACAGACAAAAAAAATCTTAAGAGTGTACTATCAAGTATTTCAATATAGGATTCATGGCAATGAATATGAGCTTGATAGTATTCGGATTTTTTAGGTTAACCAGAATCACAAAAACTATATCCATTAACCAAATCGTATAAGGTCAATCAAGTTCAGGTTTGCTATACTTCGGGTTCGGATAATTCAGGTATGATAGTTTCTCGGGTCAGGTGTGGGTTTATGTTTAGATAAAATGAACACCCCTAGTATCAACTCTCTGTTCAATAACATTACCTATTTCGTTTGAAAAGACCTCCAAGACCAAACTAGATCCCTAACATCCACTACCAAACCACAACACTCTAAATTCTTCAAAACTTTAAGTTTTAGCCCCTTATCTTTCAAAAAAATTGTTATCTTATACCATTATGAAATGCATAAGTTGAAATGAATGTTTTCTGGCTTCCAGTCAGATTTCAGGCAGGATAGATCCGACTTCCAACATCGGTCCATCAAAACTAAAATTAGAAATAAAATATTTTTGGCTTTTCTAAAAGTTTTAATTAAAATACACCTAAAATCTTTTTGGTATTTTGAAATTTTCAAAAGTAAAGACTAGAAGTAGTAAATAAATATTCACAGAAAATATTTTTGTGAGGTTTGAGGGAAAAAGAATCATATCAGCGTACAGTTCTGCCAAATTACACTTGGTAGATTAGATAGCATTTTAGATAAGCATCTTACATCATTATCGGTATTGTGATCCGCCTAAACTCAATCTATCAGATGTAACCATATAGCTCGGGGATACACTTACATTAATGATTTATACTTACCAACCGATGTTCATCCACTCACAAAAAATTCTCGTATCAAGGTATGCGCAAGAGTTCATCTTACTGGTGAGTATATTGTTTATCATCTTTTTAGTGTATAGGATGTGAGAAATCTCACTTATTTGAGTTTGAAAACAAGCCTATGTGATGGGATCACTTCTTGATGAGGAACTTGATATTCATATTCATGTAGATGAATGGGAGTAAACTCACTTATTGGCGAGAGTAAGTTCTTGCTCAGGTTAGTGCCACCGCACCAAGAAAGAGGCGAACTTGACTCTCAAATGTTAGGATGTATGCAATGTGATTAAAATCACTTATTGATGTGATAAGAGTATCACTTATTGATGGTCATATGCAGTAATATGTACAAGTATATGTATAGCATCATATAAGTTCTAGACTTGTGTCCCCATTAAGGTAAAAGAATGACCGAAGAAACACTAGCTGAACCGGGAGGTATCCAGAGATATCTTAGTTACAGCCTAGTTTTTCTGCATGAAAGGTCGTCTCTCGTTCGCTCTTTTGTGAGATCTCACTTCAAGCTAATCTGCAAAACTAGCAACGTCGTTAGCCTCGTCACAAGAGAAAGAGGAAGGGTTTTCTCTGTGACAACACTCCGGTGTGAGAATAAGTATCTAGTATTGCATGGTAATAGCAAGTAAGTAGTAAGTAAGCTCGTATGTTTCTGAATATGATTGTAGATGAAGATCCTTTACCTTTTGGTTCGATACTTATTTTATAGCCGAAGATAAGTGGGTTCGGGAGATGGGCTGATGGGCCATGGACCAAGCCTAGACGACCAGGGATATCCGTTCTGTCCCTCTTCATCGATCATTAATGATCTCTGGTGTCACACCCCGACCCGCAGCGGAAAAGGTGATCGGGGCATGATTGGGTTTTCATCAAAGCTCATGACATTTATTATAACGTTTCATATTTATTATTACAATTTAAAGGGAATCATATAATCATAATTACAACACGTTCTACATATCTTTCTAGACTTCATTATTTTCTTCTAAGGCATTTCCTATGTTTTCCTTGCTTCATCATGTTCACCTGTATCATGTGTAAAAATGGTTTTTGGGTCAACAAAAAGTTGGCGAGTGAATCCTATGAAAAACATTTAAACAAGTTTATTGAATTGATTATTAAATAAAGTGCATAACCACATATGAGTAAATGTAAATGTAAATATATTCACAAAACACTTAATATTAGATATTGCACACACATACAACAATTGATCGTTTTGAGGCACGCGTTGTTCAACTCGTCTCCCACGAGGAACTGATGGGCCTAATGAATGAATTTTGAGGCGCGCGTTGTTCTACGAACTGATGGGCCTAATGAATGAGTTTTAAGGCACGCATTGTTCAACTCGTCTCCCACGAGGAACTGATGGGCCTAACAAATAATTTGCATACAACTTGACAATAAGTAATACATAACTACAAACAATGTTTACATTCCAAGTTTAAATCATAATATGGTATGGCACGAGTTTGAATAAACGAATTAGTTTAAGCGACACATGATACACCCCAAAACGTGTAATTAAAAAGGGGAGTTGTAAGATTCACTCACATTGGGTGCGTTCGGTTGATGATGTTGAATGCGCACGAGTTTGGAGATTTGATCGACGAGGAATAACTAACCTAATTAATAATAAAAAAGTAATGTAAATAAATGGATTTTATTAACAATTTAATAGTATTTTTGGATATATTTTTGTGAGTTTAAAGCTATTTTCTAACTTTAAAAATGTTATTTTTAAGTATTTTTAATTGATTTTTAATTTAAATAAATAAATAAAAATAATAAAAAATGTGACTTTTGACCGTTGACCATAAGCGTTGACTGTTTGACCATAAGCGTTGACTGTTTGACCGGTTTTATTGTGTGTATGTATGCGCCGGGCAGGACTCGAACCCGAGACCTCCCGTATGCGTGCACGCAGCTCTACCAACTGAGCTACGTATCTAACCCGAAATATTTCTGTTTTTAATTATATTTATATACTAATTAAGTTAATCCGAAAATCACTTATTTTAAAATAAAGATTAATGTATCGACTCGGTGCTCTCCACAGGTCTCGAACCCGGGACCTGTGGTTTAGTTTGGCACACAGTCCACCGCTGGACTGTGTGTCTAACTTGGTAAATAATCTGGTTTTTATTATACTTAACATCTTACTGTTGAGGATCCGGTTCAGTTTAAAAAAAAAGACATTTTATTACTGCGAACGTGTGTGTGTTAAGGATCGAACTCGGGACGTATGTGTGTTTATTTGCACACAGTCCACCGCTGGACTGTGTGTCTAACCCGTTTATAAAATCGATTTTAATTAATCTTATAACATATCTGAACTTCGTCTTCTTCGCTTAAGATTACAGATAATGATAATTCAACTGATTTATGTCTAATTCGATTAACAAGCTTTATAAGTAATTGAAAGGTAATGAACGGAGAGAGTTTGGGGGAAGGATGTACCGATCAGCGTCTTTCACAGAACTCCGGCAAAGATTCGTCGGCTCTGTTTGTGAACTTTGGCTGTTAGAATCAATTAACAGTTCTGTTCGATTAGTTATGAAATTGAGGTACTTAAACAAGGATTAACAGAAGTTTGGATGATTATACCGATTCCCAGCGTAAGATCAGAAATTTCAGAGGTTTTCCGGCGAGAGTTGAATATTCCGGCTACGTAGTCTGGGATTGATTCTGATGGTTGGATTGAAGTTATTAACAGTCTAACAACGGATTGAAACGGAAAGAGTCGAGGTATTTACCGTTTTGAGGTGAGTCTTGGTTTTCTGGCGAAAGTCCAGTGATGGCAGGTTATTTCCGGCGAGTGAAATTTCTTCGAGAAAAGGTGCAATTTTGAGCGAAAAGACTACCAGAGACTTGTGGGTGTATTTATAGGGAAGAACATCGATGAATTGGGTCCGATTACCGTCTTCATTCATCGGTCAATAATTTTTTCCGGCGGTTATGACTGATGTCGCGGACTGGACATCGGTTATAACCGATGTAATAGTTATTATACACGTTAAGACACAAGAAACCGACAGTGAAAGGCGAAATCGTCGGGATTTCCGACGACTGCAAATTGGGCGCGTCAGTTGACTGATTTGAAATCGAGATTTTGATATTTGAATTAATTGTTTTGATATATTACTAAAGAACACAAGTGGCGGAGCGGTTGGAAGGATGTGAGTTAAAACTTTGCATGATTCTCGGCTGACCGGGTTCGAAACCCGGCTTCAGCATTTATATTTTAAATCACTATTTTTAATACTTTTTCAAATATAACTTTTATATTCTAATATACTTATTAATTATGTATCGTTTAAAATTAATTTGAGCATTAAATACGCAACGAAATTTTTAACTGGTTGTTCGGTTAATAAACGAAGCGGGTTTGGTAAATCCGGTTTTTTACGGATGTTACAGTATCCCGTACTTTTTAGAAATTTTGTTCCGAAATTTAAGTAGTGACATATTTGTCTAAAAAGGATGGTGTTTAATTTGACAATTACATACTTAGAAAGGAGTAAGAGTTTAAATTTTTGTTTGAGGCGGTAACGTTCCTTGTAAGGGTTGAGTACCCTGCTACAGGAATCGCTTTTTGATGCCTAAGATAATGAATATTTATAAACAGAGTTGATTGACTAAATATGATTTCATGCGCAAGAGTTTTGATATGTTTGGAAAGATAAGGTTATATCCTAAAACAAAACTTCTACTACTAAAACCTACATGGAACTTCTCATAACCGCCTGACAATGCCTCTGATCCTTTGGCAAGAATACTTATATATAGGAAGTACCAGCGGCGTATCCACCATATTCTTGTCAAATTTTCATTGGTTTCATCAGTAAGTTATGATTGGTTCTATGATGTGACTCTAGAACATAAATAAACACAACAGCCAATGTCTGAGTCCTAATTCTGGTAGTATACATGTTTGAATGGTGACACAATCCAACTTCTTTAACTGATGAGATGATATGATTGCTAAATCAGTGAGTTAAAACAAGCTTCAACCAAGACATTACTAAATCCTACATGGAACTTCTCATAACCGCCTGACAATGCCTCTGATCCTTTGACAAGAATACTTATATATAGGAAGTACCAGCGGCGTATCCACCATATTCTCGTCAAATTTTCATTGGTTTTATCAGTAAGTTATGATTAGTCCTATGTGACTCTAAAACATAAATAAACACAACAACCAAAGCTTGAGTCTTAATTCTGATAGTATACATGTTTGAATGATGACAGTACCTCTCTCGTTTGTTATGATGGAGAGGTTAGTCTATGTAGAAATGGAACATAATCCAATTTCTTTAAATAATGAGATGATATAAATGCTAAATCAGTGAGTATAAAACAAACTTCAACCAAGACATTACTAAATCCTACATGGAACTTCTCATAACCGCCTGACAATGCCTTTGATCCTTTGACAAGAATACTTATATATAGGAAGTACCAGCGGCGTATCCACCATATTCTTGTCAAATTTTCATTGGCTTTATCCGCAAGTTATGATTAGTTCTATGTGACTCTAAAACTTAAACAAACACAATCAACCATAGCTTGAGTCTTAATTCTGATAGTATACATGTTCGAATGATGACAGTACCTCTCTCGTTTATTATGATGGAGAGGTTAGTCTATGTAGAAGTGAGACACAACTCAACTTCTTTAAATGATGAGATTGAAATATGTCGTGAAGTATGATGACATGAATGTTAAAACTGAAATAGTAATTCGCATTAAGATTCTTGGATAAATTTCCAATTTATAATTGAGATACGTGAGAATTGAGATAACATAAAGAAAAAAAATACAAAGACTAAGCGGTTGGAGTTGAATCTTGATTTTTTGGTGAAGAAGACTAGTTGGTTGGTTCGTTTGGGCCGTCATTATCTTCATCAGGATTGGCGTTGATGTTGTAAACTCTTCCTCTTGCTGGTGGCCCAGTGATTAGGTTTCCTTGATTTGCTTGGTTAACTCGGTTTGCTTGAGCTTGGGCGTGTATGATGTTAACCAATCGAGGGCACGTGTTTCTAAAGTGGGTAGGGTCGCCACAATTAAAACAAGCTCGAACATAAGGAAACACGGGATATTGGGGTTGTTGATATGTTTGGATCATGTTTTGAGTAGGGGGTGAGGTTTGGTTTTGAGAGGTGCGGCAAGCCTTGCTCAAATGACCATAGCGTCCACAATTCACACATAGTCGACAAGGTAAGGTAGATGGATGGTGATAAAAACAGGTGTTACATTGGGGGTGAGGTCCAAGGTATGGTTTCTTATTTGGGTAAGTTGAGTTGGGTGCTTCTTGGGTGATTGGGATAGCTTGGAGGGGTACGGCTTGTGAGACAGGTTGATTGCGTTGAGTGACAGCAAAAAGTTGCCCATCTCGTTTTCTCTTAGAAATGGATCGTGAAGGGGATTCGGTTTGGGTGGAGTTTGAGGTTTCAGTCGATGATTTATCCTTCTTCTTCTCCTCCTTGAAGTCTTTATTCCGTATGCGGTTCTCGGTGAGCTCTGTAGCTAACTCCATTGCTGCTTCCAAAGTTGCAGGTGTGGTACTTATTACAGGGTCTTGAATTTTTGAAGGAAGACCTTGAATGTAGTGTTCGATCAAATGGTAGTGAGGAGTGAACAAGTTGGGAACCATTTGATTTAACTCGAGGAATCTTTTGTTGTATGTGGTGTGGTCGCCTTCCTTTTGCTTCAACGAATAGAACTCATCCTCTAATTTCTTGATTTCGCTCCTTGGGCAAAACCGTCTTGTCATGATTTCCTTCAACTCTTCCCAAGTCAAAGTCATAGTATCTTCAACACCTCGTTTGGCCTTCTCTGTATTCCACCAAGTAAGTGCTATTCCAAGTAAACGACCAGTAGCATATCGCACTTTGCGATCATCGGGGCAATCGCAATTTAGAAAAGTGTTCTCCATTTCTTCAAACCCATGGAGGAGAGCGGTGACACCTTCAGTCCCTTCGTATTTTGGAGGGTCGTAGGATTTAAAATGCTTGAAGGTGCATTTAGTGGTAATTGGGGGAGGGTTGACAACATTTTGATCTTCTTGATTGACGGGATTAGCGGTAAGGGCTTGTTGAACTTGAACTACAATGTTGGGTATTACGGCAGCCATTTGTTGAGCGATTTGGGCAGCCATACGCTCGTGAGCTTTTCCTGATCTCATCTTCCTACGAGCGAGACTAGAAGACATCTACAAGGAATACATATCAAGAGTATGAGTTGGATGTTTTAGGGATCATGTGTCGTATTTAGGAATGAACATTTATAAAATAAATATAAAATAATAAATCTACTACATCCATAGGATGTCTTGGGCTTTGCTCGTAATTGGGCCTTGCATGCCGCCATACTTCACCTTCGTAATCATGTGGGCCCCCATGATTACCGGGTTTTTCATATGGTTCGCATGTGTTAGCCTGGTTACGTACACTAAAACTCGGAGAAAATCGAGAAATATGTATGTAACGTATGATATTCGGAATGTATCCAGGTGTGGACACGGTGACACCTCAAAGTGGGGTTAGTTCGAACGACGTTTGGTGTGGCATGCTTTAGCCTAATAGGTCCTTCGTACTCTCATCGTTAGTCCCCAGGTAGGCAAACTGGTCCGTTATATTGGATTTATACGAATGCCAACCTAGACAGGACGTTCCGACTACCGGTACTTGTACCCTTACAGTTACTACATGCCCGTCGCAGAACTCACTTTGATGAGATTTGAAAAATGAAAATGCGACAAAATTTTGAATAACGGAAGTATAAAGATGATTTGAATATGTGAGCATTGAAATATGTATGATGAATGTGTATGTAATCATGTATGTGTGTCTGTAAGTATCATTCGCTATGTATCACAAAATGTAGTATCGGAAGTATTTGCATGCATTTGTGTATGTAATAAATATGAAAGAAATAAACATCATGAGTTTGCATATAACCACATAAACAATTAAAATCTAATCAACTATAGTATAGGCTCTAAGGGTCTAATACCTATCCTATATCCCTATAGTCAAAAGCTCTGATACCAATCTGTCACACCCCGACCCGCAGCGGAAAAGGTGATCGGGGCATGATTGGGTTTTCATCAAAGCTCATGACATTTATTATAACGTTTCATATTTATTATTACAATTTAAAGGGAATCATACAATCATAATTACAACATGTTCTACACATCTTTCTATACTTCATTATTTTCTTCTAAGGCATTTCCTATGTTTTCCTTGCTTCATCCTGTTCACCTGTATCATGTGTAAAAATGGTTTTTGGGTCAACAAAAAGTTGGCGAGTGAATCCTATGAAAAACATTTAAACAAGTATATTGAATTGATTATTAAATAAAGTGCATAACCACATATGAGTAAATGTAAATGTAAATATATTCACAAAACACTTAATATTAGATATTGCACACACATACAACAATTGATCGTTTTGAGGCACGCGTTGTTCAACTCGTCTCCCACGAGTAACTGATGGGCCTAATGAATGAATTTTGAGGCGCGCGTTGTTCTACGAACTGATGGGCCTAATGAATGAGTTTTAAGGCACACGTTGTTCAACTCGTCTCCCACGAGGAACTGATGGGCCTAACAAATAATTTGCATAAAACTTGACAATAAGTAATACATAACTACAAACAATATTTACATTCCAAGTTTTAAATCATAATATGGTATGGCACGAGTTTGAATAAACGAATTAGTTTAAGCGACACATGATACACCCCAAAACGTGTAATTAAAAAGGGGAGTTGTAAGATTCACTCACATTGGGTGCGTTCGGTTGATGATGTTGAATGCGCACGAGTTTAGAGAATTGATCAACGAGGAATAACTAACCTAATTAATAATGAAAAAGTAATGTAAATAAATGGATTTTATTAACAATTTAATAGTATTCTTGGATATATTTTTGTGAGTTTAAGGCTATTTTCTAACTTTAAAAATGTTATTTTTAAGTATTTTTAATTGATTTTTAATTTAAATAAATAAATAAAAATAATAATAAAAAAATGTTGACTTTTGACCGTTAACCATAAGCGTTGACTGTTTGACCATAAGCGTTGACTGTTTGACCAGTTTTATTGTGTGTATGTATGCGCCGGGCAGGACTCGAACCCGAGACCTCCCGTACGCGTGCACGCAGCTCTACCAACTGAGGTACGTGTCTAACCCGAAATATTTCTGTTTTTAATTATATTTATATACTAATTAAGTTAATCCGAAAATCACTTATTTTAAAATAAAGATTAATGTATCGACTCGGTGCTCTCCACAGGTCTCGAACCCGGGACCTGTCGTTTAGTTTGGCACACAGTACACCGCTGGACTGTGTGTCTAACTTGGTAAATAATCTGGTTTTTATTATACTTAACATCTTACTGTTGCGGATCTGGTTCAGTTTAAAAAAAAAGACATTTTATTACAGTGAACGTGTGTGAGTCAAGGATCGAACTCGGGACGTATGCGTGTTTATTTGCACACAGTCCACCGCTGGACTGTGTGTCTAACCCGTTTATAAAATCGATTTTAATTAATCTTATAACATATCTGAACTTCGTCTTCTTCGCTTAAGATTACAGATAATGATAATTCAACTGATTTATGTCTAATTCGATTAACAAGCTTTATAAGTAATTGAAAGGTAATGAACGGAGAGAGTTTGGGGGAAGGATGTACCGATCAGCGTCTTTCACAGAACTCCGGCAAAGATTCGTCGGCTCTGTTTGTGAACTTCGGCTGTTAGAATCAATTAACAGTTCTGTTCGATTAGTTATGAAATTGAGGTACTTAAACAAGGATTAACAGAAGTTTGGATGATTATACCGATTCCCAGCGTAAGATCAGAAATTTCAGAGGTTTGTGGGTGTATTTATAGGGAAGAACATTGATGAATTGAGTCCGATTACCGTCTTGATTCGTCGGTCAATAATTTTTCCGGCGGTTATGACTGATGTCGCGGACTGGACATCGGTTATAACCGATGTAATAGTTATTATACACGTTAAGACACAAGAAACCGACAGTGAAAGGCGAAATCGTCGGGATTTCCGACGACTGCAAATTGGGCGCGTTAGTTGACTGATTTGAAATCGAGATTTTGATATTTGAATTAATTGTTTTGATATATTACTAAAGAACACAAGTGACGGAGCGGTTGGAAGGATGTGAGTTAAAACTTTGCATGATTCTCAGCTGACCCGGGTTCGAAACCCGGCTTCAGCATTTTATTTTTAAATCACTATTTTTAATACTTTTTCAAATATAACTTTTATATTCTAATATACTTATTAATTATGTATCGTTTAAAATTAATTTGAGCATTAAATACGCAACGAAATTTTTAACTGGTTGTTCGGTTAATAAACGAAGCGGGTTTGGTAAATCATGTTTTTGACGGATGTTACATCTGGTAGGAGGTGTGCTTTGTCAGATGTTGAATGTTGCCACATGTCATAGCAGCTGTCCATGGTGTCAGACCTGTCATCAGCCGAAAGTGGAGAATGTGTGAGAGTCACTGGTGTGAGTGTGGTTAATGCACAGTCTGGTCTCTGCATTACTGTTCATGTGACGCAGTCTGACACAACCTACCGAGCGACCATTGGGTCACAGCTCTGCCACTTTGTACCCTTGTACTAAGTCAACGCCTCTTTGTGCTTTTCCCTTCCGTGTGGCTTTCATTGCTTTCTGGCCAGCGTAGAGTTGTAAGGGTTAAGTCCTTTTGTTCCTAAGACTATGAGTTGCTCTCATGTTTCACTTGTCCTTGTGCAAGGTTTTAGGACTTCGCGGCTAGAGGGTTGTTTGATCTGCGTAGGGTCAAGGAGCCTGCGCTTCTAAGTCTAACTTGCCATTGCGCCAAGTAAGCAAGGTTCGCTGTGCAACTTACATTTCCAGGTCTAACTTGTTGATGCACAGAGTGCGCAAGACTCGTTGTATGACCTGCATTTGTCGGTCTAATTTGCCGTTGCGCTGAGTATGCAAGGTTCATTGGGTGACCTGTATGGGTTGGTCTAAGTTGTCGTTGCACTAAGTGCGCAAGGTTCGTTGTGTGACCTGCATGGGTTGGTCTATCTTACCGTTGCGCTGTGTGCGCAAGGTTCGTTGTGTAACCTACATGTATCAAGGATGCAATACCATTGTGCATTGCGCGTAAGGTTGTTAGGCAACCTGTTGATTTCATGAAAGGCACACCATTGCACATTGCGTGCAAGGTTATTCTTGTAGTATGTTGTTGTTGAGGATATGGTCCCTTGCACAGGCACAGAGTTTTTGGGACGATACCCCTCCAAGTCCCCCTAGTCCAGTGCTGCTCCTATGCGCATGTCGGCAAGTAGGTGGAGTGCTGGACTATAAGAATTCTTGTATGCGCGCTTATTTCAATGGCCAAAATTCAATAAGGGTTGGAGAAAACCTTACTCATGATGAGTTCTTTGAAATTTGAATCTTCTTCATGCTGATGTTACAAGCGAGTTGGTGAGAAAAAGGGTGCCATGGAGGTGACGTTTGATAGTTGTGGCATGCTGTCAACAGTGCAGTCTCTCATTTGTTAATTAATTGGCAGAGAAAGTGTTGGCCACGTGAGCGTGACAACCGTAGTTGCCACTTACCTGCCACGCATCCTGCGTAGATTGTTTGTTAATTCTCCACGTGCGTCACAGTTCCCCATCACATTAAATGCGATGAGTATAAATAGGGGGAAACTGTCTAGGGTTTCATTCACGCCTTCAAACTTTTTTCTTTCAAATTCTCTGAATTCTTCTCTGAGTTCTTGTGTTCTTGTTTCCTTGTTTTCAAAACTTCTTTTCTTCAGTGATTTCCATGGCGACCAGGGGTCCCGAGACTGTTTCTATGCTGGAGGCGTCCACCTCCTTGCTTGCGATTAAGTGGAGTCAGGCCAGTTTCCAACGCCTGGTCTCCGGCCTCCGGTTCCATAGGGACTTGGATGCCCGGTTTCTAGCGGAGGTGAGACTGCTGCCGACGCTCCGACCGGTTATATCACACTATTTTTTGATTTTTTTTGCTGACGGTAACTTTCGGTTACCGTCACTACATTTTTTTGTTGAGATTTTGAACTTCTACCGATTCCACATCTCCAAACTAAATCCGATAGGGATGTTGAGGATCAAACATTTTGAGTTTTTGTGTTGGTCGATGGGTGTTACCACAACCGTCGACCGGTTTCGGATTTTTTATCAACTCCATTGTTCTATGGGGTTTTATTCTTTTCAACATCGCATTCAAGCGAAGAAAATTTTGCTCCTCTCCCCCTAAGTCTTTCCAAGATTGGAATTCTAAATTCTTTTACGTGAAGACTAATGGTATTTCCCTCCGAATGCACTTCCGGGGGTGGAGGATATCGTCGTTGAGACGGTTCCAGCATCGGTGGCTGAGTTATAGTACAAGGACTTGAAGGAGATCCCGGCGGTCCAACTGCCGGAGAGGGCGTTGGCGGTGACGGGTATGAGTCTTGTCTGGAAACCCAACCGCTGGGAGAGGCCCGTATACATGGAGGGGGAGAAGAGTAAGTACCTTTGTCTTCGTCTTGTATTGTTTCTTGATTTCGCCTTATGCACAGACTAACTGTATGTACTTTCTTTGTAGGGGTGGCGCTGTATGTGGTGGAGTTCCAAAGGGAGCAGGGGCATATTGAAAACATTGCCCTTGGCCTGGAGGAGCCCACATGGTACGCACAGAACTTGGGGAACTTTGAGATCTCCAAGAATGAAGATTTGTTGGCCCCCACGCCTGAGACTTGTAAGACTTCATGGTGTTAAGTGTTTACATCTTTGCAGATCACTTATTGTGTTGCGCCATTGTACAGGTGCTTTAAAGGACTTGAGGATTGACCCAGATCCAAAAAGAAAAGGCGCGTAGGGCCCAGCTCGCTGTTTGAGAAGAGGGTGACTCAACCCAGGGCAGACCCGCCCAAAGGTAAGTGTACTGTGCCAGATCATTGGAAAGACTATGTAGTAGTTTCTGAATCTTTGGAGGGTCTTGTGCCTGTAGGTGTGGGGAAACCCAAGCTGGAGCCGGTGTGATTCCGGTTGCCAACTCAGACAACCAGGTGGAGGTCAAGTTCAGCCTGGAGCCCCTCAATCGAAATAGGGCTCCGAAGAGTGATATCTCCGCACAAGCCTCCAAAACGGCTGCATGGAGGGTAATAGGGAAGCGCTGGAGTCTGGACACGCTCGTCGCTAAACTTTCCCTAGGTAAACATCTTGACTTGTGTTTTACACCACCCTCTTCCTGTTATATCTGCCTAACTTTTTGTTACCTTGTAGGGGGAAGTGAGGCTGCTTTTGTTGCTCCTACCACTCTAGCCGCGCCCATTGATACTCCAATGCCCCCACCTGTAGTTGAAATAGCGCAGGCGTCAAGCACACAGGGTAGGGAGCCAACTGCCGGGGTGGCAGAGGTGTAGTTGGAGGTTGAGGTCGCAGAGCCTGAGGTAGTGGTGGAAGAAGTTGGGGTTGTTTTTTAGGAGACGGAACCTCCGGTGATGGTTGACGATGAGGAGGTGGTTGAAGATGCTTTATAGGGGGCTCATGCAGCCGAGCCGGCACTCGGGGGTGAGGCTGGGGATCTGGTAGAAGCCCTTCCGCAGAAGAGTCACCAATCTGCCCGGACGAAACCTCGGGTGATTTCTACTACAGGTCATATCATGAAGGCCTCGCTGAAGAGATCCAAACCCTGTGTAGAAGCTGAAGAAGGGAGACGACTTCTCTCACTCGCTAGCATGCTGTGAGTGGTTTCAGAGGGCCTTCCACCCAGAAAAGGTGCGCGCGCGCTGAACAAGATCCGCAATAAACTTACTGCGCGTACTTCCAGGCGGCAGCTAGCTCCACCTCAATCACACACATGATCATAAGGTAATGGCGGGGCATGCACAAAGACCAAGACAAATTTGAAGCTGCCCAAGCGTATCTGGTCCAAGAGCGAGCCCAAGTTGCTGCGCAAAAATCTGAGATGGAGGCTGAAAGGGCAAGGTTAGCTGAAGCTCAGCGGACGACAGAGTGGTCCGTGTTGGGGTGGAAGAAGAGGGCCGAAAGCTCCCGCTGCCACGCTTGCTGAGGAGCGCAAGTTGTGGAGGGAGGCTTGTGAAAGGGACAATAACGAGAAAAAATCATTGAGAGATGAGATGACCTGGATGCACAGAGAGGTAGAGCGCATGAAAAAGGAGAGGGAGGCAGCTTCTGTTGTGGCCACGGAGGCCAGGGCGCACTGCGAGCTCAGTGAGCAGAAAGAGGTAAAAATTTGCCGATCTTTATTTATTTATTTATTTATTTTGTATGATCAATAAATTGTCAAGCTAATCTTGTTGTGCATAACCAGGTTGAGGCTTGCGCCATTTTGGAGGGCGCGAAGAAGGATCTCCAGGTGGCCTTGGTGGAAAAAGTTGATTTGCAACGTAGGCACCCGGAGGATAAGGAGAGGAAGCCAAGGTGGGCGCGGGTGAGAAAAAGCTTGAAGATTCTGAGGCCGCCTGCTCCATCTTCGAGTCGCTGGCCAACAACATGATGTGGATGCAACAACATGGAGTTGTCAATGTAAGTACTCCATTTGTGTGTTGATCATTTTTTCTTGATTCTAATCCTATTTCCCTTGTATTGCAGATCGCAAACTCCATCCTTAATTCCGCGGAGTTTGACGGCGCAGTGGCCAAGCTGATGGTCACTGCGCACCACGAATGGTATGCGCAAGGCTATGCTGAGTGTGCACACCATGTCACTCATGCACTGGATGTACAATGGGACAAGAGCCGGGCTTCTAGTCGTGGAGTCGATACCGAAGCTTCCTTCTGCCAGGCTAAGCGGGTGTATGACCGTCTTCAACTCTTGGTTATGGATTTGGTGAGCGAGGTTCTCCAACACGATGACTACGTCGATTGCTTAAAAGATATATTTGCGGATGAAGTCGAGGCCGCAGGGAGTGAAGAGTAGGGTAGAATGCTTATTTTAATATCTTCAATGTATCTTGAATATAACTACGCGTTGTGCATGTTTGTACATATTTCTTTTTCAATGAAATAGATGTTTCTTTCTTTCCAAGTTACAATATTTGCGTGAAAAGAACCAACTTTGTGTAGGTATAGCGAATGAAACTGGTAATGAACTCGTGTATGAATATCACCTCCCAAGTGCATGCAGTAGGTAGTGAATTTTGTTCATGAGTCATTGTGTACCATGGTGTTTTCGCGTAGACCCGAAGTGGTTTCACGCATTTGTAACAAAACATCTTGATAAAGAAACTCATGTATCCATTGTCTTTATTAATCAATAAGGCATAAGAGCCATGTACAGAGTAGACAATAAGATAGTAGGTTTGCTAATTTACATGTAGCACCTCCTTAGCTGTTGCGCATTCCAGGTGCTAGGAATGATGTGTCGTCCAAACGTTTGAGGGTGTAAGCACCCTTTCCTAGGACTTCGTGGATAATGTAAGGGCCTTCCCATTTAGTGCGAGTTTTCCAGGACTTTCAGCGTTTGACGTTTCGTTGTCGTGTAGAACAAAATCACCTGGTAGGAAGGTACATATGCGGACTCTCACATTGTAGTATTTCTCGAGCTTGGACTTGTACTTTGCTTCATTGATTGTGGCGTTTTCACGCGTTTCTTCTAGGAGGTCCAAGTCGAGTCTACACTCGTCTTCGTTATTGTGGCTTTGCGCAGCCAGCATGCGTGGTGATGGGAGACCCATCTCTGCGGGAATAACTGCCTCCGTCCCATACACTAGGCTGAAAGGAGTTTCGTCTGTGCTGGTTTTTGGCATGGTTCGATGAGCCCAAAGGATGCTTGGCAACTCATCTACCCAGCCTCTCCGCGCCCTACCCAATCTCGTCTTGATCCCTTCGACGATGCTCTTGTTTATACTTTCCACTTGGCCATTCCCCTGGGGATGCGTGACCGAAGTGAAGACATGTTCGATATGCATTTCCTTCACCCATTGTTGTAGTTCTTCAGCTGTAAAGTTGGGGCCGTTATCACTATGCGCTGGGCTAACCCAAGGCGGCATATCATGTGCTCCCAAATGATTTTCCGAACTACAATTGTTGTGGTGGAGGCAAGGGTTTTGCTTCTACCCACTTGGTGAAATAATCGACTGCGACGATTATGAACTTCACCGCGACAGGGGCATCTGGGAAAGGTCCCACCATATCGATTGCCCATTGCTTGAAGGGCCATGCTGTTCTCACTGGGATCAATGGATTTTTGGGGCGCATTCTCTTTGGCGCATGGCGCTGGCATGATGCGCACTTCCGTAGTGTTTCGATTGCGTCTAAGTGCATGCCAGGCCAATAGTAGCCAGCGTTCATGATATTTGCAACGTCTATGCGCCGACCGGCGTGAATTACGCATAACCCTTTTGCGCATCTTGGTGATCAACGCAGCGGAGGAGCGACCCAAGGTATGACTTCCGGTATAGGATACCGTCCGCCAGTTCATATTTGAGTGCCTTGTTCTGGACCTTCCTTGCTTTTGCTTTGTTTTCGGTGGGTCTCGTGTTGCAAGAAGATGATTATGGGAGACATCTGGGAAGGAGCCCCCGTTTCGATGATGTTTACTTGACGTAAAGGAACAGAAGGGTTCTTGAGTACCTCAATGCACACTTCACGCACAAGGTTCTTGAAGCTTGTAGCGGCTAATTTGCAGAGCGTGTCGGCATGTTTATTCTCGCTTCGGTTGACACGAGTTATTTTGAAGCTTTGGAATTTGGTTATTAGGCTTGCGCCTGATCAAGATATAAAGCCATCTTTTCGCCTTTTGCATCGTATAGGCCTGACTGTCCCGACTAAAAGGGAATCGACATGTGCTTCCAAATTCTATGCACCCATTTTGATGGCTAACAAAAGGCCTGCCAGAAACGCTTCGTACTCAGCTTCATTATTCGTGCTTTAGAATTCCAACCTGATGGCGTAGGTGAACTCTTGGTTGTCGGGGCTTATTGGGTGAAGACCTGCCCCTGCACCATCATCATTGGATGCGCCTTCTATTTGAAGTATCCATGCGCGGCCATTTGTAACCGACGCTGGGCTCTGTACAGGTTTACACTCTTGCACTTTATTGCTTGGTACTTCTGTAACAAAATCTACTAATATCTGGCCTTTTATTGTTGGGCATGGTTTGTACACGATGTTGTCTCCACCAACCTCAATCGCCCATTTTGCTAGATGGCCAGATATGTCTGCTTTGGACAAAAGTTGGCCTAAGTGATAGTTCATGAGAACTGTTATCACATGGCCGGAAAAATACGGAGCAACCTGCGGGATGCGTGGACTAAAGCGTAGAGCAAGCTTTTCCATCATAGGATATCTCGTCTCTGAATACAATGATTTGGTACAACTTTACAAGGTTTTCATGATTGAGATCTTACTATGGGTAGTTTGTCTATGTAGAATTAGAAGATTCTACTCATATTTTATCTTCTGAAATATATATGTTGCATACTCATAAGAAAAAAAGTTTCGTAAAACTATATTGTAGGAACCAAAACAAGAACACTAGGATAAATGCTGTTAAAAAGTCAGTAATCATTGCAGCAACCAACAATTTGTAACAAGTCAAAAACTGGAAATAACTCAGGACTACTTTCTAATTGCTTATCGTCACGAGAAGAAGTTGGACCTGCAAGCAACACAAGCAAACAGAGTCACAGAATCAGTCAACAAATGGCGGTCAACTGAAAGTTAATATAAAAAAGTAATCTTAGTTTAGTAAGGTACCTTTGCGACATTTCTGCGAACCCAGAATTCTGAAAATTCAAGTTGTTTGACATATTTGGTACTCCTGAAAAGAAAAGCACGAGTGTGAAGAAAATGAAGTTCAAAGTATATAAACATTAATGTCTAGAAATCAAAAATCAACTTACCTTGGTTTTGTACCACAATGTCATTAGAATCAAATAAAGCGTTGTCTGGATGTGGTGCCAGATACATGGAAAGGTCATCCGTGAATGTTCTTTGTAACTGATGTGAATTTGAATCCACGTTACTGGATGATGCTGAATTTCCCATATCACTAGATTTGTTATTTATCAGTGAATGTTCTATCATACCAATATTCTTGTTCTGAGCCAACATCGTATTAAACTGGTAATCATAAGAATGTTGGAGCCCCAATGACCCACCATTATCCAACCCTGTGGTGGTAAATCAAATGGAACTCGTTGCTCTCCAAGATTACTTGGTGGAAAAGCCACATCGACTTCATTTGGGTTCAACTGATTCATTAGTGCAGCTTGTTTTTCGAGGAGATCGTTGAACCTTTTTATTTGGTCGGTCAACACCAACCTCAGACGGTAGTTGCTGAAGAAATGTTGATTTTGTTCTACAAGATTCTTCCAAACTGAAAGAAACAAATTATATGCTTATTTAAGTAGAAATAGATATATTTGATAAAAAAAAGATTTTCTAACAAAAAGCAGAAGAAATTAATGGATTGTGCGAATAACGTACCAATCTTTGTAAAGCAAGGCTCTATATTATGTTCTTGATGGAGAACATTAACGATTTCCTTCTTTGTCTTGTAGTCCAGAATACACTCTTCTATTAGATTTTTAACCTGATACAACACAATATTAAGAGTCAAGCTTGTAATATTCATAATTCATATATTCTCATAGACAATAGTCACCATGAGAGCATGTATAAGTTTTTAACTATTATTGCGTTTTGATTCACTAAAAAACTACCGTGCAGGCCCTTTAGATTATGGGGCACTGCCTCTTAACCTTGTTCGTCGCGCCATAACTTCTAAGAACATGCACTACACACATTCTAACGTATGCTAGAATTAAATTGTCTCTAGTAAATCCTAACTACATAAAATGACACGAAGTAAGCAATTTAATATATATAAGTCTCCTTATCGATATCCTCAAGAGTGAGCTTTCTGCCCTCTCCGGTAGACATTGCAAGCGAAACCAAATTACTACAAAATTTGTTTAACAAATGTGAGATTTATAATTAAAGGCATTCATTTAAATTAAAAAAACAAACCTATTTTTGATATAACGGCGAAAAAATACAAGTGAAATAACAAAACTTATATTTGATATAACCCCAAAAAATACAAGTGAAATTGACTAATCTTTTCTTAGTAACCAGGTTACAATTATCATAAGGATCGTCTCATTGGAATTATCAGTTGCTGCTAAGAGTACATAAATAAAACGGCTTAGGGATTGCTTTGTAAATTCTTGAAAATATATACCAAAGTGTCAACATAAAAAATTTAATGCATCATCCGTGATAATCTGAAATACAGAAGAATTACATAAATATATTGTTTTACATCTAAATATACAAAAGTTGTTCGTCGGATAGTTGAATTTTCAGGAATAAGCATAATAACATCAAACTAAAAGAAATTTATTAGAAAGATTATATCAAGAACGCATTCAATACACAAACAATTTTACATAAAAAAACACAAGAATCACAAAAAAACATATATAAAAAAAGTGAGAGCGGCTTGCATAAAGTGAATTACTTCATTCATGTAGATTTTTGACGCATATTAATTTTCCCGTTTTTGCCCCAGCGGCTAAAAATCATGAAACCGTCATTGAATTCAATAGCAAACTTCTCATAATACTTATTTTGACTTGTTTTGACCTACCCGTTTTTGCCCCCTTAAAATCTGTATTCAATAATAACTTTTTCAACTAATCGCATTAACGATTCTTGTGAACTATCTTGATTCTTGAACCGTATATTAACCCAGAAGGCCAAGATGTGAGTTCTTTGACAAACTAAAAGAAAATTATTAGAAAGATTATATCAAGAACGCATTCAATACACAAACGTATATAAAAACACAAGAATCACATAAAAACATATATAAAAAAAAACTGAGAGCGGCTTCCTTAAAGTGAATTAACTGATAAACAATGAATGATGGTAAAAACCTGATAGAATTTAAAGGTTTTACCTACAAAATATTGAAATCCGACTGTGAGTTTTTTGTGGATTGGGTGTAAACGAATTAACCGAAGGAGTTTTATTGATTAATGGCCATGTATTTAGGAGGGGTAAGAACACCTGAATCCATCTGAGACTATGATTCTTATTTGAGTTTAAGTATTGAAAGTAAGCCCCTCATTTATTAACTTTGTAATTATTAACCCTTTATAAGAAAATCGTATTATTTTATATATTTAGTATCTCACTGTTTAGTCGGTTACATGAATGCAAATATAACATTTTTATTTATTCATCGATTCTCTATTCCATCGACAAATTACAAATAAGATTTATATATGTGCCAAACTTATTTATTTATTTACTTTCAATTCTGTCTCTACCAATTATTTTTTTCAATAAGGAAATCGCTATTACAATTACCAAAAAACTAATATTAATTAAAAAAGAAATTTCACAAACAAAAAAAAAATACAAAAAATACAAGTATACCCGCTAAACTTATATATCGGATATTAAGGTGCAATGGAATGAGTGCAATTTAAGGAATTTAATAAGGGTATTAAGGTGCTTCTACATGGGTTGGAATAGATGAGTTGGAGGAGGTATCCATAATAGCAAAGGCGTTCAAATGCAAACCGGGTAAGCTTCGCTTCGTTTACATGGGTTTGACGGTGGGTGGAAGCATGAATAGAATGGCTAGCCAGAAGGAAGTGATAGATAAGTTTAATAAAAGATTGTCAAATTGGAAAGCAAAACTGCTAGCGCTCGCCGTAGCCGTTTTAAAAACTTGGGGGGGGGTGGGGGGAGGGTAAGAAGAAAGTTTCTATGGGGAGGGAGTGGGCTGAAGAACACCATACATTGGGTAAAATGGGAAAAATCATGGTCGCCAAAAACTATGTGGGACAAATTGACATCAACTACAAGCAAGCGAGGATTTTCTTGGAATAAGATAGCAACACCAAAAACAAACTTGTTCGCATGGAGAGACGTGGACGGTAAAATCCCGACTGCGGTGGCGTTGACAAATAGGGGCTTAACACACCCGTCTATATCGTGCAAGTTGTGTAACTCAAGGGATGAAACAACAAACCATGTCCTGCTACAATGTGTGGTCGCGGGCACAATATGGGCGCAAGTTTTTGCATGGCTAAAACTTCCCATGGGGCACAATTTTGATTCGGTCGGTGAAATTCTACAAAGCATAAATGGGTTGGGATCATCTAAACACAAGAAAAAGGTAATACATGTGCTTCTATAAACCTTATGGACCATATGGCAAAATCGAAATGGGAAGGTATTTGATGGCAAAAGCATGCCTATGTAAAAGATGGTTGAAGAAATTAAGGAGGAATCCTTTGTTTGGATTCAATAGAGATCAAAGCACTTTTTGGGATAACAAAGTACTTTCAATTTTGTCTATAGTTTTTTTATTTTTTTATAAGAAAATAGTTATTACTATTGCCAAAAAGTTAATATTAAGAAAAGGAATCTCACAAAAATAAATACAAAAATACCCGTTAAACTAAATATCAGATAAAAAGACGCTACTTTTTTTGAAAAATAGTTAATTATTGTTTAAAAACAAAATTGTCTGTTATAGTTAAGAATTAAGACATGGCATAAAAAGCCCTTAATTTGAACATGAAATAATTAAGACATACATCAACAAAGTAATATAAAATCTGAACAAATCTATTGAAATCGATTGAACACAAAACGCCAATCTTCAATCTTCAACAAAGAACAATCGATTAATTTAGGATTTGAGAAAAAAAACTAAGGTTAGGCTAACATTGAATTGTAAATGATACGATGAGACATACCTACTCTCCCCTCTAAACACATAGATAAGAAGAGGAGAAAGTACCGATGTGTAAGTAACAATTGTGAATGAAAAGCAGGGTTTCAACATTGAAACATCATAAGTTATAGAGAGAAACGGCTAAAATAAATAAATTAGGGTTGACAGTTCTTGAGAAAGAGAAAAAATATATTAATATTTTTCAAAAATAAACCTTTAGAGACTTGCTCATATGCATTCTCTACCAAATCACCTTGAGATTCCATCACAGAATGGCAAATATCCTAAATCTATCTCATTTTATATTATATTATATTATATATAAACAAACTTCAGTTACTTAATTAGAACAAAAAAACTTTATAAGTTACCTGTATTAAACACTTCTAAAACTTTATTGCCATTTTATGAAATATTCTCTTAAAAAACTAGGTGCTTAGGTAGTTAAAAATTTATGAATTTAAGGCTATTACTATTTTGTGAAATATTTCTATAAAAAAACTAGGTGCTTAAGTAGTTAAAAATTTAAAAATAAGTGCAATTAGTTAAAAGGTAAGGAAGTAGAGTTTAGACGAGAAGTCTAAGAAGTCATACAGCATTGACACATATGTTTTGAAAATTTAAATTGAAGTGTCATTTTAGTCTATTGGCTTCTTCATGTCAAAACTCCTTAGATCTAGGTCTGAACCATATCTTCGTCCACATGGTTCTTCATATATCAATGGCTATCACTGCTCCACCACGCCTTCTTCATATATCTGCTCACCAAAGTTGGAGAGAAGAAGGTCACCTGTTATGGCCTCCGGCCACCCGGCTCCGTCAACGAAAAACACTATTGATACACAGTGACGTAAGATGATGGATTTCAGCGAAGACGATTGACTTCTGGCGAAGATTAAGGTAAACAAAGTGAACTTCAGAGGTAGTTAAAAGGTCTAAACAAAAACAAGTGCTTTTTATTAAACCCATCGTTAGTCATGACATGGGGGTGGAAACCTACTACAACGTTCTTTGGAAATGGATGTTCCTGAAGTAGATGCACTAGTTTGATTTCAAAGACACTAGTTTGGCTAGTTTGACGTTACTGTGTTTTTTATTTTACGTTTTAAAACTGAGTTTTTTTCTTTCTAATTTTTATATTGCGTTTATCAACAGTGCTAAATTCTTTGTGATAAAGTCTTTAAGTGAAGACATTGTTCATAAAAGTATTAAGTAGAGTGTTTGGGCCTATACATAACTTCAGATGCTGCTTAGCAAGAAGCAAAGGTATCTAGTGCCACCTGTCCCATCATCCTCATCTTTTCGGTAAGTTTATTTAACTCTTTAGCAGTTCTTTCATCTTGAGTATGAACCGATGATATTTTGAACTATTTGTACGTAAACCTTAGTGCACAGTCATCTCTGAGGTGTGTTTTACTGCATTATCTTTTGTGTGTACATATTCTTACACCCATCTCCCTATTTAGACACCTTCTAGACGAGTCGTCTAGACCTAGACGGGGCGTCTAGGGTTCCTTTTCTCCGACCACATTCCTGCCCTCGCACAATGTCAAATCAGTCACATCAGACGGGGCATCTAGCCCTAGACAGACCCCGGAGACGACCTGCCCAAGGCGGGTCGTCTAGTCCTAGACGGCCCGTTTTAAAGGTTGGTGTTCTGCATGTATGTCAGTAAAGCAGTAAAGTTATACGCCCAGTCTAGGCCTAGAAGGGGCGTATATTTCTTTGTTAAATAGAGCCATGCAGAGCATTCAATGTCACATAAATTTTTCACTTCGTCGTCGGAATTCTCTGCATCTCCTTCTTTGGCCTATATTACTTCATCTGATATCATTCAAAGGTGGTGAAATGTCATCATACTGGGACGACAACTATTTCTTTGGCCGTATTCTGGCGAGTCATGGGTGCCCGACGCCAATCCGGTAACAGTTATTAGGTTAAACTAGTTGTTGTTTTAATTATTTACTAATGATGATACGTTGTTAGGGGGAGACCGTTGTTCCGATTTCTAACGAGCAAGAGGAGGTTGTGTCAAGTGTACAAGAAAATCAAAACAGACCATTTATAGATTTGAACGAGCTTCCTCCCGTTGATGACACATCCCCTGTGGATGACTCGTACCAAGTTGATGTACCATGTTATCTTGCGCAACATGGGTTTCCGGATTATGGATACGGGTGTGAATACTCGTACGTGCAACAACACGGTCCAGATGGATACGCAGGAGACTGTTACGAAAGTTACAATGCAACACATTCTCTGAAAGTAGTTAATTAAAAACAACTCAAATTACCCTAATTCTAGACTCAAATTGTACTCTAGACTCCTAAACTATACTAAACTACTAACCGGCAAGTGGACCGACCAATTGTAGAATAGCGTTAAGCAAGTCCGGATTATCGAACCCACAGGACTCTCTAATTACTATGACTACTAATTTAGACTTAATTACACACTATGTATATTTTAAAGAGGGGTTTTCTAATAAATCTAAATTATCAATTAAAATAAAACTACTAAATTGGAATGACCAAACTGTTAACTTCTAGGAAATTCGAGATTTTAATCAAGAAATAATGAGCTAGTTACCTAGGTTGGATTTTTAGACTACTACTTCTTTAATTTAATAGTAATTAATTAGGTTGAATATTTTCCAGGATCTTGACATATTAAAGTTTAGGTTTACCAAACAGGACCCCCGACCCTTCTCGGGAAGACACCTACGATAACCTATCATTTTTTTTTGTTTACCTAAAGATTTATTTACAGTTATCCTTTTAAATCAGTAAAGTGTCTAATTATTAATTATCTCTCAATAATTAACCTAGACCAACTACAATTTTCTAGTTTAGATTAACTGATTCAATTATGACAAGGAAATTAGACTTGGGAATTTCTCAAAACCCTAACCTAACAATTTACCAAATTAATTCAGCCAACTAATTGTTATCTCTCAATAAACAAGTTAGGTATAATGACAAGTTTGATTCTATGGTTAATTCAATTGTTTCCCGGTTTTATTGGGCAATTTACCGACAACTTAACGAATTCCTAAGAACACGAAAAGTAACATAAACCTATTCTATGGAAGACATCCATCTAAGTTCATGCAAAACAATTAAACAATCACAAAACAAGCAAAATCATGCAAATACTCTAAACTAGATCATTAAAGTTGTGACCTTTATCAATTAAACATTCAAACCATAAATTAAATTAAGTCAAATCAAAGTTTCATAAAATCCATCATCCAAAACCTAGGCAACTGAATTAAATCTAGCCTAAAAACATGTTTGAAAAGCAAAATAAACAAAGTTTATAACAAGGTAGCATGAACAAGCAAAACAAGGAAATCAAATTTCAAGATTGGTATGATAAAACCGTGACAAACTCCTGACTTGAACTCCCTTGATCACCCACACGATCCTTGCAGCTTAGATCCCCTTCTTCTAGCTCCAAATCTCCAGAAAAGTGCTCCCAATAAGCTTTAGTTCGTCCAAGTTTGTTCCAATATGTGTTTAACTTCAATTATGAGTCTTTTAATAATAAACAAGTCCACTTTCAATCGGGTTTCGAAACTTTCTGGATAAAAGACCTTCTCGCCGGCCGCGAGAGGGTTTGTGTATGTCGGTCGCACACCGCGACCGAGAAGAAAACCAGAGGATAACTATGACTCTCTCGCGGGCCGCGAGAGAGATGAGGCGTACCGGTCGCGCCCTGCGACCGGGTTGTAAATCCTGTTTCGCGTTTCGTTTTCTCATTTCCGATCCACTCACGTCCCGGCTCGGTTCTTTTCACCATTTTCGCTCGTTTTTCCCATCCTTCCAACCGTTTTCACGAACCAAGACCTGCAAAACGCATTTGGATTAAAAGTAGATAAATTCTTGACAAACCAAAACGAAAACGCTCTAAAATTATACGAACTCTACAAGATAAATGGATGTATTATTCAATACATCACGCATTCACAGAAAAAGAATGGCAAAAATTTTTGTCATCCTTGGGGAGATTGTGTGAGTTTCCATCAATACCCATATACGAGTACAACTTGCGCCACCTGTAAAAGCGACTTGTGGAGTGCAAACGTTTAAGAAAGTTTTTGTAATAAAATGTTACCTACGTATGTACATTTAACTAATTATTGATACCTTTTAGGGGTGTTTACGTACGTGTATGATAACTGGTTGAAAGACTACAAGCAAATGTTTGTCTTTGCGTGGACTGATCAGAGTCGCAACTTCGGGCAGCATACCACAAATAGAGTTGAGAGTCAACACGCAAATTTAAAGAGATACGTCCAAGATAGGAGCTCGTTGGACCGTATAGTAGGTTGTGTCAAGGATATAGTTGAAACACAATACGGGGAAATAAGGAGGAGCTTTCGAAAAAGTATCAAAAAAATAATGAACCACCACAAAAACCCGTTATTTGACCACCTACGTGGAAAATTTTCCCATACAGCGCTTGACTTGTTGAGTGGAGAGCTACTTAGGAAACTAGACATGTTGCAGCGCTTGCATTCATCTTGTGGATGTCAGATGTGAAACAGTTGTGGGTTGTCGTGTGCTTGCAGTCTGGAAAAGTACGTACGTGCAGAGTGTCCGATTCAACTCGAAGACGTAGACATCTTCTGGCAGAAGCTTAACTTTTAGCCATGTAAATTGACATGGGATGACGTTGACGTGGTAGAAGAGCTGAACATTGTTCGGAAACAGTTAGTCACACCCCCTGCTTAGAAAAAAAGCTTGCTGGGAAAGATTAAAGTGTTGTTGACCCCAACCAAATCCACCAAGAAACCACCGGTTGTCCGACATTCGACTCGTGGACGACCAACAACAAAGCAAGCACAACTTCGGTTTGACGACGCCCCCCGCCATAGCTCGTACGTTCCGTCCCAGGGTTCCCAACAAAGTACATACGATGCCCCCCGCCATAGCTCGTACGTTCCGTCGCAGGCCACTCAACAGTCGGTCATCAAGTCGCAAAAACCCAAAGCGGGGCGAAGCCATTCAACGAGTTCTAAACAAAGAGAGGTTCGAGACGATAACGGTTTTCCGTTGATAGTGGGCGACGAGTATATGTCAACAATCAAACGGTTCAAGCTTCTCCTTCCCACGTTGTTTCACTCGTACATCTCGTGCATACAAGATGTGAGGCCAGACGATCATTGGTTTTTAGATGGGCTTTGTATGGTTTAATTGTTGTGCCTTGTGTGGACTGAAGCAATGTCGGCTTGTATCAAATTTCATATTAATTAAATAAAATCCTATTACTTATACTAAAAATTTTATTAATTGTACATATACGACTCGTCTAGACCTAGACGCCCCGTCTAGGGCTAGCAAGAAGACCATTTTACCCCTGGTTTGCACTCCGTCTAGGCTTAACTCAGGGGCAAAATGGTAATATTGTCCTATTAGAAGACACGTCTAGACCTAGACGTCACGTATAAGTTGAGCGGCAACTTTTAAACTGGGCACTCTTTGAATTTTAAAGGTAAATGGTAAATTACCATTACCCCTGAATGGCCACCCGTCTAGGCCTAATTCAGGGGTAAAATGGTAATTAATTAACCTGAGCTGTAAAAGATTCAGGTGGTTAGTTACCATTTTACCCCTGAATTAGGCCTAGACGGGTGGCCATTCAGGGGTAAAATGGTAATTGACCATAGATCCAATACGTGGCATCTAGACCTTTATGCAACGTCTATGTTGAATTACTATTTTGCCCCTAAGTGGCCACCCGTCTAGGCTGAATTCAAGGGCAAAAAAGTAATAACAACTCTGAGTTGTATAACACTCAGGTCGTTAATTACCATTTTACCCCTAGATTAAGCCTAGACGGGTGGCCAATCAGGGGTAAAATGGTAATTCAACAGTTATTCCATACGTGCCGTCTAGGTCTAACGACCCGTCTATGCCTCGTATATGACTGGCCATCGTAGACGACCAACCACATACGACCACACTCAAACACACACACATACGTATATTCATCTTTTCACCATATTTGGACAGTATATTTTGCCAAATCAAGCATCTCTGGTACGTATTTTCATCTATACTTCAATAATCTTTACTGTATTATGCATTTAGACCGTAGATTGTGTTTGAATTTGATAAATTTTTAGGGGCGTCTATCCCTAGACGACCAAAATTTTTTTTTCTTTTGTTTAACTAATATATAGTTTTTGGTTTATTGTTATTATTTTTGTTTATTGTTATTATTCTGTTTATTGTTATTATTTGTGTTACATTGTTAATATAATCGCAGATTAGTTGTGGAGGAGATTGGAGATCCGATACACGAGGACCCACATCCGCATGGTCCGCGACGGGCGCCGCCAGCGCCGGCGGATCCACTACACGGCCACCCCTATCTTGAGTTCCCGCCCGACACCGAGGCCGCCCGTTTTTGCAGGAAGCTACGTCGGATGCACGCCGGTTCACACGCGGCGGTCGACTAGGATGCGATCGAGGCGATTGGTGAGACGCCGAGACTGTGTTTTTTTTGTTCCCGTTGATTCCCTGTGGCATCGTCTGTTTGACTTGGCTGGCACGCCGAGTTATAGGGAGCTGCTAATCGAGTTCCTGTCGACCTTCACGTTCCACTCTCCATGGGTCGACTAGCCGCTTCCCCAGGCACAGGGTCCTACCCCTCCGCCTGAGGTTTCATTTAGGCTTGTCGGTGTGTGGCGTTCGATGACGCTTGCTGAGTTTGTCGTTCATAGCGTCATGTACCTGCAGGAGGAGATTGCTACGGATGTTTATACGGAGGGGCTAGTGGTGGTGGATAGACCCACTCTTTTGGGATTTTGGGAGGTGGTCGCAGGCCATGACACTTGGGAGCATGTCAGGGCGAAGGGGAGGATTTCGCACGTTGCCGACCAGTTGTACAGGTACGTACGTTTATTACGGTAATTATTTGATTATTATTGCTATGAATTAATTTCGGTATTTCGCTAATATTATGTGCATGTATCTACATCGGATGCCCTCTACGTCTATTACCGCTCGCGGACGCAGCCATGAGTGGTGTACGAGCACCGATTTATTTTTCTACTATTGCCTATTGTACCGGAGGTCGTGCACACTTGCGCATGGTCTCGCCTAGTACTTCGCCTCCGCCCATCACCGGCAGGAGAGCAACTTTTTTGTACGGTGGGGGTGTACGTCACCGTGATTGCCCGGTCATTGGGTCTTCTACCGAAGACAAACCCACACTTGCAGCCGGCCATACCGTCCACGCGGATGGGTTTTCAGACCTTGCAGGGGATGAAGCTGGTGAAGAGGTTCGGCGTGCTAGGCGAGCCGTTTAAAACCCGCGAAGGTGAGCCATGGATTCCGGAGCCGCTGCCAGATCAGTTCGATCCAGTCTATCCGCTGGAAGATGAGGCAGCAGTAGTCCAGGACCCTCCGGTTGATTTAGACGGACCAGCACCGACACCGCCACCACCACCTCACGGGGCGCCCAGTTTCCCCAGCACATTATTCGAGGTCATGCCACGGGAGGTGCAGCATACACACGCTTATGAACCGACGTCGACAAGCTTCTGGATCTCATGGGCTGGGTGGTTCGAGAGGCACATGATAGACGAGAGAGAGGGGTTACCTACCATACCGCTCCCACCACTTCGATCACCACATCAGCAGCAGCAGCCGCAACAGCAAGATCCCGACTCCGACTCTGACTCGTATGCATAGACGTTTTGTATTTAGTATTCAACTGTGCAGATACATATTGTTATGGACGTACAAAGTTATTATATATGTTATATCTGTTATATTTAGCTTTGTTTTTAGTTATTCGATTACTTAATGATTGTTTGTGTTAAATCAACGTTGAAATGTAATACGGAAACACACATATACTTATTGCATTCTTCTTAAAATGTTGAAAACAGTATTAAATTTAAATATTATTTAGAAAAAATACAACGTAAAAACAATTAAATATTTAAACGATCAAAAACGCTAACTTATTTTTATACAATAAACAAAACTGTTTAAAAATCTCAAATTACACCACCAAAAAAATATCAACCTCCGAACAACATCTAATTTACCCTACCAAAACACCCCTTTTTCAACCTCCAACAACCAATCTACCCTACCAAAACACCACTTTTCCAACTAAAAAAACCATGGTCCTAGACGGGTCCTCTAGGTCTATACGGCCCGTCTACACATATAAATTTCTACGCCCTGCCATGCACCTGCCGACCCATAGGACTCAGTGCCTAGACGGGTCGTCTAGGCCAGGGTGTCCAAACAGGCAGCAGGGGTGTCCGGATAGATTAAGCCTTTTTATAAACAATGATAAAACATTTTTTTATTTGTGTTTTTAATCCATTGTGTTTTATAACACAGTGAAAAAAGATATTTTTTGTGTTTTTAATCCATTACGTTTTATAACATTTTGAAAAAACACATAATTATATGTTTTAAGTCCTTTGCGTTTTGCAACACAACGGAAACATTTTTTTTGTTTTAAGTCCATTGCGTATTATAACATAATAGAAAACACATTTTTTAGGTTTTTAGTCAATTGTGTTTTATAACACAATGGAAAACTCATTTTTATGTTTTTATCCCATTGCGTTTTTTAACATAATGAATTTTATTTGTGTTTTTAGCTTATTGCGGTTTATAACACAACGAAAAACCTATTTTTATGTGTTTTTAGCCCAAAGCGTTTTATTACACAAAAAAAATACATATTTGATAGTGTTTTTAGTCCATTACGTTTTATAACACAATAAAAAACACATTTTATGTGTTTTTAGCCCAATAGTATACTTGTTTCAAAGATAAGAAACGATCATTTTTATGTTGCAATTTTTATAAAAGAAGAATATCGCATGTAAAAATTATTAACGTCTTATAGACAGACATAATTAGAGACAGACATAATTAGAGAAGAGAAAAATCATTCACTTGGATGGACCTACTCTTAAAACCCACACACCTTTTGGTTTTGTTGATTTCCAACCATTTAATCCAAAGCTTTAATTAATTAATAGATAATTAAGAGTACTTTCTAACATTTATACATCAACACTCTTAGTATATGTTGAGTAGGGGTGCTAAACGGGTCGTGTTCGCGGGTTGGCGGGTTCAACTCGACCCGAACCAGAAAATTTTACATGAACCCGAACCCGACCCGAACCCGAAAATCGTATCATATATATGAACCGAACACGACCCGAAGTTTTGTGGGTTGACCCGAACACGACCCGTTTAACCCGAATTTTTTAATTTTTATTCTGAAATTAATATATTAAAATAAAAAATTACTTAAAAAACACATATGTATATAATATTATGATATTTAAATTATAAAATCTATGTTAATTTCTCTTTGTAAGTTATAATCATGGCATTAAATACATGCCCCATTTAGTTTATGACATAAAATATATTATAAAAAATACAATATAGTATAAATGTGTTAAACGGGTCAACCCGCCAACCGACCAGGTTGACTCGAACCTGACCCGTTAACCTAAACGGGTTCGCGGGTTCAACCCGAAACTGACCTGAACCCGTTTAGACGCAACCTAATCTGTTCGTAAAATTTGTGAAAAATGTCGACTACCCGCGAATTTCGTGTTAGCTTCGTGTCGGGTTTTCGGGTCGTGTCAGAAATTCACACCCCTAATGTTGAGCCATAGTTAAAACTAACAATACATAAGGATTCAATTAGTAATAGTAAGTTACTCTTGACAAGGAAAAAACAAGTAAAACTAAAAACTTGAAGGACTATTTAATAATAAGTGAGGCAGTTTTATTCGAATATGCGATTTGATTGTTTATTTTGGCGGTATCCTTCGAATAAAAACCCTAGAAACAGAAATTATCGAAAAAGAAGACTACGAGAGCCGGAGAGCGATTCAAGGTAATCTCATAAACTCGATGCAGTTAAGTGATTGACATCTTGTTCCTATAAATCTGCAATTGATGATTTTAACAATTTACCAGTTTTCGCATTGGATTGTTGATTTTGGCGGTACGGTTCGAACAGAAACCCTAGAAACAGAAAACAAAACGAGAGCGATTAAAGGTAAATCTCTTTCACATTAAATCGATCTCAGTTAACTGATTGACATCTTGTTCTTATAAATCTGCAATTGATGATTTGATTTTACGTACAAGATTGATGTTTATGCGTCTAATTTGCAACATTTTTATGAAATTGCGTAGAAGTTTACGAAATCTGAGAAAATGTCTAGCGAAAAGGGCAAAGAGCATGTGACTCCCAAAGAAGAAGAAGAGAAAGAGAGGGTAATGATTTTGATTTCTTTAATTCTTGATTTATTTGAATTGGTTTTGATGGTTACTTTACTTTTAGGGTTTACAGATCTTTGTTTGAAAATTGTTATAGCCTGCTGATTGTAGATTAAGATGTTTGTGATTCTAGCTTTCAACTCGATCGAATTCTTTTTAAGCTACAGCATTATTTTTCATTACATGTTGACTATTTAGATTTTCTAATTTAATGGATAAATAGGCTCATAGCAATCATGATGTATGTGTGAATGAATTCAGGTTAAACAATGCATACAACTAAGCATGAAGCATAGCCTGAACGCGAACGAGGTTAAGCATGCTCTCTATGAGGAACACAAGATAGATAAGCGTTCCTTTCCAGAGGCCAGTATGTGTTTTCTGAGTCTTCTTTTTTTTTCCTTTTATCTATATTCTCCCATGACATATATATTTATTTTATTTTGTTCTGGCCTTCAGTTTGGCAGGAATTTGAAAAACAGAAACAAGAATTGTTTGACAACTATTCAAGGTTGATTATGAAAGAACTGCATATCAAACAACCTGAAATGATGAAACTGTCTAATACACCACCAGGTAAGATAGATATTTTCCACAAAATTGATATTTGGTTCTACTTATTATTATCAACGTGGCTTTTATTGGCATTTTCATTTCATGCAAAGTCTGGGCTTGCAACAGTTAATTTATATTTCCTTTTATTGTCTTGTATCATTCTGTCAAGAACTATGGATGTGCATACGAAAGACAGAACTAGTGACAAAAACATTGATGAAAACTTTTATTAAGAAGATTATACCAAAACCAAAGAACACAACCGAAGCCTAGAATATGAACAAAATATACAATGAACTTAGATGCACAAACCAAATTGAACAAGATGACAAAAAATCTGGAAATTCTGCAGTGTTCGATGCAGAGAAAGACGAAGACAAGTATTGAGTGAACCCTTGCAAAAGAAACTGATGGAATCTCTCAAATCTCATCTGAACCAATAAACATTGTTTGGCACCTTTATATATTCCCAGCGGTTGATGATGTGATCCATCTTCAGTTTGAACCTAAGCCCACCAGCAACTGAAATCTCTAAGCCCATGACCAGCTTCTAATTAAGTAGCCCAATATCCAGATCCGTAAAAGCCCAGCAGCTCTTAATACCCATCGGAAATAGCTCATTGAACATATGGAATAAGAGAACAAATAATATTAATAATTAATAACAATAATACGTTTGGTATAAAACAGGAATAACTAATATAGTATATTTCAACACATTCTGGGTTTACTGTTGTAATTTATGTATCCCGAGATGCATGGAATACAATAAACCCTCACAACGATTAATTACCTACTAACAACTCTGAACTGTGGAACGTCAGGGATGCAACGTGCTTTGCTTTTCCTTTTGAATATGTTGTTAATGAACAAGGAATGACAGGATGGCTTTACTTGGAATCGATATTGAATCTGGTGGTTATTTTGGCAATTTGAGGTTTGTCTATTTATTTATTTATTTATTCGGGAAATTAGTGGATCGGACTTTATTTATTTATTTATTTGGGCAAATACTGGTTTGTCGTTTTATTTTTTAAGCGGATAGCCCTGTACCAAGGTGCTTGTTGGTTTTATATACACATTATGGGACCTGAGAACACAGAATAACAAAATGAGTTGGTTTGATCCACTCTCAAGTGATCGATAGGTTCTCCCTTGTCGGCTATTTGTTCCAATAAATTATCAGATTTAATTTCGAATGAAATCTAGTACAGGTGTGATTCAAGGTAGGTCTTGTTGGTAAACTGTTAACTGTACTATCTGACTAATTTCTAATGTTGATTTTCTTAGTAAGTTCTGATTGTGGAGCGTCGTTATCTTTGTTTGAGAATATGTCTACTAGACAACCGGAAGAGATGCAGATGGTAAGGGTTTTATATCATGTTTATTATTGATTGAATAGGGTACAATTAATCATGATTTGAGTTGGTGTTGTGTGATTCAGGTAAAAAATCTGATAGAACAATGTCTAGTGTATCACATGAGCCTAAAGCAGGCGATGGATGTTCTCTATCAGAAAGAAAAGATAGAGCCTTACTTTACAAAGACTGGTATGTAATTATATTGTCAATTTTTATAATAAATACATCTCTATATATCTCATAACACATCATTTGTTTCTTCAGTTTGGCGGCTTCTTAAAGAACAAAATCCAGAATTCTTCAGGAAGTACTATATTCGGTTGGCTGTGATAGACCAAGTACTAAGGCTCAATGTTCTGATTGAAAAACAAGCTGAAAGGATGAGTCAGTTGAATTATCACCCAAATGAAGTTGCTGAAACGAGGAGTCTCAAGTATCCTATAGCTGAAGCAACACCAATTAGTAAGCTGCTTCAATTTTTAACTACGAATTTGTGATTTTTGAACCAATTTGATCCAAATAGCCGAATTCTAATTATATGTATGTATTTTTTACAAATCTATACATAAAATTTTTTAATTTAAATAAATGAACACTTATTATTATCATTTAGGTTTCTTTTATTTCATTTTTTTTCAAATCTTGACAGATGAAGTGGAAATTGATCGACATCAACTCGGAGTTTTTGGACTTCAGTTCCAGGCCCCACCGACACCACTCTAACTCTTGCCCCCTGCTGACAACCATCAGCATGGCTTTGGCTCAGGTGAACGGCAGGTACAAATTATGCAATGTAGAAGACTAGTATATTTTAGCTATTGAGTAACTAGACATTGTGATTGGTATTTATATATTGACTATGTTATTAATTGTTGCAGGTTCTGAATAGCAAATTTTATATGGGAAGCTTCAAACTGAATTTCAAGTTTTTTGTATGTACATGAAAAGTGACGAATATGCATATGGTTGTTGTCACATAATAAGTACTCGTACTTGTTTAGTTCCAAAACAAATGACCAAACTTAATTCAACTAGACACTTATAGAAGGTTTAAATACTATCTTTTTCAAAGTAAGTAACACCATCCAATTAATAATCCACAATGCAACTTCAAAAGATTTTCGTATTTTGATTCAGCTGATTTTCATATTGTATCCATTGCCAAAGAAGCTGTATTTGTGGGTATGATTTGAATGCAACTAATGATTTGTGTGCAACTTCTAATACACTACTAGAAAAGTCACCAGTAGCGGCCACACTTATTAGCGACGACGCAGGGCATTAGCGGCGATAGCATCATTGGTCGCTGCTAATGCTCTGCCGCTAATGGTGACGGTCCGTATGAGGCAGCAATAACTACTCCTGGCCATTGATTATGTGATGATCCAATGGTGGACATCTCTCCTGCTCTTCTCCATCTCATACAAACACACACCTCTTCATTCTTCATCATCCTCATACACAACACACCATCTTCTCCAACCTTCAACTACATTGGAATTTCGTGTACCTTTTATAAAATCTCTTTTTGTTAAGCCTATGATAGATAAACAACACGTGCAAAATAGATTAGCTTGAAAAAAAGGAACAGGTCCGGGATATCTAACCTGTCGAATATCTAGGATGGTCTGTCATGATCCAAAATATTAGTCGAAATATTCATCCGTAACAGGTTGGAAGTCGGCCAAAACACATATTTAAAACATAAAATCTTCTAAATTGTTCTGTTAGAAGATAACATGTGAATCATTTAAAGGGAACTTCAATAAAGACAAAGCTTGTCCAATGAACTCGACCCGTACGTATTCTACGTATTCTTAACTCACGCGAAAAGTAATTTGATTTTACCCGAAGCACCCTTCACCCGTTACCCATTTACTTAGAACGAGTCAATGTCAAACGAACAAAATCAATATTAGAAGTTAAAAAGGAATTGGGTCAAACGTCGCCAACAACCCCCTAAATTGTTATCTTCTAATCACCCATATGTGAACGGGTTGAAATGCTTAGCTCTATTCAAATTAAACCAAGATCATGATATATACAAAAATGATATATCCCTTGTAGTTGTTGGTTGGGTCAACCAAACTGAACCCATGAACAATTTATCCTAATTGGTCAAACATGTGCTGGTTTTGCTCAATGGTTAATGGAAGAAGATGACCTCATTAGCTGGAGGCCATTTGTTTTCACTGTTCTACAAAGTCAGTTTAAAACAACCACCATAAATGTAGTTTCAGTCTTGCATGCCATCATATATGGGATGCTAATACCTGCAGCAAATATATATTTAAATAATTAAAAAAACAAAAATATAACCCTTAGAAATTAGAATCATCTTGATTTTGCTAATTTTAAATTAGAAATTCAAATTTAAGTACAGTAAAATTACACTTTCCGAATTTTGAAAACTTAAATCAACAGGTTGCACATATAATGTCGTCAGAGTGACAGTGAAATGGGACATACACCAAACACCGTCGCAGATCTTGGCAGAAATGTCACATAAGGCTCCGATCAGTCATGGCTCTTGGCCAGAAAATGATAGATGCTCAAAAAAGGAGGGGCGCCAGTAGTTAAGGTATGCGATGAACCGATAGACGGAGATGGTTGTGGGCAATGGTGGTTCGGCCACTGATGGTTATACCTTCGCAGGAGGCCTAGAATCCTAGAGAGGATGGACGAGAGTGGGTAGGCAAAGATTTCAGGGAGATGGGGATTGAATTTTGAAAGTGGAGCCAGAAACGAGATTTCAGATGTATCGGGGATTTTTTTTTTGGGAGGTGTATGTGATGTATTAGATATGGTACCAATAGAAGTTTCAAGATTTTTGGGCACTGAATCTTGTACAACATGCTTCCAAGTCTTGTACCTCTTAAAAAGTGTTAAATGACCAACCTTGCCATCCTATGTTGTGTTTGTGTATATTGTATATTCTTCGATCACTACAAGAAAAAACCCCAACAAGGACGACACTGTAGGGACATCTAGTGCCGTCTCTATATTTCACCTTATAGCGACGACATGTTATCTTTAAAAGGTTTTCGTTCTTTCTAAGCTAAGAGATTCTATAGAGACGACATGTTATTCCTATGGGCTAAAAATGATTTTTTTAAATATTTTTTTTATAAAAATATGATAAAAAACAATTCTTGAAAAACATGTTTAAACGTGTAGAGACGACTTCTCGTCTTTACAACTTTAAGTTTCTTTTAATAATGATCAAAATGTAAAATTATTAAAAGATAAAAAATAAAAAGAAATGTCTTTAGAGAGGACATGTCGTCTCTAAAACGATTTGACCGGTCAAAATAAATTTTCATTCGGGCGGAAAAAATTTCCCTCCACATTTGTTAAAAATTAACCCCTCCATCTTCTTATAGATACGACATGTCGTCTCTATGGGTGAAAATGTATTTTTTAAAGGAAACTCATATAGAGACAATATGTCCTTTCTACAGGGTAAGAAATATACTTTTAGTTTATTAACATATAACATTTTTTTAATTGATATATAATTATATTTTTTGTTATCAAATAAAAAGAAATATATCTTTTAGAGAGGACATGTCATTTCCTAAAAAGTTTGACTTCATTCAAGCAGCATAATTTCCCACCACATTTGTCAAAAATTAACCTATCCATCTCCCTATAGAGAGGATTTATCATCACATTAATCTTCAACCCGTGTACTACACGAGTTATATTTCAACGTTACTAATTAACATCAGTTAGTTTTTATGATAAATTTAAGTTAGTTGTATGAACTATAACTTGGTATTTTGTCAAGTTTATCAATCAGTATTTGATTTATGCCCGTATCCTAACAAATGATTTCATGCAAGCAATATGTTTCAAAGTGTGCCATAAGTGCACAACTACAATTATCATGCATGTTGCTCCATCCGAGTGGATCACCAATCAAGAAGCTCTATTTTGGTGGGAGTAATTGTTTTATGTTCTCTGGCTTCGTCCTATTTCTGCGTGTTCTGGTTGTAAGATGCTTTAATTAGACATAAAGTAGAAGAATGCACCAAATGTGTAACGCCTCGTTTTTCGTACTTTCCTTAATTAGAAAGTATAATCGTATTTCTATTTATGGAAACTTGTATTCGTATCGCATTCGTATTTCATATCCCAATCTTATAATCCGAGACTTTGATCGTAATAAAATTCATACCTGATACATACTTGTCTTACATGCATTTAATTGTTAAATACGTGTTTACATACAAACTGATACTTGTTATACGTGCAAATACTCATACATTCAAACTTGATACCTAAAATATACTTACATATACATTATACACTTGAAAATTTGTGAAAATATCAAGTTTTACATGAAAAGAAAGATAAACTAAGTTCAGGGACTAAAAATAACTAATCCGGAGAAACTGATTTCTTGCCCATGGATTGGTCCATTTTGTGTTTGTTGCATTAAATGCACCAACTAACAACTCTCCTAACCCCATTTATAAATACCAACCTCCTTCCACTCTCATTTCACACCTCAAACACTTCTTTCTTCTCTCTAAAGCTCTAAAGCTCTCTCTATCTAAAGGTTCAAGGCTTTCAAAAGATAGCTCGGTGTTCCTCCAACTCTCCAAACCCTTCACGGAATATTCAAGTGGAAGCTTGCAAAACTGTGAGTACACTTGACCCATTTTCCTTTTTACACAATTTGGGTTGTAACATGTTAACGTACAAAAATACACACACTACATACTTTATACACTCAATCCTTCATACATGCTTATTGTTATGCTTAGGCTCATGCTAATGTCATACATGCTTCTTGTCATTAACTTAGCTAGCCCCAATTTAACATATATAGCGCTATAGGAGTAGACACCACCCGTCGGGGTAATGTTAAGCTTAAGCTGATACTTATTCTTATTCATACTTTAGTCTTGTTACTTTGTGTGACGAGAGACACATTCATTCTTGTGGACACTTGGGTTTAACGATTAGTATTGCATGCCAGCCAACCTTGTATACAATTGCCATGTGGATTTGAGTAAACTCTTTTATACTTATGCTATGTAATTTAAAACTTATGTACTCGCCAATACCTTTGTATTGAACTATACTTTTAACATGTTACAGGTTGATGATGATGCTTATGACAAATCTAGTAGGGACGACATAGAAACGCACCTAGAATGTTAGGCTTTCATGTTGTAATTGTATTTTGATTTCTTCTGTAATTGACAATTTGATATATGAAATGAACGAGTTTTGATTTAAATATTGTCCCAAAGAGTGTTATGATGCATTGAGCAATCTATTTTGTCTCACTCCGATGTTTTCGCCATCGGTTGGGGTGTGACATATTGGTATCAGAGCCATAACTATAGGGAATTAGGTAGAATTGTCATGTTTGACCTAGTCTATAATTTAAGTGACCAACATTCGACCATTCTTTTTTCATGCCTAAAATGTTAATTCTTCCTACCTTGCTTCTTCCTATTTCTTTGGTCTTAATATATATAATATGTCTTTCCTAAGACATTTACATAATATACACACTTGAAGACTTGAAGACACTCATACTACCGAGACGATCTCACCAAAATAGGGGTGAAACCCGCACTTTTGTGATCATTCTTAATTTGCGTATTCGTTTTTTTTTTTTCAAGAAATTACGCCATCAAGTTAGGAGTGATATCCATACCTTGATGGAAAATTTCATTTCATACTCTAGTGGATCCTTACCAACGAGTCGGAATTCGCCCCTTGATTGGTAAGTACCAACCACACTTAGGGTACGATGTTGCCAAGTTAGGGGTGAAACCCGCACCTTGTCAACTAGTCCCACTCCTCGATTTTTGGATCTCGCCAAGGTGTCGATTTTTCGATCAATTAGAGATGTGTAGTAACTGGAAGGGTAAAATTTCGTTAATCGTTTCTCGACGAAAGCATTTTACCTAAAGGCCAAAGCACGTTCCTCTAATTTGAAAGGATCTCCGATTCACTTTGGAATAGTCGACGCTTCTCAACCCAAAGCACTCCAATATTTTACTAAGCCTATCTTTTATGCTATCTCGATTTCTATGTGTTTTAATACTTATTACCTCGTTCATTTCGAACCCGATGCACAATTCGCACATCTTTCGCAATAAAAAACAATAATAATTCTCGCAAACCAACTAAATTCATACTCCTTTTGCAATCATACGTGTTTATACTATTGAATACTTGTTATACTTATGTCACCTATGTGAACTTATACATGTTATACAATACTTACATGCTCAAACATGATTTTTATTGTCGATCAGATAGATGTCTTTTTCGCAAAACTCAAGGTTGAGAATCGAAGTCCAACTCCAACTCGACTATTTTCATAACAATCACTATATCAAAACTTATACCTAAACCTTTTATCATTGTTTCAATTTTTCTCATTTATGCATAAACCTCGAACCTTACTATTTTATCCAAAATATTTCTCACCCTACAACATATTTACATAAATTACATACACGAAACCCCTAATGACAGTTTAAACATTTCTTTCACAATTTTTCAAAACTTTATGAAATGCTACCTATCAACTTAGTTGGTCAAACGAACTTCTTGCCCTCGATTTTCACAACTCATTCAAAACACACTCACTTTATACTACCATTCTAAAGACGTTTTATTTTCAAAGAAACCAACGAAAACTTTCTCTCACATACGTATGAGTACTTTGCTAAAATACTTTTCAAAAATTTAAGTTTTACATGAAAATTTTCAAAACACGACTTTTCTTGCTCAATAAAATAGAATAAAATAAAGCAAGCTCATAATTTTACAACATTTTCAAAATATGCAAATTTAAATCTGAACACATGGGCTAGAAAATTTCATATGCGGATACAAATTTTAAAACAAAAGTAGCATTTCTTTTTACAAACCACATCTTACATCAAAAGAATTAATACTTTTCTCAATATTCACCCGACATTCACAATTTTGGTCCTTCATTCCCGACAAACCTGACATATTTTTTTCGACAAACTCAATGTTTTGACTCAAACAACCATACACATGCATATCATCATACACGATTCAATTTATGCAGTCAATATTACATGGCAAACACATATCATCGTTACTTTTTCTTATACACTCAAACTATATACGAGACTTATGTGTTACTTTTTTTATACACTCAAACTATATAGTAGAAACAGCAAAAGCCGAAACAACACCACGTAGTCAACCCTTGGGGCCACAAACTGATGTTATAGTAACGGCGCGCGGGCCCCGTATACACATCTTATATGCCTATACTAACCACTCCTACATAGTCTCATCCTATTACCCAATACGGAATATCCATGCTAATGGGTCCACATTACGCTAACTCTTCCATGACCACCTAACCAACCCAAGCGTCCCAAGGAACATCGAAGATGAGACTCCTAGCCTTCGCACCGCTCATGCAACCAGGATATCAGTTCTTTCGGCAACATGGTTTGGTGGGTACGCCACTAGGTTATCCGCCAGCATATCAGCATTAGCAGCATGGTTACCAGCAGGTGGGAACGCTGTTTCCAATTATGCCTTATGCGCAAGGCATGACACTAGAGGAACAACAACAAATGTCATCAACTTTTGATCAATGGGCAAGGGAGTACAGGTTGGCAAACTTGCGCACACGACTTAATTTCAATGAAATCACCCTGCAGGGAGGAAGCGTGCACCATGAACAAAACAACCGGTCGAACCATGACCAAGAAAACTAGTTGCCATTAGATGGCTTAAAATATTTCTCGCAACCTACAAACCAGACGTATTCATAGCAAAGTCAAAATTCATGCCGTGCATTGCGCAGGTGGATTTCACCGAGAAAACAAATATGCCATCGACATAAAAAACATATGATGGTAGCACTTACCCAGATGATCATCTGGTGGGAAAGAATGGATCTGATCACAAAGGCGAGATGCTTTTGCCGGTGGAAAGTATTTTTTTAGGAAAGCATCTCGTAGAGCGGCCAAGTAGTGAAGGTATCGGGTGGTTGAGAATCAAGCCAGATGGCGGCTCAACCTCCAAGAGAAAATGGGAAGACTTCAAGGAAACGGGAATCGTTGCCCGCACCTTCCATATTGAAAGTGTGACAAAGGCGGGTGAGGCGGTTAATATGGGCAAGCGCATCCTCGTCATCACGACCATGGAATTGGCAAGAGTTGGTTATAGCGTTCATGATGTAAGATGGGATTTGCCAGGCTTTTTTGTTATTCATGGAGGGAAGAGTGATGGGCGAGTTCGCACCGGTGAAGGTGGCCTGTTGGTAAACGGTTTGGTTATTGGCCATGTGGAAATTAGGTGGTGGACTTGTGTTTCTATGGACTACACTGGGCGCTGGGGAACCAGGCAGTGAGGGCTTTGGTGTAAAGTCGAAATAGGGTGGTATAAAAGGGCGGGATGAACTTGAAAAAGAAGATGAAGAAGTACTAACCTTTGGTGCAAGAGGAGAACACATATCCGTAGGCGGCTTCGGCGGCGGTCCTTGCGAACGCGTATGGGGCATCCACTAAAAACCGGAACGGAACAAATATGAGAATTTAGAAAAAGAAACTAAACAAAAATATTTTAAACCAAGTAAAATTAAACTAACTAAATTATTTAGACTCCTACGACGCAAACCAAAAACGATAAACACGTATAAAATAATTAAGTCTAAATTCAGTAATCAGTGCAATTGCCAATGAGAGAGTCCCCGACAACGGCGCCAAAAACTTGATGTTCTAAAAGTAGTTAATTAAAAGCAATTAAAAATTACCCTAATTGTAGACTCAAATTAAACTCTAGACTCCTAAATTTTATTATACTACTAACCGGCAGGTGGATCGATCAATTGTAGAATAGTTTAAGTAAGTCCGGATTATCGAACCCACGATACTCTCTAATTACGTTGACAACTTAGTATAGACTCAACTAACACACTTATTTATATATTTTTTTTTTGGGGGGAGGGGGGTTCTAACAGTTCTAAATTATTAATTAAAATAAAATTACTTAGTTAAAATGAATTAAACTTTGAACTTGTTGAAATTAGAATTTAATTCAAGAATAGTAAACGGGTTACCTATGTTGGATTTTATATTATTACTTATTTGGTTTTATAATTAATTAATTAAGTTGAATGATTAACTGGGATCTTAAAATATCAAACTCTAGGTTTACCGATTAAGACCCCTGACCCTTCTCGAGAAGACGCCTATGATACCCTTAAAGTTACTTTGAGTTTAACGGTTTGAAAGACTTCCTCTCGGTTATCTTATTATTTAGTAAAGTGTCTATTTCAGTTAAGTACTTCTCAATAATTTACCTAGACCAACAATAACCTTTAGTTTAGTTTAATCGATTCGATTATGACAAGTAAATTAGATCCGGAATTTTCTCAAAACCTAAACCTAACAATTCACCTAATCAATTCGGCTAACTAATTACTATTTCTCAATAATTAATTTTGGTATAATGATAACAATCAATTTTGTATTTTACTTAATTGTTTTCCCGCTTTATTGGCCAATTTTACTGAATGTTTCCTGAACCCGTAATGACTTGAAAAACAACACAAACCTATTCTATGGAAGACATCCAACTAGTTTTATGCAAAACAACTAAATAAAAAAAAACCAACTTAGATCATGCAAATACACTAAACTAAACATTTAAAGTTGTTAACTTTACCAAACATCATTCAAAACATAACTAAATTAAAACAAAATCCAAACTTTCAAATAAACAAATCCAAACCTAGGTAACATAGGAAAATCTAGCCAAGTATCATGGTTTTAAAAACAATAAAAACAAAGATTATGAAAGAATTCATCAAAACAGAAACGAAGGAACTAAAAGGTCTGAGATTTCGCAATATAACCGTGTTTGATTCAGCTTCCAAGTTCCTAGTTCACCTCAATGAGTCCAACAGCTAAGATCTGCCATCCTCAACTTCCCAACTCCAGAATTTTTTTCCTTCAAGTTCCAAGTTCGTCCATAAAGTGATACAATCATAATAGAACTCAAACTTATAACCAAACTTTCCCACATCTGATAGGTTTACGCATCTTTCTGGATAATTCAGCCTCTCGCTGGCCGCGAGAGAGTTTTATGTCTCGGTCGCGCCCCACGACCGAGTGGTATATTCCGGATTAACGTCAGCCTCTTGCTGGCCGCGAGAGGCATGTGGTGTGGCAGTCGCGGGCCGCCAGAGGCTTGTTTCTTCCATTTTTTGATTTGTTTCCTCTTTCGTCTTCCAACTACGCTCCGGCTTGGTTCCAATTATCAGTTTAGCTCATTTTTCCCATCCTCCGACCGTTTTCACGAACCAAGACCTGCAAAACGTATTTGGATTAAAAGTAGGTATATTCTTTACAAACCGAAATGAAAACTAGCTAAACCTTTACAAACTATACACGATAAATGAATGTATTATTCAATAGATCAAATATCCCCACACTTGCTCTTTTTTCGTCCTCGAAAAACAATTTTGTACAAACGGAATCATAATCAAATAATTTTTCGATTTCAAAAAATACGATTATTTTCATTAAGGATAAAATTTATGTTAACCGTGATTGCATGTATTCATATCCACTTAAACTCAAAATTTGGCTCTTAGACTCTTATCATGTGAATTTAGTTTAAGTTCGGTCAATCTACCTAAGGTCTCACACTATAATCCACAGTACACTTAATCCCACCTCAAGCTTATGGAACAAAACAAATGAATTATTCAACCCATTTCCTAATCGTTTTATACCAAAATATAAAGAATTTAAAATCAAGTAAATTTTTCTCTTTTTTTGTTTCCTTTTCTTCTTTTGAGCATTTGAATTCTTTTTGCATATCTAACCTAGAGGCTGTGTCAACCAGAGTCACCATCCCCGAGAGCGACAACGTGGGCTTCGATACTTAAAATTTCAACTAATCCTAGAGGGATTCTTGATCAGAGTCACCATCCCCAAGGGCGAATCCATAGGCCTCGTCTACTTTTTTATCAAGCTCATTTTTCTTATTTTTTCTTCTTTCTATTTACATGATCAAAAATTCTAAAGATTTTAACTTATACCGGCATATCTTATACTATTTTTGGCAGTTTCAGTTTCCCATTTTTCCTAGATGACTACCCCTAGTAGACCGACAATTAAGTTGTATTAATCTCAAAGAAACTAAGAACCGAATCAAGCCTACTCACACATCCAAGTTAGACATAAACTCAACCTTTTATTTCTCATTTTATTATTATTTGAAATCGAAAAAACTCAATTTTTCTATCATGTTCCGTTTATGTTTTTATGCAAACTCCTTTTTCAAAAGACATTTTCTAATTTTTTTTTCAAATTAAAACTATTCTAACTAAATTAAAACTACTCTACTATCCCATCCCCACGCTTGAATTTTGCATTGTCCCTAATGCAAGGATAAGAAAACTCACTACTACACAATAATAAAATTAAATCATAAGAAATAAATAAATAAAAAAACAAAATAAACAAGTGAACGACTTAGCTGATAACGCAAGACTGTCAATGTGCCAGTCAATCCACTCATGCCCTCCAATCCGAACACGCTCAGCAAACAACTCGCAAATCTCACACGCGAACTGAAGCATCATATATACATCGACCTATCAACCAACATAACAACTTTCAAAAACAGCATAATAACACGTGAATAAATAATTTGTCTTTAGAAGTTACCCATCATCGTTCCTAACCATCCCACAAATCCCAACAATGTAAAGTGTTTAAAGTACAGACCACAATAGATGAAAACAACATAAAAAGAAAATAAACAATAATACGAATCTGCTGCTGTTTAATCATCTTCCTCTGATTCCTCAGATGCCTCGAACACTTGAGATGGCTGAACATCCTCCATCCTGCTAAATTGACTAGGACTTGGCTGACGTCTCTGCTGGAAATAGGATGGTACCCCCATGTTCAAATTTTCCATCATATAGCGCATTCCATCTTCTAGCCGTCTTTGACCATCCTCATGCATCCTCCTACTCTCCTTCATAACTTGGCGCACTCCACCAAACTGCTGGTCTACATACCCTCGTAGATCACCGAACCCGGTCTCCATCCTGTCATACAAAGAATCCAAGGTAAGTGGGTCAGGGCGGGGCTCACGAAGAGGATACTGTCTTCCCAGCAGCTCCTGACGGGTCACCGGTCTCTCATATCGAGTAGGCACACCAGCCTGCATAAATGATGCAGCTTCAGAACCCAGAGGCGGCTGAACTTGAGGACCCTGTCTGATCAGCTCCCAGCTCACAGGCTCTTGCGAAGTCAAAATACCGGCAGCCTGAAGGTCACGTATACTTATAAAGCACGGGGATGGGCCCTCTGTCATCCTGTCCTAGGGGTACCTGTCAAATACCCCAAGATTTTCTGCCAAGCATGTAATCAAGGGCCACAATACACCCTCGCCCCTGGGCCTCCCCTCCACAATCGCTTCATCGACCACGCAAAAATAGTTGCCAGAATCGCTGGTCTTCTCCACCATACACATTAAGCAAAACAAACTCACCTGATTCACTTTATTATCCCCCTGCCCTCCCCTAACTAATGTGGCAGCCAGAATTTTGTGAATGAACCGGTAGACCGGATCAACAATGTCACTCGTCACCATATTGTCAGAATACGGTGCAGTAGAGATTGTACCCCAGAACCAAGCTACCCCTTGTAAACTGGTGAAAAACTCCTGCGACTGAACCTCTTCCATTGTGTAGATCTGAGTGGCTACATCAAATTGTGGGACTGTCATTTTGTATACGTGCCTCCCAAAGGCGAACAAGATAGCATCACTCTAAGAAAACTTCCCCTGCTGATATTCGAAAGTGGAGTGAAATACAAGAGTAATTTCCCTATATTGTCTTGCACCATAGTCCAATACTCGTCTGAACTTATCTCCCAGAAATTGCTCAATCATGCCCCTTTGACCCAGCTGATCCAGCATCCCCCAATCAATTCTTATGTATGGCAGTAAGTCACAAGTGATCAGGGTGGACAGTCTCTCATACTCGTGAGAACAAGCTCGAACTATAGCAACGGGCTATCAACTAATCGTGTGCTTTGCCCATAGGGGATATCATCCCCCTATACCTAATGCTTCGTCGCATCCCAAAATTTGGAGGCAATGGTTGTGTCTCTGCCGGGTCACCCCTCTGTCGAGGCGTAGGCCCTCTCCTCTTCCTTCCCGCTCTACTAGAACTACCTTCTCTTGACATCTGCAAAAATCGTTTAATTCATGAGTAAGACAAGTAGAACATTAGAAAAGGCAACCATATATGAACAATGACCGTATATAATTACATTCGCGGTCATAGTCTGAAAAATAACCACTTTACCAAATATTATTAGATCTATTTTAGTAGGTGTGTGCAACATTATTAATTAATTAGACCGAATCTCGCCCGAATGGAGATTGAGTACGGGCGAGAAAGATCCTATATGCATGAACTCCCAAATATTGCCAACCCCCAAAATATATCTAAAACGACCACCCCCTTCCGGCACTTTAATTGTCCACAATTAAAACCTATGTGCCGAAAATTATCCAACATTGAGTTCAAAGCTAAAGATATAAACTTTATAAACATAGCAGAAAAAATGGGTTAAAAGTTCTATTAAAAATATGATTTTTATACCAATACTTACTAACTCGAATCCCCAAACTTAATGTTGAACCTCACCAAACCAAACTACCCGCAAAATATACCCGATTTACACCCAATCGGCCTATCCAGAAATAGTCAGCCACAACAATCAAAGCTCAAACCAACCCAAGTGCACCCCAAACCCTCAAAGTAATCTAGCATGCAACTTACAATAGACCAAACACTAAAATACATTCAGCAACTAAATAAAATATGAAGATGAAAGCATATGAGTTGTAAGAAAACATACCGTAATGCCGATCTATAAGAAAAATTAAACAAATAGTAGAGAAGTTGCAAAAACTGTTGAAGAGCTCGTTTGAAGGTGAAAGACACAAATTTGCACTTCAAAAATTGGTTATAGTTGATTTAGGGAGGTAATGGAAGAAGATTTGGGTGCATGTGGGTAAAAAGTTGTGGATTTCGGGAAGAAAATGTAACATCCGCCGAAAAACGGGTTTTCAAAACCCGCTTCGTTTAATTAACGAATATCAAGTTATAAAATTTTGTTGCGTATTTATGATTAATTTTAATTTTAAACAATACATAATTAATAAACAAATTAGGATTTAAAAACAAAAATTGTTAAAAAGTGAAAATAAGAAAATTAAAAATAAAACAAGGCTGCCGGGATTCGAACCCGGGTCAGCCGGGTCAGCCAAAGTCTTAACTCTCATTCACCAAACCACTCCGCCATTTGTGTTCTTTAGTAATATATCAAAACAATTAATTCAAATATCAAATCTCGATTCTAAATCAGTCAACCGACGCGCCCAATTCGCAGTCGTCGGAAATCCCGACGATTTCGCCTTTTACTGTCGGTTTCTTGTGACTTAACGTATATAATAACTCTTACATCGGTTATAACCGATGTCCAGTCCGCAACATCAGTCATAACCGCCGGAGAATTTTTGACCAACGAATCAAGACGGTAATCAGAATCAATTTATCGATGTTCTTCCCTAGAAATACACACTCTAGCCTCTGATAATCTTTTCGCTCACAATCACACCAATTCTCGACGGAATTTCACTCGCCGGAATTTTTCTGTCATCACCGGACTTTCGCCGGAAAATCGAGACTCACATCAACACGGTAAATACCTCGACTCTCTCTGTTTCATTCCATTGTTAGACCATTACTAACACAAATCCACCATCCAGAATCAATCCCAGACGACGTTGTCGGAATTTCTGCATTCGCCGGAAAACTTCTGAAATTTCCAGAATCACGCTGTGAGCCGGTATGATCATTTAAACCTACTGATAATCGTTGCTCAGTAGTTCAATTTCACATCTAATCCATCCAAACTGTTAATTGATCCAAACAGCCGAGTTCACAAAACAGAGCCGACGAATCCTTGCCGGAGTTCTGTGAAAGACACTGATCGGTACATCCTTTCCCCAAACTCTCTCCGTTCATTACCTTTCAATTGCTTATAATGCTTGTTAATCGAATTAGACATGAAACAGTTGAATTATTATTATCTGTATTCTTGAGCGAAGAAGACGAAGTCCGGTTATGTTATAAGATTAATTAAAATCAGTATTATGAACGGTTAGACACACAGTCCAGCGGTGGACTGTGTGCAAACAAATACATACACGTCGCGAGTTCGATTCCTGCCCCAACCTCACTCTCTTAAATAAAAATGCTCTTTTTAACCGAACCGGGATAACTCACAGAATCATGTTAAGTATAATAAAAACCGGATTATTAACCAGATTAGACACAAAGTCCAGCGGTGGACTGTGTGCAACACTAACTCATACGTCCCGGGTTCGAGACTGGTTGACGGCACCGGTTCAATGCAATTAAAATCCTTTTTAAAAATAAATGATTTTCGGATTAAGTTAAATAGTATATAAATATAATTAAAAACAGAAATATTTCGGGTTAGACACGTAGCTCAGTTGGTAGAGCTGCGTGCACGCGTACGGGAGGTCACGGGTTCGAGTCTCCCCCAGCGCACACATACAAACGACCGAACCGGTCAACGGTAAACAGTAACGGTCAATGGTCATGGTCAACGATCAAAAGTCAACATTTTTTTATTATTTTTATTTATTTATTTAATTTAAAAATCAATTAAAAATACTTAAAAATAACGTTTTTAAAGTTAGAAAATAGCCTTAAACTCACAAAAATATATCCAAAAATCCTATTAAAATTGTTAATAAAATCCACTTACTTACCGTACCTTTTCGTTATTAATTAGGTTAGTTATCTCTCGTCGATCAATCCTCTAAACTCGTGCGCATTCAACATCTTCAAACAAACGCACCCAAGGTGAGTGAATATCTACAAATTCCCCGTTTTAATCACGTTTTTGGGGTGTATCATGTGTTCTATTATTTATTACATTTAAACAATTGTGCATCCATCATATCCATGATCAAATGTGTATTCAATATGTATCAACTGTTTGTGTGGTTATTGTTTAGATTAAATTTATCATTTTTCAGTACATACATTATCATAGGCCGCCGCTCCCCATTACCTATGAGCGTTGAGCTGTTCACCATTACCTATGAGCGTGAACGAGGCGTTGCCAACATAAGATCGGCTCCGTTTGATTGAGCCTTGATCGCACATACATTTCATCATAGGCCGTCTGCTCCCCATTACCTATGAGCGTGAGCCGTTCCCCATTACCTATGAGCGTGAACGAGACGTTGCCAACATTTACATTGTCATTCATGTTATATATTCATGCAAGGTGTCTTGTTATTGTATGTTATTGTTCGTTATGGTTATTGTTATTGTATGTTTATTTACGTTTGCTCACATATGATTATTGCACAATCTTTCCATAGTAAACACAACAAGAAATAAATAATAAATGTTTTCTAACAAGGTTCACTCGCCAACTTTTGTTGACCCAAAAAAAACCATTTTTACACATGATACAGGTGAACAGGATGAAGCAAGGAAAACATATGAAATTGCCTTAGAAGAAAAATAACGAAGTTTAGAAGGATGTATAGAACATGTTGTATTTGTTTGATTTGATTGTATGATTCCTTTTAAGTTGTAATAATAAATATGAAGCATTATAATAAATGTCATGAGCTTTGATGAAAACCCAATCACGCCCCGATCACCTTTTCCGCTGCGGGTCGGGGTGTGACAGATTGGTATCATAGCTATGACTATAGGGATATAGGATAGGTTATTAAACCCTTAGAGCCTATACTATAGTTGATTAGATTTTAATTGTTTATGTGGTTATATGCAAACTCATGATGTTTATTTCTTTCATATTTATTACACAAATGCATGCAAACACTTCCAATACTATATTTTGAGATACATAATGAATTATACTTACAGTCAAACATACATACATACATACATATTCATCATACATATTTCAATGCTCACATATTCAAATCATCTTCATACTTCCGTTATTGAAGATTTTGTCGCATTTTTCATTTTTCAAATCTCATCAAAGTGAGTTCTGCGACGGGCATGTAGTAACTGTAAGGGTACAAGTACCGGTAGTCGGAACGTCCTGTCTAGGTTGGCATTCGTATAAATCCAATATAACGGACCAGTTTGCCTACCTGGGGACTAACGATGAGAGTACGAAGGACCTATTAGGCCAAAGCATGCCACACCAAACGTCGTTCGAACTAACCCCACTTTGAGGTGTCACCGTGTCCACACTTAGATACATTCCGAATATCATACGTTACATACATATTTCTCGATTTTCTCCAGGTTTTAGTGTACGTAACCAGGCTAACACATGCGAACCATATGAAAAACCCGGTAGTCATGGGGGCCCACATGATTACGAAGGTGAAGTATGGCGGCATGCAAGACCCAATTACGAGCAAAGCCCAAGACATCCTATGGATGTAGTAGATTTATTATTCTATATTTATTTTATGAATGTTCAATCCTAAATACGACACATGATCCCAAAAACATCCAACTCATACTCTTGATATGTATTCCTTGTAGATGTCTTCTAATCTCGCTCGTAGGAAGACGAGATCAGGAAAAACCCGCGAGCGCTTGGCTGCCCAAATCGCTCAACAAATGGCTGCCGTAATACCCAACATTGTAGTTCAAGTTCAACAAGCCCTTACCGCTAATCCCGTCAATCAAGAAGATCAAAATGTCGTCAACCCTCCCCCAATTACCACTAAATGCACCTTCAAGCATTTCAAATCCTGCGACCCTCCAAAATACGAGGGGACTGAAGGTGTCACCGTTCTCCTCCATTGGTTTGAGGAGATGGAAAACACTTTTCTAAATTGCGATTGCCCCGATGATCGCAAAGTGCGATGTGCTACCGGTCGTTTACTTGGAATAGCACTTACATGGTGGAATACAGAGAAGGCCAAACGAGGTGTTGAAGATGCTATGACTTTGACTTGGGAAGAATTGAAGGAAATCATGACAAGACGGTTTGCCCAAGAAGCGAAATCAAGAAATTGGAGGATGAGTTCTATTCTTTGAAACAAAAGGAAGGCGACCACACCACATACAACAAGAGATTCCTCGAATTAAATCAAATGGTTCCCAACTTGTTCACTCCTCTTTACCGTTTAATCGAGCACTACATTCGAGGTCTTCCTTCAAAAATTCAAGACTCTGTAATAAGTACCACACCTGCAACTTTGGAAGCAGCAATAGAGTTAGCTACAGAGCTCACCGAGAACCGCATACAGAATAAAGACTTCAAGGAGGAGAAGAAGAAGGATAAAGCATCAACTGAAACTTCAAACTCCACCCAAACCGAATCCCCTTCTCAACCCATTCCTAAGAGAAAACGAGATGGACAACTTTTCGCTGTCACCCAACATAATCAACCAACGTCACAAGCCATACCCCTCCAAGCTATCCCAATCACTCAAGTAGCACCTAACTCAACTTACCCAAATAAGAAACCTTACTTTGGACCTCACCCTCAATGCAATACCTGTTCTTATCACCATCCATTTACCTTACCTTGTCGACTATGTGCAAATTGTGGACGCTATGGTCATTCGAGCAAGGTTTGCCGCACCTCTCAAAACCAAACCTTACCCCCTACTCAAAACATGATCCAAACATATCAACAACCTCAATACCCCATGCTCCCATATGTTCGAGCTTGTTTCAATTGTGGCGACCCTACCCACTTTAGAAACACGTGCCCTCGATTAGTTAACATCATAAACGCCCAAGCTCAAGCAACCCAGTTAACCAAGCAAATCAAGGAAACCTAATCACTAGGCCACCAGCAAGAGGAAGGGTTTACAACATCAACGCCAATCCTGATGAAGATAATGACGGCCCAAACGAACCACCCAACTAGTTTCTTTACCAAAAATCAAGAATTCAACTCCAACCGCTTAGTGTTCATGTTTTATTTATGTTTATCTCAATCTTCACGTATCTCATTTATAAATTGGAAATTGAATCCAAGAATCTTAATGCGAATTACTATCTCAATTTTGTTTTATACTCATTGATTTAACATTCATATCATCAGACATCTCGACGTACCTCGACCTCATCATTTAAAGAAGTTGGGTTGTGTCTCACTTTTACATAGACTAACCCCTTCATCATAACAAACGAGAGAGGTATCGTCATCATTCAGTCATGTATCCTTTCATAATTGAGACTCAAGCTTTGGTTGTTGTGGTTACTTATGTTTTAGAGTCACATAGAACTAATCATAACTTACTGACAAAACCAATGAAAATTTGACAAGAATATGGTGGATACGCCGCTGGTACTTCCTATATATAAGTATTCTTGCCAAAGGATCAGAGGCATTGTCAGGCGGTTATTAGAAGTTCCATATAGGATTTAGTAATGTCTTGGTTGAAGTTTGTTTTATACTCACTGATTTAGCATTCATATCATTTCAATCTCGTCATTTAAAGAAGTTGGGTTGTGTCTCACTTCTACATAGACTAACCTCTCCATCATAACAAACGAGGGAGGTATTGTCTTTATTCAAACATGTATACTATCAGAATTACGACTCAAGCTTTGGTTGTTGTGTTTGTTTATGTTCTAGAGTCACATCATAGAACTAATCATAACTTAATGATAAAACCAATGAAAATTTGCCAAGAATATGGTGGATACGCTGCTGGTACTTCCTATATATAAGTATTCTTGCCAAAGGATCAGAGGCATTGTCAGGCGGTTATGAGAGGTTCCATGTAGGTTTTAGTAGTAGAAGTTTTGTTTTAGGATATAACCTTATCTTTCCAAACGTATCAAAACTCTTGTGCATAAAATCATACTTAGTCAATCAACTCTGTTTATCAATATTCTTTATCGTAGGCAACAAAAAGCGATTCCCGTAGCAGGGTATTCAACCCTTACAAGGAACGTTACTGCCTCAAACAAAATTTAAACTCTTACTCCTTTCTAAGTATGCAATTGTCAAATTAAAACACCATCCTTTTGAGACAAACATGCCACTACTTAAATTTCGGGACGAAATTTCTAAAAGTAGGGGATACTGTAACATCCGCCGAAAAACGGGTTTTCAAAACCCGCTTCGTTTAATTAACGAATATCAAGTTATAAAATTTTGTTGCGTATTTATGATTAATTTTAATTTTAGACAATACATAATTAATAAACAAATTAGGATTTAAAAACAAAAATTGTACAAAAGTGAAAATAAGAAAACTAAAAATAAAACAAGGCTGCCGGGATTCTAACCCGGGTCAGCCGGGTCAGCCAAAGTCTTAACTCTCATTCACCAAACCACTCCGCCACTTGTGTTCTTTAGTAATATATCAAAACAATTAATTCAAATATCAAATCTCGATTTCAAATCAGTCAACCGACGTGCCCAATTCGCAGTCGTCGGAAATCCCGACGATTTCGCCTTTTACTGTCGGTTTCTTGTGACTTAACGTATATAATAACTCTTACATCGGTTATAACCGATGTCCAGTCCGCGACATCAGTCATAACCGCTGGAGAATTTTTGACCAACGAATCAAGACGGTAATCAGACTCAATTCATCGATGTTCTTCCCTATGAATACACACTCTAGCCTCTGATAATCTTTTCGCTCACAATCACACCAATTCTCGACGAAATTTCACTAGCCGGAATTTTCTGTCATCACCGGACTTTCGCCGGAAAACCGAGACTCACATCAACACGGTAAATACCTCGACTCTCTCTGTTTCATTCCATTATTAGACCATTACTAACACAAATCCACCATCCAGAATCAATCCCAGACGACGTTGTCGGAATTTCTGCATTCGCCGGAAAACCTCTGAAATTTCCAGAATCACGCTGTGAGCCGGTATGATCATTTAAACCTACTGATAATCGTTGCTCAATTGTTCAATTTCACATCTAATCCATCCAAACTGTTAATTGATCCTAACAGCCGGAGTTCACAAAACAGAGCCGACGAATCCTTGCCGGAGTTATGTGAAAGACACTGATCGGTACATCCTTTCCCCAAACTCTCTCCGTTCATTACCTTTCAATTGCTTATAATGCTTGTTAATCGAATTAGACATGAAACAGTTGAATTATTATTATCTGTATTCTTGAGCGAAGAAGACGAAGTCCGGTTATGTTATAAGATTAATTAAAATCATTATTATGAACGGGTTAGACACACAGTCCAGCGGTGGACTGTGTGCAAACAAATACATACACGTCGCGAGTTCGATTCCTGCCCCAACCTCACTCTCTTAAATAAAAATGCTCTTTTTAACCGAACCGGGATAACTCACAGAATCATGTTAAGTATAATAAAAACCGGATTATTAACCAGGTTAGGCACACAGTCCAGCGGTGGACTGTGTGCAACACTAACTCATACGTCCCGGGTTCGAGACTGGTTGACGGCACCGGTTCAATGCAATTAAAATCCTTTTTAAAAATAAATGATTTTCGGATTAAGTTAAATAGTATATAAATATAATTAAAAACAGAAATATTTCGGGTTAGACACGTAGCTCAGTTGGTAGAGCTGCGTGCACGCGTACGGGAGGTCACAGGTTCGAGTCTCCCCAGCGCACACATACAAACGACCGAACCGGTCAACGGTCAACAGTAACGGTCAACGGTCATGGTCAACGGTCAAAAGTCAAAAATTTTTAATTATTTTTATTTATTTATTTAATTTAAAAATCAATTAAAAATACTTAAAAATAACGTTTTTAAAGTTAGAAAATAGCCTTAAACTCACAAAATATATCCAAAAATCCTATTAAAATTGTTAATAAAATCCACTTACTTACCGTACCTTTTCGTTATTAATTAGGTTAGTTATCTCTCGTCGATCAATCCTCTAAACTCGTGCGCATTCAACATCTTCAAACAAACGCACCCAAGGTGAGTGAATATCTACAAATTCCCCGTTTTAATCACGTTTTTGGGGTGTATCATGTGTCCTATTATTTATTACATTTAAACAACTGTGCATCCATCATATCCATGATCAAATGTGTATTCAATATGTATCAACTGTTTGTGTGGTTGTTGTTTAGATTAAATTTATCATTTTTCAGTACATACATTATCATAGGCCGCCGCTCCCATTACCTATGAGCGTGAACGAGGCGTTGCCAACATACGATCGGCTCCGTTTGATTGAGCCTTGATCGCACATACATTTCATCATAGGCCGTCTGCTCCCATTACCTATGAGCGTGAGCCGTTCCCTATTACCTATGAGCGTGAACGAGACGTTGCCAACATTTACATTGTCATTCATGTTATATATTCATGCAAGGTGTCTTGTTATTTTATGTTATTGTTTGTTATGGTTATTGTTATTGTATGTTTATTTACGTTTGCTCACATATGATTATTGCACAATCTTTCCATAGTAAATACAACAAGAAATAAATAATAAATGTTTTCTAACAAGGTTCACTCGCCCACTTTTGTTGACCCAAAAAAAAACCATTTTTACACATGATACAGGTGAACAGGATGAAGCAAGGAAAACATAGGAAATTGCCTTAGAAGAAAAATAACGAAGTTTAGAAGGATGTATAGAACATGTTGTATTTGTGTGATTTGATTGTATGATTCCTTTTAAATTGTAATAATAAATATGAAACATTAATATAAATGTTATGAGCTTTGATGAAAACCCAATCATGCCCCGATCACCTTTTTCGCTGCGGGTCGGGGTGTGACAGAAAAATGGAGAAACCGTATGTGAAAGTGGGAGTGGAAAGAGATGAAAGTGGCTTTTAGGGTTGCAGAACTAATGTTAAGGTCTCCCGCGGGCCGCGACCGAGATGTGTAAAGTCTCTCACGGGACGCGAGAGAGGTGTTTTCACAGAAAGTTTTGTAGTCTAGCCAGTTTTGTGCCTTAGAAAAAATTTTGAAAGTTTTGTTTAACTTGTAAAACTTAGTGAAACACCCCTCTTCCATCCGGAACGCGCCTGCATATCCAAGCTCGTCATCGATGGTGGCGTCATGTTGGTGATATCCTCTGCAAAACAGCTAAACGGCCCACAAACAAACAAAACACAAACTACGAAAAACAAGAATTAGTACTAAAACATGAAATGCAAACAATTACCAAAATGTACAAACTCTACACTTGAGCTGATACTCAAGATCCTATGCGGTATGAGGTGGAACTTCGAGAGGAGTTTCCTCTATCTCGGTGGAATCAAGTGGTCCTCCTAAATAATGTTTCAATCTATGACCATTGACCTTCCACGTACCTCCATCAGCTTCATCTTTCAACTCTATCGTCCCGTATGGAAATACCTCATTAACCACATATGGACCAGTCCACTTGGACTTCAGCTTCCCGAAGAACAATTTCAGTCTCGAATTATATAGAAGCACTCTATCGCCAACCTTGAACTCCTTTACCCCCCTCAATCTCCTATCATGCATAGCCTTTGTCTTCTCTTTAATACTCCATGAACGCTCATAGGCTGCGTCACGAAGCGCCTCTAACTCATGAATTTGGAAATATCGTTTCTTGGCAGCTTCGATGAGGTCCAAATTCACAGTTTTCCGGGCCCACAAAGCCCGATGCTCGAGTTCGACCGGAAGATGGCAGGCTTTACCATAAACGATGATGAAGGGTGTGGTGCCTAAAGGTGTCTTATAGGTGGTTCTAAACGCCCATAACACATCGTCTAGCTTATTGGACCAGTTCTTCCTACTTTTACCTACCGTCTTCTCTAATGTCCGCTTCACCCCTCGGTTTACATTCTCCACTTGCCCGCTTATTTGGGGATGATAAGCGGTGGAGAAGCGATGAGTGACACTGTAGCGCGCTAATGCCTTTTCCATAACGGCATTGCAGAAATGAGTGCCACGGTCACTAATGATAGCTCGTGGGGTACCAAGCACGTAAATAGCTTCTTTAGAAATCTCACCACCACTCGGGCGTCATTCATGGGTAAAGCTTGAGCTTCAACCCACTTAGAAACATAATCGATCGCCAGGAGGATGTACCGATTCCCACTAGAGATGGGAAACGGTCACATGAAGTCGACTCCCCACACATCAAAGACTTCGAGAATTTGGATCGGGTGTTGGGGCATCTCGTCCTTGGAGGAGATGTTGCCGGTGCGCTGGCAACGATCACATGTCCTAACAGACTCCAAGGCATCCTTAACTACTAAGGGCCAGTAAAAACCGCAATCAAAGACCTTCTGTGTGGTGACGTGCGGACCATGATGACATCCTATTAGCCCCTCATGCACGTGCCTAAGAATCTCTACCCCCTCTTCTCTACTCACACAACGCCTAAGAATGCGATCAGCTCCTATCCTAAATAGAAACAGGTCATCCCAGATGTATCTCCTAACATCACGGAAGAACTTCTTCTTCTGCTACGTGGTCATACCCTTCAGAACCACTCCATTTGCGAGGTTATTCGCAAAATCTGAGAACCACGGTATACACTCCTTCACTGCCGCCACAAACTCTACCGACTCGTGAGGGAATCTATCACCAATTTCCTCTTTCTAATTTCTTCCCTACCTGGATCTTCTAATCGAGATAGATGGTCAGCGGCTACATTTTCCGCTCCTTTCTTATCTTTGATCTCTATATCGAACTCGGAAAGCAGGAGAATCCACCGGATAAGACGAGGCTTTGCGTCCTTTTTTCTAGAAGAGGTAACGCAGAGCCACGTGATCAGTAAAGACTATGGTTTTGGAAAGGACGAGAGGAATTTATCGAATGCGAACGCTACCGCTAAAAGCCCTACTCTGTAATGGTGTTGTTCTATTGAGCGTCATTAAGGGTTTTGCTAGCGTAGTAGATGGGATGAAAATGTTTATCTTGTCGCTGACCCAAAACGGCGCCAACCTCATAGTCGCTCTCATCACACATGAGCTCGAAGGGCAAGCTCCAGTCGAGTGAGATGAGGATAGGATCACTCACCAACTTCTCTTTTAGGATCGCGAAGGCATGCAAACAGTCTTCGTCGAAGACGAAGGGGACATCCTTATCTAGGAGTCATGGCATGGGGCGTGTAATCTTAGAGAAATCTCTAATGAATCGTCTATAAAAAACCGCATGACCTAGGAAGCTACAAATAGATTTCACGCTTGTGGGCGGAGGGAGTCTACTGATGGTATCTATCTTAGCCCTATCGACCTCTATACCTGCGCGAGATATCTTGTGTCCTAGCACTATCCCCTGTGTCACCATAAAGTGACACTTCTCCCAGTTCAACATCAGCCTAGTCTCTACACATCACTTCATCATCGTATCAAGGTGACGAAGGTACTGATCAAAAGTGTTTCCATAGACAGAGAAGTCATCCATGAAAACCTCCATCGAAGTTTCGATCATGTCCTGGAAGATTGCGACCATGAATCGCTGAAAAGTAGCTGGAGCATTGCATAGCCCGAAAGGCATACGGCAACTGGCGTATGTGTCGTACGGACATGTAAAGGTGGTCTTCTCTTTATCCTCAGGGGCGTTGGGGATCTGGATGTAACCTGAGAACCCGTCAAGAAAACAATAAAATTATTGTCGTGCGAGTCGCTCCAACATCTGTTCGATAAATGGCAGTGGGAAGTGATCCTTGCGGGTGACATCATTTAATTTTCGATAATCAATGCACACCCACCAACCAGTGACTGTACGCGATGGGATAAGTTCCTTTTTCTCGTTCATGACCACTGTCATTCCCCCCTTTTTAGGAACAACCTGAGTAAGACTTACCCATGCAGAATCAGATATCAGGTAGATGAGACCGGCTTCCATTAGCTTGAGCACCTCTTTTTTCATGACTTCCTGCATATTCGGGTTTAGGCGGCGCTGAGGCTGCACTACCGGTTCAAAGACATCCTCATGAGGACCAGTGAGTACAGAAGGTAGGGATGATTCCCTTGATATCAGATAATTTCCAAGCGATGGCCACCTTATTCTCTTTAAGAACCTCTATCAATCGCTCCTTCTCCTTCGTCGACAATTTCAAAGAAATTATAATGGGTAAGCGCGAATTGTCACCTAAGAATGCATACTCTAAATGGGAGAGGAGGACCTTAAGCTCTACGGGGACTGGAGTATCTAGAGGGGTATTCTCACTCGCCGCACTAACCTCGCAAAAAATCTAAGGTTTGAGACCGATAGTGGGTCATCCTCTATATCATCACTCTCGCTCTCCTCTACCACTACGCTCTCATTCACTAGGTCGGATCCGCTAATATACTCGATACACTGATAAACGCACGACATGAATGAATTTAGAAAGTAGACAGAGTGGCATAGGCCACTATCAATGTCGCCACCGCTTGGGTGTTTCATCGACCTTGCGATTTCGAAAGTGACGTTCTCATCCCCGACGCGAAGTGTGATTTTTCCATAATGGACATCAATAATTGCTTTTGCAGTGCGAAGGAATGGACGACCTAGGATGATGGGCACCTTCACGTCAGCCTCCATATCTAAGATGACGAAATCCACAGGGAAAACCAAATTTATCAACCTTAACTAACAAGTTCTCTATAATTCCCCACGGATACTTGAAAGACCTATCAGCTAGAGATAGTGACATATGAGTAGGAGTGAGCTCCCCTAGACCTAATTTCTCATAGAGTGAGAAAGGCATCAGATTGATGCTAGCCCCTAGATCTGCTAAGGCGTGAGTTGGAGCAATGGAACCACCGAATAAGCATGGAATAGCAAAGATACCCGGATCAGTAAGTTTTTCGGGTAACTTGTTCAGAAGTACGGCGGAGCACCCTCCAGTCAACGGAACATTAGAAAGCTCCCCTAGGCTATCTTTTTGTTTAAGAAGATCCTTAAAAAAACTTAGCATATTAAGGCATATGCTGGAGGCACCTGCTCAACAGTGAGCGTAGGACACTTTATCGTATCATGACCCCCTCGACACACCTCACACCTATCTACTTTCTTCTTCAACTCCTAAATCTCCTAAGTGACCTCTCGCTTAAAGTTATCTAGTGCAGCGTAGTTTCCAAGCTAACTTGGTGTAGACACCGGTTAACCGAGGTGGTACGAGAAACAGGAATTGAATTCCTGTCGGCGGTGCTGTAGTCTATGTCTAAATGTGCGAGGCTTTTGAAAAGGTCATTACACTCAGTAACCGTTTTCTTTCCCATTAGGTGTCCACCAGCAGATGTGTCAAATCGAGCACGGGTCTCAGAGGTGAGACCATTGTAGAATTTCTCTACAAGTGCCCAATCAGACAGATCGTGTTGAGAGTAGCGGGACACTAGGGTTTGGAAACGCTCCCAGGCTAGATGGTAAGGCTCGTCAGGTTCCATTCGGAACGAATGGATCTAATCACGAAGGCGAGATGCTTTTGCGGGTGGAAAGTATTTTTTTAGGAAAGCATCTCGTTAAAGCGGCCCAAGTAGTGAAGGTACCGGGTGGTTGAGAATCAAGCCAGATGGCGGCTCGCCTCCAAGAGAAAATGGAAAGACTTGAAGAAAATGGGCATCGTTGCCCGCACCTTCCATATTGAAAGTGTGACAAAGGCGGGTGAGGTGGTTAATATGGGCAAGTGCATCCTCATCATCATGACCATGGAATTGGCAAGAGTTGGTTATATCGGTCATGATGTAAGATGGGATTTGCCAGGCTTTATCGTTACTCATGGGGGGCAGAGTGATGGGCGAGTTCGTACAGGTGAAACCGGTGGTGGCCTGTTGGTAAACGGTTTGATTATTGGCCATGTGGAAATTAAGTGGTGGACTTGTGTTTCTATGGACTACATGAGGCGATGGGGAACCGGGCGGTGAGGGCTTTGGTGTAAACTCGAAATCGGGTGGTATAAAAGGGCGGGATGAACTTGAAAAAGAAGATGAAGAAGTACTAAACTTTGGTGCAAGAGGAGAAGATGTATCTGTAGGCGGCTTCGGCGGCGGTCCTTGCGAACGTGTATGGGCATCCACTAAAAACCGGAACGGAACAAATATGAGAATTTCGAAAAAGAAACTAAACAAAAATATTTTAAACTAAGTAAAATTAAACTAACTAAATTATTTAGACTCCTACGACGCAAACCAAAAACGATAAACACGTGTAAAATAATTAAGCCTAAACTAAGTACTCAATGCAATTGCCAACGAGAGAGTCCCCGACAATTGCGCCAAAAACTAGATGTTCTAAAAGTAGTTAATTAAAATCAATTAAAATTACCCTAATTGTAGACTCAAATTAAATTCTAGACTCCTGAATTTTACTAAACTACTAACCGGCAAGTGGACCGATCAATTGTAGAATAGTTTAAGTAAGTCCGGATTATCGAACCCACCATACTCTCTAATTACGATGACGACTGAATATAGACTCAATTAACACACTTATTTATATTGGGGGGTTCTAACAATTCTAAATTATTAATTAAAATAAAATTACTTAGTTAAAATGAATTAAACTTTGAACTTGTTGAAATTAGAATTTAATTCAAGAATAGTAAACCGGTTACCTAGGTTGGATTTTATATTATTATTTATTTTGGTTTTGTAATTAATTAATTAAATTGAATGATTAACTGGGATCTTAAAATATCAAACTCTAGGTTTATCGATTAGGACCCCCGACCCTTCTCGAGAAGACGCCTATGATACCCTTAAAGTTACTTTGAGTTTACCGGTTTGAAAGACTCCCTCTCGGTTATCTTATTATTTAGTAAAGTGTCTACATCAATTAAGTACTTCTCAATAATTAACCTAGACCAAAAATAACCTTTAGTTTAGTTTAACCGATTCGATTATGACAAGTAAATTAGATCCGGAATTTTCTCAAAACCTAAACCTAACAATTCACGTAATCAATCAGCTAACTAATTACTATTTCTCAATAATTAATTTTGGTATAGTGATAACAATCAATTTTGTATTTTACTTATTGTTTTCCCGGTTTATTGGCCAATTTTACTGAATGTTTCCCGATCCCGTAAAGACTTGAAAAATAACACAAACCTATTCTATGGAAGACATCCAACTAGTTTTATGCAAAACAACTAAATAATCAACAAAACCAACTTAGATCATGCAAATACACTGAACTAAACAATTAAAGTTGTTAACTTTACCAAACATCATTCAAAACATAACTATATTAAAACAAAATCCAAACTTTCATAAATAAAAAAATCCAAACCTAGGTAACATAGGAAAATCTAGCCAAGGTATCATGGTTTTAAAAACAATAAAAACAAAGATTATGAAAGAATTCATCAAAACAGAAATGAAGGAACTAAAAGGTCTGAGATTTCACAATATAACCGTGTTTGATTCAGCTTCCAAGTTCCTAGTTCACCTCAATGATTCCAACAGCTTAGATCTGTCTTCCTCAGCGTCCCAACTTCATAATTTTTGTCCTTCAAGTTCCAAGTTCATCTAGAAAGTGATACAATCATAATAGAACTCAAACTTATATCCAAACTTTCCCACATCCAATAGGTTTACGCATCTTTCTGGATAATTCACCCTCTCGCCGGCCGCGAGAGAGTTTTATGTCTCGGTCACGCCCCGTGACCGAGTGGTATATTCCGGATTAACGTCAGCCTCTCGCTGGCCGAGAGAGGCATGTGGTGTGGCGGTCGCGGGCCGCCAGAGACTTGTTTCTTCCATTTTTCGATTCGTTTCCTCTTTCGTCTTCCAACTACGCTCCGGCTTGTTTCTAATTATCAATTTAGCTGATTTTTCCCATCCTTACGACCGTTTTCACGAACCAAGACCTGCAAAACGTATTTGGTTTAAAAGTAGATATATTCTTTACAAACCGAAATGAAAACTAGCTAAACCTTTACAAACTATACATGATAAATGAATGTATTATTCAATACATCAGGTTCATACAAAGGGCTAGGTCTAATGATCTGCTAAGATGCCTAAATGGATGCAACGGGATTCCGAAAACATGGAGAGGTGTTATGGAAGCAGCCTAAGTATACGCGCGAACGAAAAAAAAACTATATAAAATAATAGAGTGCTAGAAAGGCTAGATGCCCGATCAGATGGTCACCAACATGACATGAAGAGGAATCATAGTAGACGTAATTCATCATGGTACCAATCATAGTCATCTGACCCTATAATATTCTCAAATTCAGAAAGCGCACCCTAGATCGACTTGCACAATCGTGGCGACAAGCAAAAAGCTTCCTACAATAGCCGGTCACGCGGCCCCTTAGAAGCGATCATAAAGAAAGAGTATTTATGCAGCTCATTAAAACACCCTTGGAGGTCCTCATGACAAAGAAACTCTCATTACCTGCGTCGCTTCCAATGCGCCCTAGAACAAAAAGGGATGAGAAGAAATATTGCGTGTATCATAAGGATATAGGGCATGACACCGATGATTGTTTTCAACTCAAAAAACAACTGGAGTGCGTGGTAAAATTCGAGAAACTATCCCACTTGGTCAAAGAAATCATAGACATGCCCCAACCAACAGACGAAGGACCAAAGGGCCAACATGCAAAAAAGACCAAGATGTTACGTATGATACGTTCAAATACGCAAACTTACAAAAGAAATTTTGAAGGTCATAGTGGAGTGTGGAGAAGCCGAAAGTATTTCCCACGATATGTGGAGTTCCATCACGGTGGGCTCAATAGTCATTTCAGCAAAATTAGGCCACTATCAGTTAAAATGCATTTTCGTGGATGGCGGTAACGACTCTGACATCATGTATGAACAATTATTCCGACAATTGGATCGAGAGGATCAACAAAGGTTAGAATATTATGTTGTGCCGATTGCCGGATTTGCGAACGAAATTGTAAAGCCTTAGGGTCAAATAACTTTTCTCGTAACCCTCAGTGATAGTACCAGGTCACGCATAGAAATTGTAACATTCATAGTTATTCCTGTAGTATCAATATACAATGCCATATTGGGACAAGATTCTTTAGCTCTCTTTAATTTCGTGGTGTCTACAGTACGTGGCGCAATTGATTTCCCAACTAAGCAAAGGGTGGCGATCGTATGGTCAGTCAAGCACTGCGTAATAGTAGAGGAAGCGAGCCTGGCGAAGCAGCAAAAAGTGTTCGAAGCTAAAGAGGAACAGTGGGTATTAAACCCATGATTTCAGAACAAACAGTAACCCTGGGATTCTCCTTGTCTGAAAATGTACATAACCCTCTAAAGCAGCTATTATGAGCAAAAATGGACGTGTTTGCATGGCAACCATCGGACATGCATGGTGTACCAAGATCTATGGCAGAACATAAGCTCAACATATCAAAAGTCATCATTCTAGTAGCACAAAAACGGCACACCATGAGTCTGAACGAACGAAAGTGAAGTGGGAACAGTTTAAAGAGCTACTGGAGGCAGGAATAATACTGGAAGTCAAATACCAGATATGGGTATCAAGCTCTATAATGGTAATGAAAAAGAACAACTTTTGGCGTATGTGCGTGGATTTCAAAGATCTTAATCAGGCGTGCCCCAAAGATGCATACCCATTAACAAAAATTGATCTCAAGATTGATTCACGCGCATCGTTTGCGTAAAAATGTTTCCTTGACGCATACAAGGGCTACAACCAAGTCTAGACGGCAATTGAAGACGAAAATAAGACGACATTTCGAGCAGAAACAGGAGTGTATTGTTATACCAATGTCGTTCGGTTTGAAAAATGCGGGAGCAACTTATCAGCGATTGATGGGTAAAGCGTTCAAACACCAAATTGGAAGAAATCTGGAATATATGTAGATGGCTTATTCATCAAGAGCCAAGAAGAGGATCAAATGCTAACCGAGATCGAGGAAACTTTCATCTACGAAGTATCAACATCAAGCTTAATCCAAGAAAATGTTCCTTCGGGATGAAAGAAGCGAAATTTTTGGGGTGTTATCATTAAAAACGAAGGATTCCAGATGCACCTGGAAAAAAGTGCTCGCGATCACACAGATACCATCACCTAGCACCTTGAAGGAGGCTCAATTGCTAAAGAGAAGACCGGTGGCCATTAACAAATTCCTAGCCAATCATGTAGATAGGGCTATCCTGTTCATTAAAACACTAAAAAAACTGTCTCAAAAACAATTCCAACCGACAGACCATTATATTACTTAGAAGCGTTTCAACAAATAAAAATATATCCAGCCAGGTTACCAATGCTCACAACACCTACAAAGGGTGAACCCTTAACCATGTATGCAACAGCTTCTGACTTGGCAATCATAGCTGCTCAACTAGTCGAACATAATAAAGTGCAAACTCCTGTTTATTACATCAGCAAGGTGCGGGCAAACCCTGAAACAAGATACTCAATGAGGGAAAAGTTAGTATTAGCCTTGTTCGCGCCTCAAGACGATTACGACAATACTTTCAAGCACATGTGATCAATGTTTATATAAATTCCCCCATTAGCCAAGTTTTACGCAAACCGGAACTATCCGGAAGATTAGCCAAGTGGGTAATAGAACTTGGTGCACATACCCTTACATTCAAATCAAGACCAACAATCAAAGGGCAAGTCTTGGCTGACTTTGTCTCTGAAATTCCTAAGGGAAGGTCAACGTTTGATCTCCAAGACTTACAAGAAAGTGAAAAACACAAGCAAGAAGTTGGGGTATGGCACCTATACACAAATGGTGCCTCAAACAACGAAGGAGCCGGCTTGGGCATGAGATTGATTAGCCCTAAAGGGACGAAATTCACATAAGCAATAAGGCTGGAATTTAAGAACACAGGCAACGAAGTTGAGTATGAAGCTCTATTGGCGGGACTACGTTTGGCAGCCAAAAGGGTAATCGTGCACGTGTATTCTTTGTTAGTCGCCAACCAAATAATGGCACATACGAAATGTGAGAGATGTCAATGGTCTAGTACCTGCAAAATACCAAGGACGTTATGAGCAGATTTAAATTTTGTGAGGTGCTATGCATCAAGAGGAGCGATAACAAGGTAGTAGACGCACTTAGCAAACTAGCGTCAACATGTTTTGCACATTTAGCAAAAGAAGTGCGTGTAGAAATCCTCAAGACACCCTCAATTTTCTGACCAAAATTTTTGATGATAAACGAAGCGAAAGTATCTTGGATGACCCAGTGGTGGGATACTAACAAGCGGTGAATTACCTGTAGAAAAAGACAAGGCCAGAAGATTACAATGCAAAGCAATACAATATGAGTTACAAGACGATATTCTGCTCAGGAAGTCTTTCATGGGACCATTGTTAAGATGCCTAAACACGCAAGAAGCATCACACATTGTTAGAGAAATCCACAAAGGGATATGGGGATGCACTCTGGACAGCGTATGTTACAGCCATGATAATGAATGTGGGATACTACTGGCCGGGCATGCACCTCACGGTAACAAAGGAAATACAGAAATGCGACTCATGCCACAGGCACACGCATCTTACACTCCGCCCCATAAACGAACTTATCCCGGTCACGACAAAGTGGCCTTTCCAAAAGTGGGCTCTAGACACAATGGGAACGTTACCCAAAGCTCCAGGAGAGGTCAAATACCTAATCGTGGCCGTAGATTATTTCACAAAATGGTTCGAGGCAAAACCATTAACAACAATCTCTGCACTATAGGTCAAAAAGTTTGATTAGGAATTTATAACCTGTCATTTCGGCCTTCCAATGTACCTGGTTAGTGACAACGGCACTCAGTTTGTGGATAAGAAACTACTCAAGTGGCATGCAGAACTACTAATCCAACCAATATTCACCTTAGTCATGCTCCCACCAGCCACCGGCCAAGTCGAAAAGATAAATGACAACATCGTCAAAGGTATAAAGAAGAGACTGGGAAGGCGAGGAAAAGGATTGGTCAAAGAACGGTTAAACGTACTCTGGGCACACCGAACCACGAGCAAGTCAAGCCATGGAAAACACCCTATAGTCTCACATACTGCACCACGTGATCCTGGCAGAAATGGACATGCCAACAAGTCGAATACTAAACATAGAAAAGACAGATAACTTCAAAGAAAGTAGGTTCAATTTAGACCTGCTTGAGGAGCGACGGGACATGGCTGCAATCCGGTAAACCATGTAAAAGCTACAGTTGGAATGCTACTACAATGAAAGAGTTAAAATCCCAAGCTTTCGTGAAGGAGACTAGGTGTACAGGGTCAACATAAGCAAGGTTAATATACTAGGAAAGTTGGCGCCAAATTGGGAAGGCCCTTATCAAATTATGAAAGATTTAAGAGCCTATAAACTAAGAACCCCGAGCGGCAAAGAAGTACCTCACACATGTCACGTCTTGCACCTAAGTAAGTGTTATGTGTAAGCCCTCATCAAGAGGTCGTGCAACAGTCCAGCCACTCGCTATTTTAGTTTCAAAGAAGGCCTTGTATGCCAAAAAAGTTAGTTTTCTGCAGAAAAGTAGTGAAAGTTGTCTTATCCTGTATTAAAACATATGCACTATTGCGAGCATAACAAGTTAACAATATAACTACATTTTTTAAAAACCTGAAAACAAGCACACACATGACAAGGATAAAATCGATCTGTCACGCGGATACGCGACACTCGGCGATAATCCCATGCAAAAATTCCTTAAAACACATAATAAACATGCGTGCCTAACATGTTCAAGAAAACTAAATCTTTTTAAACATACGACTGATCACGTAATGAAAGTAATCACAAGTAGATAACACCTATACAAGCAGTCTTTAGACTCACTAAGATATATCTCAAGCACACACACACTGGTTTTGTCCTTCCGGGGTCTCATCAAGAAGGTGGTGTCAACCTCTAACCAGTGGTGCGTTTATCACTAAGAAGTGATAAAGCACGTTCATTTTTCTTAGAAGAAAAGGTTGAGAAAAAGATAAAATGACACCTGCATAAACAGATGATTATAGCAAGACAACAATAATTTACATCACATTAGCAAAAGGATCATAAAAAGCACCCCAGCATGCACCCAACAAAACTTAAAATAAAAGTCAATTAGCAAAAACAGTGGGTACATGCCCCCAACAAATGGCCATTGGCGGTAACACCCTAAAAAGTGCATAAAACAGTGTATCAAACTGTTAGATAATCTTGACGGGTCAACGGGTACAGGTCACCTCTAACCAGTGGTGCGTTTATCACTAAGAAGTGATAAAGCACGTTCATTTTTCTTAGAAGAAAAGGTTGAGAAAAAGATAAAATGACACCTGCATAAACAGATGATTATAGCAAGACAACAATAATTTACATCACATTAGCAAAAGGATCATAAAAAGCACCCCAGCATGCACCCAACAAAACTTAAAATAAAAGTCAATTAGCAAAAACAGTGGGTACATGCACCCAACAAATGGCCATTGGCGGTAACACCCTAAAAAGTGCATAAAACAGTGTATCAAACTGTTAGATAATCTTGACGGGTCAACGGGTACAGGTCACTCTAAACAGTGGTGCGTTTATCACTAAGAAGTGATAAAGCACGTTCATTTTTCTTAGAGAAAAGGTTGAGAAAAAGTTTAAATGACACCTGCATAAACAGATGATTATAGAAAGACAACAATAATTTTACATCACATTAGCAAAAGGATCATAAAAGCACCCCAGCATGCACCCAACAAAACTTAAAATAAAAGTCAATTAGCAAAAACAGTGGGTACATGCACCCAACAAATGGCCATTGGCGGTAACACCCTAAAAAGTGCATAAAACAGTGTATCAAACTGTTAGATAATCTTGACGGGTCAACGGGTACAGGTCACCTCTAACCAGTGGTGCGTTTATCACTAAGAAGTGATAAAGCACGTTCATTTTTCTTAGAAGAAAAGGTTGAGAAAAAGATAAAATGACACCTGCATAAACAGATGATTATAGCAAGACAACAATAATTTACATCACATTAGCAAAAGGATCATAAAAAGCACCCCAGCATGCACCCAACAAAACTTAAAATAAAAGTCAATTAGCAAAAAACAGTGGGTACATGCACCCAAACAAATGGCCATTGGCGGTAACACCCTAAAAAGTGCATAAAACAGTGTATCAAACTGTTAGATAATCTTGACGGGTCAACGGGTACAGGTCATCAAACGGGTCAACAGGTGCCTTTATGGGTCAAGTCAATAAGAGTTAATTTTAGTCATGTGTTTTATTAGTTTGTTGAGTCAAGTGTGGTTGAATAAGTCTATCGAAACTTGGTCATGCAAGTTTACGTTGAGAGTAGTTTGTTTAGAGTATTGTTTTAAAGGTGAGTGTTTTGTCCGGGTATTAGGGAGAGTCTAGTGGTAACTTTTGAATAAGCCTTCTCTTGTTTACCTTGAGTGTTGCATGTGATTACCTATTTAAGGCATGTTGAGTTGTTGAATAAAGAAACCTGTTTTTTTGTTCACTTTTCTTCTCTGCAATTGCACATTTATCTTTCATATATTTAAGTTTACAAACAGCAAATACAACCTTCTATATTTAAGAGTGTGATCCAGGTTTTAATCCAACACAGACATCTCCTGGTGAGGACAGACCCCTCAGCAGTAACGGGGAAAGGACAAGTCAAGTTAAAAGCATAAGCATAAAAGAAATATTGTTTGAAACTTGTTCACATCACAGACATTGGAAATATTATAAAGTCACAAAGAGAAACAAATGAAAGTTATTGGAGGTCTTGACCTTGAACATTGCTGTCAGCGGGCTCCTTTTCCAACGTTAGGTCTGTGGGAGCATCCACGTCCATGGGCTCAACAAAAAAGTTATTGAAGGACCAGCTTCGTTCACAAACATATTCCTGCGCACCAGACCGTGCAGGAAAGACATGTCTTCGTAAGAAGCACAGGCAGTAAACATCCTAACAATAGGAAAGTCCATAGCTTCAAAAGTCTTATATTTCTAGCGAAGGACCTCATTAGGATCTGGTTGATCATATAGCTCGTGAGCTGAAGCAGCAAATCCAGCTTCTTGCCACATACAGCCCTGCATAAAACCTGCAAGATGGCCAACGGCAAGAGCAACACCGTTAAGATCAGTAATAGCTTCCACAAATTCATCGCTGCCTCTCACAGCCTCCACAACAGCCGGAAGCCCCTCAGCAATCAGCCACTGATGGGTATCCCTCAACACTAGTCAGTTGGGTATTGCTATCCAATAACACTTGTTTCTCTCTCTCCAAATCCTTGATCAAGTTAATTTGAGCACTCATCACCTCCTCTTTGGTCAAAACCTCATCCTTCAACTTGGCAGTAACACCTTTAGCCCTATGCATGGCTTCGGTTCTCGAATGAAGGGTCTTATCTGAGTACTCACTTCTCCTACAAACCTCATCCTGAAGCCTCACACTAAGCGACTTGTCAGCCTGACTCATGTCATCACAGTGTAAGCGAATTCAAGCTCCAGTTTCGATGACTCTAAGGCAGATATTGGTCCTGAAGATTGTCCCTTTGGCGCATTACTTCTGTAATACCTGAGACTATAGAAGTCATGCCCACAGCCAAGTCATCAGAAAGCTTACATCTGGGCAGAGGAGCTTGGTGAATGCGCTCAGCAGGGGGAAGGCGTGCAAAAACAAACTGAAGGCCCCACCAGTCGGGTCCCTTGCTTAACTCTCCAATTAGGAACATGAGTTTGACCAGCAGTGCTAGGATTGAAAAAAATCAGGAGCAGAACTTGTTCCTCGGTCACCAACATCATGTCTATAACATTTGCAGCTGCCTTGAGGAGAAGAAGGAACCACAGACTCAAGTTTTTCAGACATCCTTCCTCTTTACACCACTTGACAAACGGGCACCTCCATGATCTTGGCTTTACTGGTGTTTGGACCCTTAGCAACATCAGTAAACCAGCAGTACTTGCGCACGCATCATCGTTTGAGCGACGTGTTAAACAGCGAATTAACGGTCTATTCTCAGAGTCTGCAGAGTCATTGCTCAGAATAATCATAAGCTGCCCATCAATCTCCCGAATCACAGTAAGAGGTTTTGGGTCAAGAAAAGAACTAGGATGTCTTATACCTTCAAAAACGGAAGGATCGGCGGAAAGATCAGGAACCACGAAATTAGACGCAAAACACGCAAGAATGGAGGGCCCCCCTTCACTAGCAACATCAAATGAGATGGTGGCACCAGCACCAGGTAGCTAAATCTCTTAAAAACCCTCTCTAGTTGCATGCGAAACAACAGTTGTATCAATAAAACATAAATCAGCAAAAAGAAGTCAAAAAGATCACAGTCAGAATAATAAGCATACCTTCACCACTAACAAGCATCATCGGTTTCTTGTCATCACGCTCCCACATTTGGCTCATGTCCACACCAACAAGAGCGTCCTCAGGAATAGGACGAATGTCAGCTGGACGTTCTAAAGAAGTCGGTAAAATGGAAAACCTTCATTCTCCTGGGCAGTTGGGGTCACATCAACCAAAGACTCACAGGAATAACCCCAACTTTGATTTAAAAGAACTTTTCCTTCCAGATATAAAAGCTAGCAAGCAGCCAACAAGCTTGAGCATTCACTCCCACACGTTTTTCAAAAGATAACCAACAGTCATCAGCCTTCATCTTGTAGAAAATGTTAAACATGCTTGCAATAGGCTCCATACCCAGAGCCCTAGCACCGAACTCGAAATGCTTCAAACGACACATACCCATGGGATGAATCTGAGTGATGTGACACTTGTAAAATTCTTGCCTTTTCGGGGGTTAGCAACAATACAACCTTGTTCTGCGTATTCGGCACCCCACTCTTCTCTAAAACGGAATTGTTTGCACAAACGCAAAAACTCCTTCTTGGACCATTTGATGGTAATGGTTTCAAGCTGAGAAGAAGCGGCTACTTCTTTCTGACTGGAACTCGTCATAGCAGAAAGAAAAGGAGTGAATGGGGAGAAAGAAGATTAAAAAAGTTAGAAAAGGGAGAAGATTGGCAGCCATGGAGAAAACCACCGGGTATTTATAGGCAGGGCATTAATGGCGACATGAAAGGAAAACCCTAACATCTCCCAAGGTAGCAGAGAAACAACCAATATGCATAGGACAGCCGCAAGACAAGTTTCATAACTTGCGGCCTAAAAGCCATTCACCCAGTCTCCTGTCAAATCGCCCACTTGTCTGTAAATGTTAGGAAAAGGAGGCACGAGCTCAGGCCTGGCCCATCAGGAAAAGCAAACATAAAATAAGTGTGCAATCGTACACGTGTGACATCACCATACTGATATAGCTTTAAATGCCAATGATCATTTGAAGACAAATGGTTTCCAACGTGCATCAAAGCCAGAATCTTAGTCTTAATCAACGCATGCGCGCTCACATACGCAGATAATGACTAGAGGACTTATAGAGGAATGTATCGAATGCCACACCAAGCAGGACACATGGCAACCAAGAATTCATCATTCCAAACACCTTATGGTGCAACCAAGTGTAGCTGCTTAGTCCTTATAATCACATTCAATGCAGATGCTTTCCTTACAATCAGGGCACGCCAGCATTTACATGCATATGACCACACAGAATACTATGTTCCAATAAGACGATAATAGGTGTCACCAAAACCGTTAGGAGCATGGGGACCAGCACACATGGTGAAAGCGACCTCTAACTAAGCATCCGATAACTAGAAGGGTTCTATCGACGGAGGTACGTTGTTATTCTCTCTCAAAACTCTTACTTCTGAAACCCTTATCTCATATAAATACTTACTCTCAAGCCCGAGAGTGGTCACACGGCGAAATCCCACCCTGCGATGAGCCTAACGTTGTTTAGTGTGCATATCTACTCACATATTAAACTATTCGAAGCATTCTCAGCAGAAGTCCTACTAGTGGAATAGATTGCAGCCCCTGAACTAAGCTTTGATCCTTAATTGGTGCGGTGAACGTGGAATCTATTTCCTCGTAAGTAACATATTTTGGTAGAACTTTTTCCAAGAATAGATGGAGCCTAGTCGCGAGCTAGTCTAAACAGCAATGACGTCTCAGGTTTCTTCTAACGAAGAAGAAACCGAAATGATAACATGTGAACAACCCCTTGTTAGCTCCTCATAAGCCATAACGACTGTGATCAACACTAGAACAGTGGGAACAACCTCAACACTAGAACAGTGGGAACAACCAGGGCAGAAACAACACCAAGCAGTTAACCCCTAGGAACAACCAGGGCCGAAACAACACCAACGGATGTCGTCGGCCCCACATATGCATCTTATATGCCTATAATAACCACTCTTGCGCAGTCACATCCTATTACCCAATCGGAATATCTATGTCAATGGGTCCACATTACGCTAACTCTTCCATCACCACCTTACCGACCTAAGCGTCCCAAAGAACATCTCAGATGATACCCCTTGCCTTCACACCGCTCATGTAGCCAGGATATCCGTTTTTTCCACAACATGGTTTGGTGGGTACGCCACTAGGTTATCCACAAGCTTATCAGAATCAACAGTATGGCTACCAGTAGGTAGGAACGTCGTTTCCAATTATGCCTTATGCACAAGGCATGACACCGGAGGAACAGCAAATGACATCAGCTTTTGACCAATGGGCAAGGGAGTACATGTTGGCAAACTTGTGCACACGACTTAATTTCAATGAAACCACCCTGCAGGGAGGAAGCGCGCAACAGGCACAAAACAACCAGTCGAACCATGACCAAACAAACCAGTTGCCATTAGATGGCTCAAAAGATTTCTCGCAACCCTACTAACCAGACGTATCCATAGCAAAGTCAAAATTCGTGCCATGCATTGCGCAAGCGGGTTTCACCGAGAAATCTAAGATGTCATCGACAGTCAAAACATATGATGGTAGTACGGACCCATATGATCATCAGAGTGTCTTTTTGACAGCGGGAAAGATCATGTGCTGGAACCTCCCGCATGTCCAATCCGAACCCTATGGTGAAGGGTTTGTATCTATAGAGGCTTATGTTAGTGGAAACTTCATGTTAGACGATACTGTCAGCAGTAACTTGCATTAGCTCCATCTTCTTCTTCTTCTTTTTTCAAAGACGAATTTCTTTTAATCCATGTCGTTCTGTAACACTTGAACCCCATACCTCCCCCTTCCAAACTCAGGTGTTTAAAGACTCTGCATTTGCCAATTGACCACCACCCCATTGGTATTAGCTCGATCTTCTATTAGTGGTAGGTAACTCGATGTCAGTGGCAATGTTTCACCTTCAAAATGGTCATAACTTTTAAAAAAATGCTGGAAACCATCATGACATATATTTTCTCACAATGTTTAACCGAAAGACATTATGAGATGCTTATTCATTAGGGTAAATGTGTGGTATAAAGCCCTAGGGGCATTTTCGTGCCACTTCAGCGCTAACTAGACATGAGGCTCCATTGTTAACTTATCTATAGTGGGATAAAGCCCATAGAGCCCTTGTCATTATTATTCAATTAATTAATTTTATAATTAAGATTTTTAAATTAAAAAACATTATATAAAAAAATATAAATTTTTTTTATTAAACTAGAATTAAAACGTTGTAGTCATCACAGGGTGTCCGATCGCAACTTGACGGAAGTTTCTACGGTGATTTAGTTGTAGTCAACACCGGTCGTCTCAATCGCTTCCTCTTCGGTTATGCCCTCTTTACAGTTCATGGCATTGATAAAGAGTCTCTCAAAAAGCCCGCAACTTTCTTCAAAATAAACATTCCAGTAATGTGATTTAAGTTACGATCGTTTGCACCCACTTGTTGATGAAAGTGCGTAAAAATCGTGTTCCATGTAGCAGCATGAGCTTAGGTTGCCCTTGCTCTGCAACATGCACCCAACTGGTAACCAAAGTGATGCCCTCTTCCTTGGTCCATCGGTTCGCCATTAAATTAGTTGAAAATAAGATAAAGATGGTTGAAATTATGGTGTGAATGGTAGTGAGTTGTGGTATAAAATGGTGAAGAATGGGATTTATATAGGGGATATGGAGATAAAATTTGAAAAAAAAAATTAATTAGTTTTACGGTTAAATGTATTTAATGGTAAAAAAAAGCATTATACACAAATTAAACTTTTGGCGCTTGCCAACCTACTCATAATGCAGTCGATAGCGCCCCCTACTTCGTGCGGGGCGCCATCATGCCTAGGTCGCATGGGGCGCCACCGGCACCGTTTAGCCTTAGGATGGAAGCAAAACAACTCAAAAAAAAGTGCCACTATAACATCAAATTCTGATCATGTATTCTATAAGGCAAGTTCAAGTAATCATGGTAGTTCTTACTAGAGTACCACCTCAGATATAGACTCACTAAAGGCCTAGATTTTTATCTTGAACAATGATGAATTCTTGTTATAAGTGATATAGAAGTGTGGAATCCAAACTATAACACCAAATAAGCAATAAACAAACAAGAACATAATGATATATTCAACAAATTTCCTAGTATTGATTTTGCCAATGTTTTTCTATTGATTACATAAATGATGCACACTTAAAACTCCTAGAAACCTTACATTCTAAGTGACAACCTGATGTATTTGTACTAAATAGCAGTAGGTTAAACGACATGTGTCTTGGTCCAAACAATAACCCAATGTCATTTGAGTGAATCCAAACGACATCAACAATTCAAGTGACAACCAATGTTGTTTGACTAAGTAAAAAAACAAACCAATGTTGTTTGGATATAAGTATATTGTTTGGATAACACTATCCAAGTTGAACGACAGGAGGATGTCGTTTGACTTTGGTTAACTTACACAAAATTCTCGCATAACATAACATTAACGTTTAAACAAAGACCAAAAGCTATACATTAAGACTAATCACTAGCTATAGATAATAAGTGCATCAACAAACTCCCCCTTGGATGTGGCTTGTGATTCTTCGGGTCTTCGAAATATTGTTGATGAGTAGTCGTCCACTTGCTTCTAGAGTTGATCTGGTAAAAGTAGCATATTCTAACAACCTTTTGAAACTTTAAAACTTGAACTTCATCATGATCTTCAAAAAAGATATGGTTGTTGAACAACATCTGGATATCCTTCTGTTGTGATATAGCTTGAGATATTTTGGAGTGACAAAGGAATATAATGATGCCCTGATAATGAGTCACGTATTGATTCTCTAGGTCCATGAATGCACACATGTTGTTTCATGGTTCCCAAAGCCTATCCTCCTCTAACTTGACCTTTTTGCCCTTGGCTTGCTTAAGTGTTATATCTGCACACATAAGACAGCTAACACGTAATGAGAAACACAAGACAATCCACCAACCAAACTTAGAAAATTTTCAACTAAAACTTTGACTAAGTGTTGATTGTCACTTGGCTAAACCAAACAACAACATAAGAGATCAAATGACAACTATTATAGTATCAACTAGGGGTGTTCTTTGGGTTGTTTTATCAGTTTCAGGTTTTTCGAGTCTGGTTGTTCAGGTTTGCAAAACTATAAATATTATCCGATAACCAAACCATTCTAGGTTTGGGTTCTTCGGTGTTCAGGTTAAATGGTTCGGGTTTTATTTGGTCGGGTTTCTAGTTAATATTTTTATTAGCTCCAGATTTCAACTTCTCCACAAAACGAATGTAAAATACATTCGAATTTCAAATAAATAGTAAAGATTAAACATTTAGTAAAGGTGAAAACTGAATTGAAACTTGAAAGTTGTATGGAATTCGATTACCAAACATGATTGTTGGAACTTTGGGTTTGCTGCAATCAATATAAATGTATATTATTATCAAGCATATCGATTATATAAATATATAAATTGGGATTTGACTATGGAGACATATCCATAATATAGTTGGGTGTAATTTGAATATAGTGGATACTATAATGTAATTTGGATTTAAATTAAGATTGCTAGTGCATATCAAGTAAATTGCTTAGAAAACAGACAAAACAATCTTAAGAGTACATACAAAATAAAAACCTATAAAACAAAAGTCTAAGAATCAAGTATTTCAATATAAGATTCATTCCAATGAATATGAGCTTTATAGTTGTTCGGGTTTTTCAGGTTAACCAGAATCACCAAAACTATATCCATTAACCAAATCGTATAAGGTCAACCAGGTTCGGGTTTGCTTACTTCGGGTTTGGGTAATTCGGGTATGATAGTTTCTCGGGTCGAGTGTGGGTTTCGGGTTTGGATAAAATGGACACCATAGTATTAACTCATTGGTCAACAACGTTACATATTTCGTTTGACCAAGACCTCCAAGACCAAACGAAATCCCTAATATCCAACACCAAACCACAATACTTTAAATTCTTCAAAACTTTTAGTTTTAGCCCCTTAACTTTTAAAAAAAATTGTTAACTTATATCATTATGAAGATGCATAAGTTGGATCGAATGTTTTCCGGCTTCCGGTCAGATTTCAGGTGGGATAGATTCGAGTTCCAACATCGGTCCATCAAAATAAGATTAGAAATAAAATATTTTTGGCTTTTCTAAAAGTTTTAATTAAAATACACCTAAAATCTTTTTGGTATTTTTGAATTTTTCAAAAGTAAAGACTGGAAGTAGTAAATAAATATTCACAGACATTATTTTTGTGAGTTTTGAGGGAAAAAGAATGCCAAATTACACTTGTTAGATTAGATAACATTTTAGATAAGCATCTTACATCATTATCGGTATTGTGATTTGCCTAACTCAATCTATCAGATGTAACCATATAGCTTTGGGATACACTTACGTTAATGATTTATACTTACAACCGATCTTCATCCACTCACGAAACTTCTCGTATCAAGGTATGCGCAAGAGTTCATCTTACTGGTGAGTATATTGTTTATCATCTGTTTAACGTATAGGATGTGAGAAATCTCATTATTTGTGTTTGATGGGATCACTTATTGATGAGGAACTTGATTTTTCATATTCATGTAGATGAATGGGAGTAAACTCACTTATTGGTGAGAGTAAGTTCTTGCTCAAGTTAGTGCCACCGCTCCAAGAAGGAGGCGAACTTGACTCTCAAATGTTAGGATGTATTAAATGTGATTAAAAACCACTTATTCATAAGATGGATGTGATAAGAGTATCACTTATTGATGGTCATATGCAGTATTATGTAAAAGTATATGTATAGCATCATAGAAGTTCTAGACTTGTGTCCCCATTAAGGTAAAAGAACAACCATGACACCCAGGTGATAAACAACATAAAGACCACATATCTCAGAATCTTGGCAATCTATCAAATGAAATTCGGTACCAAGACCATAAGCCAATGAGTGGTTCCCACACAGTCTTCAGTCCTTTATATCTATATCACCAAGACACTTTAAAATGATTGTGAGCCTACTGATACATCATTGTAGAGCTACTTATCATTTCATAATTTAGATTTAAAGAGGTTTCAACAACCACCGATGTACTATCATTTTCTCTTTTTTCTCGCTAGGAAACTCATTTGTGATTTTTTATTGTTTATGGTGTTTTTCAATGTTTTTATAGTTTTCTGTGGAATTTTCTCCCCCTTAAAGTTCAAAAAGTAAAATAAATTGAAAGCATCTTTTCTGATTTTCTCAAAAAAAATATTTAAAAAACAATTTCCCGATGTGGATTACTCTTATTTTACCTAATGACGTTTACCAAAAGTAAATTTTAAAAGCGTGATTTATCATAAGCTTTGGTAAATAGGTCGACACATTGGTAGTCGTTGTGGACCTTAACAACTTCGATAAGTTTCTTATAGAAACAATCACGTATGAAGTGATATTTATATCGATGTGTTTGGTTATAGAGTGTTGTACAGGATTTTTAGTAATCCGTAAATCAACTTCATTATCGATAAAGATAGGAGTAGTAAGAAATTCAAAACGTAGTCCCGCTTCTATTGTTGGATCCATAAAACCTGAGAGCAGCAACTCAAAGCAGCTATGTATTTCGGCTTATAGTTTAACGTAGCAACAAATGTTTGCTTTTTTGCATTGCCACCTAAACGGTCTCCCAAAATTGTGTATTTCTGAAACTTTTAATGGAGATGATTTTGTACCAAACTATGAAAGACTTTGAACCCATGAATCGCGTTCGAGTCCACATTAGCACAACTATGAAAGTTGTGTACCTAGAACTTGCGTGTAGTACTCGATAGAATAACTTGAATGGATGTGGATCTGGTTGTTTCATAGGTCTAAGGATTTTGAACTGGAAATCATATGTAGATTAGCAGAAAACACAGATCTGGAAGTTTGAGTAGAGAAGAAAAAAGTGTGGTGTGTTGCCATTTCACAATATGGCAACTAATGAAGAGCAAATCCCAATCTCAAGGAGATCAAGTGCAAGTGTTCTAGTGCTAATGAAAGTAGCCACACCTTGTCTTCTCCTTATCGTCTCAGATCTGTAAAACCATTGAACATGTTAAAAGGGATCAGAGGAGTCTCTGAACCATCCTTTGATGCTCAAGACATTATTGAATTTAAGTGAGTATGTGTATAAGAGAAGTAGGCTACATTTATCATGTTATTCAAATATTTGTAAAAGTTATAGATTGATTAGGTTTCTTATTTATATATATATATTAAAATAGGAACCACATTTAGATGCGAGAACCGTAAGAACCATTATCCACCCTAAATCTCTCATGTATAAATGGTTGAGACTGAATTGTTTAAGTTTGATTTGTCTTGTAGTGATTCTATTGATTAAAAAGAATAAATAGTATAACAAGAGTATTTTTGAAATTTGACTTGTGTACTATTGCATGTCAACTTATCAAACTAATAATCAAACATCATAGATTAGATCACTTTTTATGTCAACATGAATTTGTTTATCTATTAAAAAAAGAATTAATTATAACACATGATTTTTTATACAAAAAATTACACTACATGTGTAAAAAGAAAACATCTTATTTTTTGTTCGTTATCCTCGTCATTTGAACGTAATACGGAAATCAAAGAAAAAAACAGAGTGTTTACAGTCCACAAACATTTAAAGGAGCTCGAGCCGATAATCAGGGGCGTAAAAAAACCTTTTTTATCGTGTGTAATAAAAAGACATTTTTTTACATTTGTGATTGTGCACGAATTTATTTTACATTCGACACCGTGTGCGAAGTTTTTTACATTCGACAACATACGAGAAATAATTTTTCAAACATATGTAAAAACTAAACAATTATGTGTGGTGTTTTTTCATACCTTTGAAAAATAGATTTACGTGTGACGTTTAGAGGAGCTCAGACCAATGATCAGGGGCGTAAAAAAAAATTTCATTCGACACCGTGCGCAAAAAAAATGTTTCACATTCGACAACTTACGTGAAAAAAATTTTCAAACGTACGCAAAAATTATTTTACGCCTTTCGTTTAGATACGTTGGAAATTAGATTTACACGTGACGTTCAGAGGAGCTCAGGTCGGCAATCAGGTGCGTAAAAAACTTTTTTTACGCACGTTGTCAGAACATTTATTTATTTTTTTACATATGGTGTTCTCATACTCAGTTCATGTAAATGTTTACGTATGTTGTCAAACTTTTTTTACGGATGTTGACAAAACTTTTTTATGCACATTGTTGAATGTTTTTTTTAAGTTGTAGTGCAAAGTCATCAAACATTAACGAATAAAATAGAAATTCTTAATAAACATATAAGACAAATATAACTTATATTTTATAAAGAACATTATGTCAAGTTAGAGAAAATAAGGAAAAAAAATAGATATCATTTTTTATAATTTTGTATTTTCTAATAAACATTTAAGACAAATGTAACTTGCATTTTATAAATGATATTATGTTATAATTAGGAAAAATAGAGCAAAAAGAAATATATATCATTTTTGATATTTTTGTATTTTCTAAATTACGTAATACTTTTGTGTTTGAATTTAAAACCAAAGATATTTTATCTCAATTTTAAATATAAAAAATATAAAAAGATAAAAAGAGAGAGGTATTGTTATATCAAACATATAAATGATGATGTGATGTATTTAGAGATAAGAAAGAGGTGATTGACATTAAGAGAAAAAGACTAAAATACCATTTTGAATTAAATTGATTATAGGTGATGTGTTAAAATTCTGTAGATGTGAGGAGTTCTCATGGTTCTCGCAACTGATAGGGTTCCTCCTTGAACCGTATCCTATATATACATGTATATGGTATGAATCTTAAAAGTAGTCCACCCTATTAAGAAACCTGAAAAGCATTTCTGATCACACATTTCCATAACCTTTTCGTAATATACACATATGTATAGTTTAAAATTTAATATATACATATATGTATATTGTCAAATCTTGAATTCTACACATATGTATATAGTCAATTTTAAACAATATATATGTGTATATTACGAAAAACTTAGAGAAAATGTGTGGTCAAGAATGATTCTAAGTTTCTCAATTAACCTAGTGCTTCTCACACGATCCTAACCATATATATATATATAATATATGAACGGGATCAGGAGAAAACGATTGGAAGGGTGAAAACGATGAGAACGGATCCTGGCCGAACACGTGGCAGGGGCGCTAAATGATATGCAGGGTAAGATTGTCATTGTGTAGTTTCGGCCCAATAAAAGGCGTTTTAAATTCGTTTCAAACAAAATTCCAAAAGATGCGGATTAGCTGTTACCTCCTGCCCAAGCTTTCGAGATCTATGGCGTGTAATGTGGATTCCGATTTACAGAGTAAATTCTGATGTTGTTTTCATATTTGATTCCACAAATCATGTAACAGATATGGCGTTTTCTTTCTTTACGGTTGTTTCAATGGAGGTTTTTTTTTCTCAAAGTAATATTTGAAAATGGCGTTTTATTTTTTTAATGTTGTTCTTCATATATTCAAAATTTAGCGTTTTCATTATTAATATCAATTGTCGTTTGGGATCTAATATATGCGTATTTGTTTACGATCAATGGCGTCTTAAACATTTGGTTACGTACATCTGATTAGTTGTAGATATTGGTGTTAATTTGTAAACATTAGTTCTTACTATTCGTTGATTATTCAACTTATGGCATTTTCATTAACATGTTTTAGGAAGACTGTGTTATCAGTTCTTCATATTGATTATTATTCAGCTAATGGCATCTTCATTATGACGTTTTCGTTAATATGTTTTATTAAGAATGTAACATCAGTTATTCTTATTGTTTATTATTCAATTAATGGCGTTTTTATCGATAATGTTTTTTCCGACGAGGTGTTTCTTCGAATGAAAGTTTCTGCCCGAAAACTGGTTTTCCATTTATCATTCCCGAGTTAGTAAAGAGTTAAGGCAAACAATAGACATGATATTCCCAAGCCTCGATGACTTTTATTTTTTGTATGTTAGGTATGCGACGGCTTGTGGTTTTTCTGTTAAGAAGGGGACTGAAAAGGTAAACGCCAAAGGAGAAACACATATTAAGTATTACATGTGTACAGATCTGGTATATAAGGACAACAAGGTTGATACGTTGGACCCTAATAAAAAGGAAAGGATTGTGCGATCTAATTTTACAAAGAGGACTGGTTGTGGAGCACAATTATGAGTAATATTGAGGCTGGATCATGGAAGGTCTATAAGTTTGTTGAGGAGCACAACCATGGTTTTGTTGAACAACCTGATAAGAATTTTCTCCCATCTGAACGACACCTCACTCAGCTCCAGTAGCATATTATACATAGCATGTCTAAGTTGAATTTGGGACCGGTTAAGGTGTTTAATGTTATGAAGACTTGTTTTGGTGGTTTTGAAGACACGGGTGCAAGTAAAGTTAATTTTAAGAACTACAAAAGGCAAATTAACTTGTTTATAGGGGAATATGACGCTAAGATGGTTGTGAGACATTTGCATGAAAAAAAAACAGTCCCAGCCTAATTTCTGATATATCTCACAGACGATGATAATCGTTTGAAGGGACTTTTTTGTAGTGATGATCAATGCAAACGTAATTATCACGTGTTTGGTGATATGATTTAGTTTGACACCACGTATCGTTCCAAAAGTAATTTTTTCTGTGTGTTTTGGCGTTTTCAATGATTAAATGCATTGGCGTTTTGTTCGAGTTTCATTTATCAATGGCGTTTTCATATGCAGATACTCTATGGTCTTTGTACTGTTCATTGGTATAGACAATCACATTGTATTGTTACATTTGGTGCTGCATTATTGACATCCGAAACGGCTGATACGTATATATGGTTGTTGAGAGTTTTTTCTAAAAGTTGTTGGTTCTCAACCAAAAGTTTTGTCACTGACCAGGATCCAGCAATAAAGAAGGCTATTTCTGTTGTATTTGTTGAAACGAGGCATCGGTTATGCATGTGGCACGTGATGCATAAACTCTCTCTAAATGTTGATTTTCTTATTTTCATGTGTTTTGTCATTCATAAGTATGTTCCATGTTAGTTTTTTAAGATATATGGCGTTTTGTCATTCATAAGTTATGCATGTGGAGTTTTAAGATATATGGCATTTTGTCATTCATAAGTGTGTTCCATGTTAGTTTTTTGTTCATATTGTATTTATTCCATGGCGTTTTCGTTTTACATATGTTGGTGTTAGGCTATGCAATTCAACCAATTTCAAAATACGTATTTGTGGTGTTGTATGGACAAATATTCTTACACCCGAAGAGTTTGAATCAGGATGGGAAGAGGTTTTCAAAGAGTTCAAATTAGAGGATAATGATTGGCTTTCTGATATTTTTGCCCTTAGGGATTCTTGAATTCCTGCATACTATAGAAGTGAGAAACTGTCGGGCCTTATGCGTACGACATCGACGTCAGAGAGTGAGAACCATTTTTTTTTGCCAAGTGTGCGATGCAAAATCTACTCTTGTTGAGTTCATAACTCATTACGAAACTGTAGTAGAAGGAAAGCGTCACACGCACCGGAAAAATGATCATGAATCTCGATACAAACGACCCAATTGAAAATTAATAATAAAGTGTTGGAAGCCAAGCTGCTGATATATTCACAAAAACTTTTTTTTGTGAGATTCAAGCTAAGCTAATTGGGATGGTGGATTGCATAAATCAGCGATATGAAGAACATGCCGATAGGTTTGTTATGTTCTACTAAATGATTTCCAGCAGCCTTTACATCCTTATTCGAGGTAAAAATGGTGTTTTCTAAGTGTGCCGTTTATTTATATTTTTCTCCATGGAGTTTTTTTTGTTTGTTATTTGATGGTGTTTTTTATACATACAGTGTCTGCATGGCGTTTTATACATTTATTGTCTTTGGCTTTTTCAGGTAATGTAGCGTAAGTCTGATTGCACCAGCACTTGCTCATGTAGGCATTTTGAGATGTTTTGGTTTACTATGTAGACATATATTTTATGTTTTGAGAAGTCTGGATATTAGGGAATTTCCAAAACAATACATTTTGAATATATGGCGTAAAGAGGCTTCGCCAAATTGCTCTTCAGATTACTCAATGAGTCGTGATTTTATTCAAACCGAACTTGATCCTGATGAGCAAAGTATCATGCGAGAAATTATTTTTGTAACGAAGTATACTTTGAACCTTTTGTCTGGTAATTAGGAGGAGCTATCCTTATTCAATGATCATGTTCAATGTTATATGAAGAAGGTTCAAGATATGCAGATTGTTGCTCCTCCTCCTAGTACTAGGGATAGATTTGCGGAGATAACAGGCAATATCAAAACGACAAGAATCCGATAAGAGTTCCCGTTGGGTATAAGTCGAAAGGTTCTGGATCTCGCAAGCGTTTGAAATCCAAACAAGATGAAGCAATTGAAAAAAAATAAAGTAAAGCCGGGGCGAAAGAAAGACAGTGTAAGAATTGTAAAGCTTTCGGACACTAAGCATCGACATGCAAGAAGCCTGTAATTAAAGAAGAATGACACGGTCTTCGAGAGCAAGTGAAGAGTCATTTGGCGTTTTTAAATGGAAGGGCCTTAGGTTGTTTATATAAGATGTTTTTGGAGTTTATTTTGGGAGAGAATTTTCTATAATAAGTTTTAGTAATAAAGATGGCGCGTCCCATCATTAAGTTACTGTTTGTTCAGCTTTATCTGTTAAATCTGCAACGCGTCAGCCGCATCACTAAGTTTGGCATTTTTTATGAATGGTGTTTTAGATAAAAAAGGGAAAATACAACTAATTAACTTTTGTAAGTGAAAGTAATGTTATGGCGTTTGAAACAAAAGATGGTGTTTTGAGACATATCAGACTTGCACAACTTAATTAATATTCTCTTGCATTTTGTTTTATACAATTGTGTAATTTTTGGATTTTTTTTATAACATGAGATTAGAGGTAATTATTATAGTTACTGGGGATTTTGACGTTTTATATCTAAGTAGTGAAATAAAGTATTTTTATTAAAAACCACTGAAATTGACATATCACAAAAAAGAAAAAGGAAAAAAATTAAAACCCCTTGTCAGAAGGGATCTGGTCTGAGAAGTATCCATCGCTCCCCTCGGCTTCTTCTTCTGATTCTTAATCAAAATTCTCATCCAGATCTTCACTGTCATCATTTGCTTAATCTTGAAGACTTTGGCACCTTCATATGAACATGTCAGTTAAAAAAGCCAATTTTATGGTCATGTCTGGGTTCAAATATGTTGCGTTGCATAACTCCTGTAGGAAGACAAGTCTCTGTTCGGTCATGATGTTTTCAATTGTGTAGGCCTCCTGCTACCTGTGTTCCATACAACACTCAATAAGTCTGTGTTTTCATCATAATGCCAAGATCGGATGACTGGATTCATGTAACGCCTCGCTTTTTCATATTTTACATAAATAGAAAGTGAAATCGTGTTCCTATTTATGGAAACTTGTATTCGTATCGCATACGTATTTCTTTTCCCAAATCTTGTAATCCGAGACCTTGATCGTAATAAAAACTAATACTTGATACATATTTGTCTTACATGCATTCAATTGTTAAAACGTGTTTATATACAAATCAATACTTGCTATACGTACAAATACTCATACATACATACTCGGTACCTAAAGTATACTTACAAATACGTTATACACTTAAAAGCATGCAAAAATATCAAGTTAGAGCATGAAATGAAGGAACACTAAGTTTAGGGACTAAAGGTGACAAAAATCAAAAAAATCTACGGACTAAGGCCGCTCGCACCCCGCAATCGTCCCCTCTTCACTCTCTCGCAGCCCGCGAGAAGGCTTAATGCGGAGTTTGTTGTTTCTAACTCATGGATTGGGCAATTGTGTGTTTCTTGCATTAATTACACCCACCTAACTCACCCCCTAACCTCAACTATAAATACCCACTTCCTCCCACTCTCATTTTACACCTTAAATATTCATCCCTCTCTCTAAATCTCTCTCTCTCAATTCAGAAAGTTCAAGACTTTCAAGTGAGTTATAACTCACCTTTCCTTCCCATATTTACTCATTTCTTCCTTCTAACACTTGGAACGCCTCTAGAAATGTTTCCATAGGTTTTCAATGGAAAACAAACATGGAACATCACCATATTTGAGGTCCCAAGTGTAAGAAACTTTCCGTTTTAATAGGGTTTAAACCCACAAGTGTTGTATCCTTTCAAGCTTGTTCTTGAAACAAGACTTGAGTTGGTAGTGTGTGATTACTTGAAAGCCTTGGCTATCCTACCTTCAATCCACCACCTCACTTGATGATTTTGATTATTTTACAACTTTTATTTTCATTTTAACTTATTCATGACCATCCTTGTTGTCCTCGTGACAACTTCTGCATTGGTGAACAATACGAAAGAGGTTAAAGGAAGGTTATCCTCCTACCTCATGCATAACTTCTATGAACTTCCATGATAATTATGATTTACTTATTATGAATACTATATATATATATATATATATATATATATATTTCCACTAACCGAACCCTTGATGATAATAGAATGATTCTCCGTCTGGTACTAGGTTACATCACCTAAGTACTTAACTTCTCCTTATGATTCTAATGGGTATCTTAACCCATGAAAACACATCAACCCGAACGGGTATCATAGTGTCAAAACAATTATTAAGTCTAGGTGGTTATTTTCTCGTATACAAACTTTGGTGTATTTAAATTCCTAACCATCTGTTATCATCTGAAGACTTACCAACCTACGTTTTCCTCATGTAGGATAACTCGGTGTTCCTCCAACTCTCCAAACTCTTCACGGAAATTACCAAGTGGAAGCTTGAAAACCGTGAATACACTTGACCCATTTTCCTTTTACACCATTTGGGTTGTAAGATGTTAACTTACAAAATACACAAATACACATTACATGCTTTATACACTCGATCTGTTATACATGCTTATTGTTATGCTTAGGTTCATGTTAGATTCATACATGCTTCTTGTCATTAACTTAGCTAGCCTCCACTTAACATATATAGCGCTATAGGGACCGCCCGTCGGGGTATTGTTAAGCTTAAGTTGATACTTATTGTTATTCACACTTTAGTCTCATTACTTTGTGTGATGAGGGATACTTAATTCTTGTGGACACTTGAGTTTGACAATTAGTATTGCATGCTATCTTACCTTGTATACAATTGCCATGTGGATTTAAGTAAACTCTTTTATAATTATGTTATGTACTTAAAATTTTGTACTCGCCAATACTTTTGTATTGAACTATTCTTTTAACATGTTGCAGGTTAAAGATGTTGAATGTGACAAATCTAGTAGGGATGACATAAAAATGCACCTAGAGTGTTAGGCTTTTTATGTTGTAATTTTGTTGAAGTTGTTATGTTGTAATTCACAATTTGATTTATGAAATGAAATGAATCTTTGAATTTAATATTGTCATAAATAGTGTTATGATGTCTCGAGCAATTTATGATGTCTCACTCCGATGTTTCCGCCATAGGTTGGGGGTGACATTTCATAATTAGATTTGCAGGGTACAAACCGAATTTTCTTGTTAATCTTCTTATAACCTTCTGTTTTTCTCATAGATGTTATCAAGAGGAATGCCAAGTGCTAGGATCCCCCTTTGAACTTCTTCGTCCAAGTTCAGTATGGCTTTGGCGGTTTTCACAAACACTCTTCTTCTTTTGTCAAAGAGGATTACGAATTTATCGATTCTAGTGTTGAATCTCCATGAAACGATGTTTGCTATTTGTTCTTTTTTCAGAGTTTTTTTTTTAATTTTGGCATTTTGGTTAAATATGGCGTTTTCTGAGTATGATCAATGGAAGGGATGTTAACATCATTTATATAATGATGTGTTTGGCGCGTAGTTTACACGGAAATTTTTTTTAATAAATGTTATTAATAAAGTTTGAGTTACTGTGTGTTCACCTTTTTCTATTAATATTGTAACGCGTCCCATCATTAATTTTTGGCGTTTATATGAATAGCTTTTTAGATAAAGATGGCGTTTCATTGGAAGGGACTGATGGTGATGGCTCGTAGTTTAAGGCATGAATTTAGTGGCATTTTATGCATGAGTTTGGCGTGTTATTTTAGAGAAGTCAAAAGACCATTTTACCCTTAATGAAGCGCATCCACATAATTAAGTTGATGTTATTTACGAAAACGCCACCGCGCCAATCTAATCCATAGATTGTTTTGATCCAACGGATGAGAGGCGTTCTCACAGTTTTCACACTTATAGACGTTTTCTCTAAATCCTACATCATATATATATATATATATATATATATAATATATATATATATATATATATATAGGATTAGGATCATTTGTGAACACTATCTTCATAGCGAACTATGTGAACTTATCTTACCCATTGATTTCCTTTTTATGTGTCAAGGGTAGGATCGTATTTTTCAATATATCTTCATTTAATTATTTTCGTTTTAATCATTTATTCAGTTACAAAATCCCTACATTTTAGGGATTTAACAATCTTTCTAATTTTTTCGCAGATCACCAGTTGATTATACGTACTTTTAGTTTTATCAGATCGAATTCGTTTTGATAATACACTGTTTTCGAAGATTTTGAACAGGTATTATTTTTTTCAACTTTGCCTGGATCAAAGTTATTATTTTTTAATTCATTCAAATATGTTGGATTCACGTTGTAATAATTCCAATTCGTTTGAAAACACGAATGATATATACGAACCGAGTAATGATGGCGTCTTTCTTACAACAATGGATCGCCCATGTTTGATCTTCTGGACTTTAGTATGATGTATGAAGATGAATATACGTATCTAGTTGTTCAATCAACATGTGTAGTTTTCAAGTTTAAAATTGTTTTCATGTGTTTGTCCATTCAAGATTTGCATTGATAAGATTAATGATATATTTTGTTGTTAATACACATACATATATCCCCGTTCATCATCCACATAATTGTAGTTTACGGTTTTTATTTGTGATTATGCAGTTTTGTTGTAAACGTCCAGTTGTTGCAATTCAGTACACATGTGTATAGTCGCGTAGTATATGCATTATTACATATCAGGATGCAGTTTTGTAGTATATGCATTATTTAATACACATGTGTATATTGTTAAGATGATGCATGACGTTATATAAGTGGATGCAGCATTGCTGTAAACCTCCAGTTAATACCATACAGTACACGTGTATAATTTTAAGTTTCTGCATTATTACAAGCAAGTATTCAACTTTGATATAAACCTCCAGTTGATACTATATAGTACACATGCGTAACATGGTAAAGTTACTGCATTATTATAAATCGAGGTTGCAACTTTGCTGTAGAATTCCAGTTTATAATGTACAGTACATATGTGTATTAAATAATATACGCGAATTTGGAGGAGCAAGTAACTGGCGAAATATATGGCAACTTTTCATGTTTCCAGTTTTAAAAAACTGACCCATTATGTAATTACAGAATTACCCTTTTTAATTAAATTTAAAGGAAAAACAAATCTCAATAATTATAATCATGCCACTAATTAAAACTTTAGGATGATAAAAATCAATGGCCTAGATCAGTTTACACGGTTCACTCTTATAATGTTGTTCACTCTAGATCCTTACCCTATATATATATATATAGTACACACTACTGTTGTTCACTCTAGATCATTACCATATATATATATATATATATATATATATATATATATTGTACACACTGCATTCTATCTCATATTCGCATTTGTATAATATATTTAATTAGTGAAATATCATCTATCTTTATCTATACGTCTCTTTCTCATATTATTTTGTTATTAAGTTTGTTTCCTAATAGATTCAAGCTTAACCAACTAAAGCCACTTTGGTTTGGTTGTTTTGACAAATTATAAAGTGATTTAATTTGTTTTTTTTTCTTGTAAAAAAGCCATAAGTTAGGGACGACAATGGTACAGGTAATGATATTCTTAGTCTCATACCCAGTTCGAAATCATTGACTATATATCAGGTAATTATCGAGTAGATATCTGACGTACTTGTGGGCATCGAGCATAATCGTAGGTATTGCATATGCATGTTAGTTTCTTTAAAAATATGAGATCCCAATATACATGTTTTCTTACCACTCTAATTTTTATATAATCTTATTTCTTTAATAAACTATAAATTTACAATAATTTAAAAATGTAATTAATAATATACATATCATTATCACTTTTTTTAAATGTAAAATTAATGATAATATAAATCTTAAAAGATAAGTTAATAGTTTGTATCATAAAAAATGTAAATAATATTATTGATTGCAATCCATACTATAAGTAATCGTATTAAACCATTTTTTATAAAAAAATATATAAAAAAAAACCTCAACTATAACTTTTCTTATTTTGGTAAAATTCAGAATTTTTATAAGACTTGGATTATATTACGTTTAGAAATTATGTATATTTTGATCAACTATAACTTTTCTTTCTGATAAGCATATGGTTACTCGTTTTGCTAGCCTAAACACAATTAATTAAATTGTTTTATAGTATAAAATATATTGTGTTCTAAAAAGAAAAAATAAACTCATAATAAAAAATATGTAATCGTGTATACATCGTTTTCCATATAAAACTATTTCATTTGATTAATAATATTGTGATTTTAAAATTTAAAAAATATTGAACTTAGGTGGAATGAACTATTTGATTAATAATAGGATCATTGTTTCTGTTGGATTCATGTTTGTTACACTCCTAAATGCACGCCCACTATTTAATAAATTCGATATTCAGACTTCAATAAATTTCCATTATACCCAACACGTTGATTTCGATATTTTGCAGCCAAATTCAGTTAAAACCATTGAATTCAATATGTTTTTCTCCAACATTCATTATTTGTAAGTTCGCTAAAGAACTGACTTCTTGGTTTTCTGGGTTAATACGGTTCAAGAGTTAAAATAGTAGAATTATTTAGTGGAGTTTGTTGAGAAATTTATTATTAAAGTTAGTGACGGGTTCATGATTTTAATTCAGTAGTGGTAAAACGGGTATGTCAAAACAAATCAAATTAGTTCAATAGAATTATTAGTGATATTTGTTGTGAAGTTTTTTTTTGTTAAATTTAGTGATGGGTTTAGGACTTTAGTCGATAGGGACAAAAACTAATATGTCAAAACGTGTCAAAATCAACTTGAATGAAATTATTCGAAAGAAACTAAAGTTCTTTCTTTTTTTTTTCTCTATGAAATTCGGGATTTTGGGTTATAACATGAAAAACATAGCGTTGATATATGTTTTTATGTGAATTTTGCTTTTTTTTTGAGTAAAATTGTTTGTTGTAAGTAAATGTATTCTTGATTTAATCTTTATTAATTTTATGATATTTTATTGTTTATTTATAATCACCCTTGAAAATTGAAGTATCTGATGTACAACTTTAGAATATTTGGGTGTCAGTATGTCATTCACTATATATTATTATATATATATAATTTATAAACTAATTAGGTAATTTTTGTCTTTTTCTAAAAAAATTTCATCTTTTATTTTCTTTAATTTTTCTCTATTTTTTAGTTTTTGTTTATCTTTTTTAAGTTTTAATTCAACCTGATGTTGTACATGTATTAAAACAAACAGTCTAATACTGACCGAACACACATTAGTACCAGAATTGATATTCGTTTTTATTGTTACGATCAATGTAAATGCATCTTGGTATTTTTTGGTCGTATCAGGATTTTTTTTGTTTCTCTTTCAGTAATTGTCGTATCTTAATGAACCGAACCAATATTAAACGAATTCCTGTTATTAACATTATTTTTACTATTGCATCTACGCTTTTATTAAAAATTGGGTTGCCTGCTGTACAGCGTGATGTAATTCACTACTTTATTTAGTTATTCTATATTCAGATTGTCACCAAAGATATATTGAATTTATAATATTGGTGCTTTGGAATATTTTTTCGGGAATTTACAAACCTATAAACAATTTTATGTATATATTAAGCATCGGAAATTCATAGCAATACAGTCGTACTTAAATTCGAAAATCTACACTGGAGATTCTATTTACATGAAAATGAGTCAATTCCACTTGCATTATTTGTAATTGTATTAATTATGGGATTTGTTTTTGCAATAAAAGTAACTGCCTTTATTAAACCTTACTTTTTTGGAACAAATTTTGCAGTGATTTGGTTTAGCTTGCAATGTCTACAGGAGAGGGCAGGGAGCTCACTCTTGAGGATATAGATAACGTCAGGAGACTTATATATCGTAAATTGCTTACTTAGTGTAGGATTTACTAGAGAAAATTAAAATATAGCATGCCTTAGAATGTGTGTAGTGCATGTTCGTAGAAGTTATGACCCAACGAGCAAGGTGGTTTTTTAGCTAATCAAATCGAAATAATAGTTAAAAACTTATACAGGATACTAAGGGTGTGCATAGGTTGGTTTGGTTCGATATTACCATTAACCGTAACCATAACCATAACCATAACCGATAGCTTCGGTTATGGAATGTCTTAACCATAAACATAACCGAATTCCGGTTACAGTTAATTTCGGTTAACTAATCAAGCAAGGTTCTTTTTATATCATAACCAAGACAACCATTTTTGTACAAATTACAAATGTCGGATTCCTTTTAGGTAAATTCTAAACAAAAACAATTACGATCATAACACTACAATGTCAATACTTCATCCAAATAAAAGAGCATCTACATCAAGATCATTTTGTTACTAACATACTTTTAACTTAGTAAAAAAAATAATGTAAAACATAAATCCTTTATATATACTTAATATTACAAGTTTGGTTTGGTTTAGTTATAGCGGTTAACCAAAGCTTCATAACCGTAATCATAACTGATATGTCGGTTAAACAAAGTTTCATAACCTTAACCATCGGTTATGGTTCAGTTATCGATTATGATGGTTAATTTGTTCACCCCTAATGGGCTGCAAGTTAACTATTGTATTGTCTTTAAGAATATATGAATGAATGATGAATATAACTAACTTGACTCTTAATATTGTGTTGTATCAGGTTAAAAATCTAATAGAAGTGTATTCTGGACTACAAGACAAAGGAGGAAATCGTTAATGTTCTCTGTCAAGACCATAATATAGAGCCTTGCTTTACAAAGATAGGTACGTTATTCGCACAATCCATTTCTTCTACTTTCTTTAGGAAAATATAATATATCAGATATATTATTTCTATATAGATATATTTATTTCTATATTATATACTCCAACATATAGTTTGTTTCTACCAGTTTGGAAGAATCTTGTAGAACAAAATCAACACTTCTTCAGGAACTACCGTCTGAGGTTGGTATTGATGGACCAAATAGAAAGGTTCAACGATCTCCTAGAAAAACAAGCTGCACTAATGAATCAGTTGAACCCAAATGAAGTCGCTGCTGCTGCTGCTGGTGGTTTTCCACCAAGTAATCTTGCAGAGCAACCAGTTTCATTAGATTTACCACCACACTGGTTGGATAATGGTGGGTCGTTGGGGCTCCAACATTCTTTTGATTACCAGTTCAATACGATGTTGGCTCAGAACCAGAATGTTGGTTTGATAGAACATTCACCCATAAATTATAAGTCTGGTGATTTGGGCAATTCGACATCTTCCAGCAATATGGATACCAATTCACATCAGTTACAAAGAACACTCACGGATGACCTTTCGCCGTTTCTGTCAGACTACACTTTATTTGATTCTAATGGCATTATCGTACAAAACGAAGGTAGTTTGATTGTTAATTTCTAGACATTAATGTTTATTTACGTTGAAATTCACTATGTTACATCCTGTTTTTCTTTTCAGGAGTACCAAATATGTCAAGCAACTTGGACTTTCAGAATTTTGGGTTCGCAGAAATGTCGCAAAGGTACCTTACTTAACTAACTTTCAGTTGATTGCCAGTTGTTGACTAATTCTATGACTTTGTCTTCTTGTGTTGCTTGCAGGCCAAACATCTTCCCGTGACGATAAGCAATTAGAAAGTAGTCTTGACATTGTTTCCGGTTTTGACTTGTTACTAATTGTTGGTTGCCGCAACGATTACTGACTTTTTAACAACAGTGTTTTATATCCTGGTGTTCTTGTTTTGGTTCCTACTGTATAGTTTTAAACAAGCCATCAAAACATATTGGCAACTTGTGAGTTACCAAAAAGTAAATCACTCTTAATCTCAGAAGAAAAAAGAACCGAATTCGTCATAAAAGTATATAAGTTATAACAAGCCATCAAAACATTCAACTTAATAAATGAAATATAGTACCCGGTCAACATGTATTTATACCATCCTTGCAGTCTGCAGTCAAGTTATAAAACGTCTCAACTTGCGTCTTCGCCCGGTAAAACACCTCAGTGTCGACCGCAACTCGCATATATCCGTCAAACTCAACAGGCTTACCATTTAAAACAGTCGTCTCATTGTACCATTCACTCGTATTTCCCCATAATTCCTTATAATCATCGAGCAAATGAACCTTGTAATGCGATCTTAACCTATCAAAGTAATTATAAAACGGTTCGTTGGTAGCAACATACAGATTCCTCCACGGTTGAATAACATTTTGAAGCTTCGCCACCAACGCATCGGGAGACGTATCATCGTCAAGATGAGGCCACAACTCTTTGTTTTGCGCTTTTTCGCCTCGGACCACATGAACCGCGTCAAAATCCCAATCCATTTGACCACTAATTTCGGAAACTATGTTCATAAGTCTCTTTGACTTGTAAAGCGCGTGCCATGACCTTTGAACGTAATTTGCTGCTTTACTTTCGCAAACGCGATACCAATAGTTTTCGGGCTCGGGAGTATCAAACTGCCTCCAGATAATCGTACTTCTATCTTTTTTTAATTGCATCGGCGTAACTTTATAAGTCGGAACCTTTCTCACCGGGATTTTCTTTTTATGATTCTTTTCCCATCGTTTCCAATCTTTAAGGAACTCGTCTTCTTCCACTATCGAAGCCGATTCTTTCAAATGCTCAAAATCGAAATAAAATCTGAAGTCTTTTCCTTCTTCGTCTTTCTTGCTCTAAGTATACATAGATGCCAAGCAAACGCTTAAATCCATAACGAATGTGCGGTTTAGATACTGTGCTTCCCCGAGAGCACACAAGAAGCTCCAGATATAATGATTCATGTTCTTACAGTAATCCCCTCCGCGTGAATAATACAAATATTTCCCGTTCCTAAACGCAAGATCCGAACCCAAAACCGGGATTGTGTCATTGATGTCATCATCACGGTAAGATGGAGAAACCTTAACCGTCCGTTCAGTTCTAGTCGCGTTGAATCTACCTCTGGGACGACGCGCATTGACACCCGAATGCCATCCTCTCGCACCTACCACTTTGTAGTTACAATCATCAGTATATCCAATTTTAAACCTCCTGAAATCTCTATACCGCCTCCAAGATTTCTCTTTTTGGTTCCTGAACCTCCATGACACATCACACTCATTCGCATTCGACCCGTTAACCGGTAGCTGATATTCGAGAAACACTATTGACTTAAAATGCTTCAAATTAAACTTCTTAATCGCCAGCAACACCCCTTTGTCAGAACAATTCACCATTCTCGATTCATCACAACTGATCTCCGAACTCTCTTCCGGTTTCCGCACAATCGCCTCGTTTTGCGTGTCATTTTGAGTGTAGTTTTGGGTGTCGCTCGCATCAGCATCAGCCTCGGATGGAGCTGCAGCCGGGCTAACCACAACCATCCCAACATCTTCACCGGTTTTTAACACGGATGTATCAATTTGAAAAGTGGCGTTCTCCACCTCGGTAAAAACCCGGGTTAACGCTCGCGAAGACTCCCACGGATCAGGCGGTTGGTAGGTAATAGCAATGACAGTGATCACAAGCACAGTAAACACAAACACAGAGAAACACACATTACTTATAAGCTTTATCAAGTTCTGCCCAATCGGATCTGTAGTAGAATTAGGTTCTTTCATCTTCTCCCCCAATTACACAAAACCCTATTTTCCCAAAATCCAATCTATACAACAACAATAACAACAAGTTCAATATAACTATCGATCTTAAAACTAAGCATACGATGATTAATAGATTCAATTGAATACGAACAGTGAAAATGATGTCAATTAGGAAATTTGACTAGTTTGATGTGCTTACCGGTGGTTTTGAAAGGGATCGGTGGATGGTTAAAGTGCGAGGTGAATATGTAATGAAAAGTGGAATATAGATCTGAAATGGAGGGGTGTAGTTGTGGATCTAGTGGAAGTTAACCTTGTGTAAGAAAGTGAGGTAAGGGAGACAGAGATGTTGCACCGACTGCAAAGAGTGCTGACTGGGTTGAGTTGATGACAAGTTACAGACACAAGTACAGGCAAAATGAATAAGTGATTTACTAGTTTGACCATTACTTAGTAGCTATCTACAACTCAGAAACCCCCACCCCCCCCCCCCCCCCCCCTTTTTTTTATAAGGGTGTTTATATTCACCTATCCATATGCCTATTTAGACACCTTTAAGACGGGTCGTCTATATCTAGACAGGCTGTCTAGGTTTTTTTTCTCCGATCACATTCCTCACTCGTACAATGTCAAATCAGTCACATCAGACGGGGCGTCTACCCCTATACGGACCTGAAGACGACCAGAACAATACGGGGTGTCTTGGCCTAGACGATTCGTCTTGAACTTTAACGTTCTGCATGCATGTCAGGAAAGTACTACGTGATACGCCCCGTCTAGTACTAGACGAGGCGTATGCATCTTTGTTAAATAGACCCATGCAGAGCTTTTGTTGTCGTAGAAAACTAGGCTTCATCGCAGAAAACTTTCGATTCATCGTCGGCATTATCTCCGTCATAAACTTTGGCTTATATTACTTCATCTGATTTCATTCAAAGGTGGTGAAATGTCATCAAACTGGGACGCCAACTATTTCTTTGGGGCGTATTCTGACGAGACATGGGTGCCTGAAGCCACAGTAACAGTTATCAGGTTAAACTAGTTGTTGTTTTAATTATTTACTAATGGTGGTATCGTTGGTAGGGGGAGACCGGTGTTCCCAAATCTAACGTGCAAGAGGAGGTTTCAAGTGTACAAGGAAATCAAAACAGACCGTTTGTAGACTTGAATGAGCTTCCTTCCGTTGAAGAAACAACCCATGTGGACGACTCGTACCTAGTTGATTCACCATGTTATCCTGTGCAACATGGGATTCCGGATTATGGATACGGGTGTGAATTCTCATACGTGCAACAACACGGTCCGGATGGATACGGAGGAGACTGTTACGAAAGTTACAATGCAACACATTCTTTCGACAGTCAACAAGTCTATCCTGATGGTGGAGGATATGGTGGTGAGGTATCCCCATGCGCAGGCAATCCGTACCTCACAGAGACGGTATCAAAACTTATTTATTTAAGTTGTGAAGTTCAGTAAACATAAAATCTAACATAACGCTATCGATTTTACAGGTTTTCAACTCTCTAGATGAGGTAAAAAACTGGGCACAAGAAATGGCAAAGGAGGATGGTTTCGTTATTGTGACCCGACGATCAAAGAAAATCGGTGGAAGGACCGGGAGGGTATGGCTTGAATGTGATCGTGGTGGTGAGCACCATACTACAGCAACGGTTAGAAAATCTGGAAGCAAGAAAACCAGTTGCCCGTTTTACTTGTTGGCTGTGCGGGACCATCCGTATGAAACATGGGGGATAAAGGGGGAAAGACTGAACATAACCACAAAGTTTGTCAGGACCTGTCGGGCCACGCGTTTGTGCGAAGGTTTGCTCCTGACGAATATAGAATGATCGAGCAGTTGACAGCACAAAACGTGGAGCCGCGCAGAATTTTTCAAACAATAAGGAAGCAGTTCCCCTGCAGTTTCCATGTTCAGAAAGACGTCCAAAACGCAGTCCAGAAGATTAGGGCCGAACAAAGATACGGTCTGACTCCCATGCAGTCGCTAGAAAATATCCTTCGTACAAACGAATTTATTTCCGAGACACGGGAGGAACCCGAAACAGAGGTCGTTACAGAGATCTTCTTTGTTCATCCCTACTCGAGTGAAATGTGGCGTGTGTTCCCGCAAGTTTTGCTGATCGATTCCACGTACAAGACGAACGTATACAACATGCCATTTGTTCAGATAGTTGGTATGACTCCCACCAACTACTCGTTTTGTATCGCGCATGCCGTTGTTTGCAAGGAACGTAGTGATAACTTTGTATGGGTGCTTGAGAGGATCAGGTCAATGTTGGACGAATGTATGGAGCCACGTGTTATTGTAACGGATAGAGACCTGGCCCTAATTAACACGTGTGCGAAAGTTTTTCCAAACTCCTCTCGATATCTCTGCAGGTATCACATTCAACAGAATATTTGTAAGCACTGCAAGAGTGCATTCACAGAAGAAGAATGGCAAAAATTTTTGTCATCATGGGGGAGATTGTGTGAGTCTCCATCAATACCAATATACGAGTACAACTTAGGCCACTTGCAAAAGCGACTTGTGGCGTGCAAACGTTCAAGTAAGTTTCGTTCAAGTAAAATATGGCCTACCCATGTACATGTAACTAATTGTTGATACCTTATAGGGGTCTTTGCGTACGTGTATGACAACTGGTTGAAAGACTACAAGCAAATGTTTGTCTTTGCGTGGACAGATCAGAGCCGCAACTTCGGGCAGCGTACCACCAACAGAGTTGAGAGTCAACACGCGAATTTAAAGAGATACGTCCAAGATAGGAGCTTGCTAGACCGTATAGTAGGTTGTGTCAAGGATATAGTCAAACACAATACGGGGAAATAAGGCGGAGCTTTCGAGAAAGTATCGAAAAGCTAATGAACCACCACAAAAACTCGTTATTTGACCACCTATGTGGAAATGTTTCCCACACATCGCTTGATCTGCTGAGTGGAGAGCTACTTAGGAAAGTAGACGTGTTACAGCGCTTGAATTCATCTTGTGGATGTCAGATGTGGTACAGATGTGGGTTGCCGTGTGCTTGCAGGTTGGAAAAGTACGTACGAGCAGAGCGTCCGATTCAACTCGAAGACGTAGACATCTTCTGGCGGAAGCTTAACTTTCAGCCATGTAAATTGACATCTGATGACATTGACGTGGTAGAAAAGTTGAACATTGTTCGGCAACAGTTAGAGTCACGCTCCCCTGCTCAGAAAAAAAATCTTTCTGGGAAAGATTAAAGTGGTGTTGACCCCAACCAAATCCACAAAGACACCACCGGTTGTCCAACACTCAACTCGTGGACGACCAACAACAAAGCAAGCACAACTTCGATTTAATGACGCCCCCAGCCATAGCTCGTATGTTGCGTCGCAGGGTTCCCAATCAAGTACATACGATGCCCCCCGCCATAGCTCGTATGTTCCGTAGCAGGCCAGTCAACAGTCGGTCATCAAGTCGCAAAAACCCGTAGCGGGCCGAAGCCGTTCAACGAGTTCTAAACAAAGAGAGGTTCAAGACGATTACGGTTTTCTGTTGATAGTGGGCGACGAGGATGTGTCAGCTATCAAACGGTTTAAGCCTTTCCTTCCCTCTTTGTTTCACACGTACATATCGTGCATACAAGATGTGAGGCCAGACGGTCATTGTGGGTTTCGGTCTGTGGCTGTGGGCTTGGGTATGGGAGAACGTGCGTAGAGCCACATTCGAAAAGACCTTCAACAGGAGATGGATCAGAACGCGTCGATCTGGGCGCCAGTATTTGAAGCATGGGAGGAATGATACTTTTACAAGCATCGTCAGAGCCTAATCTGGGATTCAGTGGAGCATTGTCCCCCCACGCATTGGATGGAATTCCCCCACGCAGGGCTTCTTATTGCACAACGGTATGTTATCGTAGCTCACCTCTTAAGCATCGGTGTTCTTCCACGTTCTTCCCGATAATCAACCCCCTGACGGATCGAGAACCACGAATGATAATGCTTGCACATGTTAACAACAACCACTTCATACATATTAAGCTGGAAGGCCAGTTTCCGATGCCTACAGTAAATGGTTTGTGGCTGACCTACCGAAGCACGGCTGCATAACAATGGATGGACATGTACACGCCCCGTATAGAATGAATTACATCAATAATGAATCCGGCACCAAATTAAAACCCGAGTATTAACTGGGTCGACTGTGAATCGGAAGAATGAGGCTTTTTGCTAAATCTAATATGATTTTTTGTATATTTCGTATGATTTTTTTTTTGTAATTAATACAAACATTTTGTATACAATTGGAAATTTTTTGGTATAATTAACAATTTTATTTACCCAAGAAGTGTGTATTTAGTAAACAAAATCATATTAATTACACCAAAAAAAAATTTATTTGGGCATAGACGCCTCGTCTAGACCTAAACGCCCCGTCTTGCTCTATGCAATGGTCCATTTTACCCCTGCTTCGCTGTCCGTCTAGGCTGACAACAGGGGCAAAACGGTACTACTACACACTTAGACGTGTTGTCTAGACCTAGACGGGTCATCTAGGTTTTCTTTTTTTCCAACCACAATCCTGGCCCCGTAAAACATCAAATCAGTCACATCAGACGGGGCGTCTACCCGTAGACGGATGCTGAAGACGAGCAGCTCAAGATGGGACGTCTACGCCTAGACGACCCGTCTTGGAAGTTTTTCTCTGCATGCATGTCAGTAAAGTAAGTGATAAGCCCCGTCTGGGCCTAGACGGGTCGTATATTTCTTTGTTAAATAGACCCCTGCCAAGCATTTGGTGTCGCAGAAAACTTTCAATTCTTCGTCGGAATTCTCTGCTTTATGAACTTTGTCTTATATTACTTCATCTAATATCATTCAATGCAGGTCAGTAAAATAGTAAAATGATACGCCCTACCTAGGCCTAGATGGGGTGTATATTTCTTTGTTAAATAGACCCATGCAGAGCATTTAGTGTCGCATAAAACTTTCAATTCGTCGTCAGAATTCTCTAATAAGAGTTCTTACAAAGGAGCTGGTTCGTTTGGAAGAATGTAAGGAGAAGCATTTGGATTCAAGGGTTAAGAAGTAATGACTGCTAACTAATTGCAAGACTGTTTGTCGGGCTTCCAATGCTCACCCAGGGTGATAAACAACGTTGATCGCCCTAATTGGAGAATCGTTGTGGGTGGTAGTTACCCTGTCCCCTGCCGCCTTGGTAGTTTTTACCATATCCATTATCCCCTAGGTGTTTCTATGCCCATCCTCGTGTTAATAGTTATGCCAAAAATATTAATTGTAAATGTACGAGTCGTCCTGACCTATTGTTATGGATGTACAAAGTTATGTTATATATGTTATATCTGTGATATTTAACTTTGTTTCAGTTATTCGATTACTTGATGATTGTTTGTGTTAAATCGACGTGTATTAAATTTTAATATAATTTAAAAAAAACATAACGTAAAAACAATTAAATACTTAAAGGATTTTTATACAATAAACAAAACTTTTTAAAAATATAAAATTACACCACAAAAATAAAAAATTAACCTCCAACAACAACAACCAATTTGCTCCACCAAAATACTATTTTTTTCAAACTCCAACAACCAATCTACACCACCAAAACACCCTTTCTCCAACTAAAAAAAACAAGTTCGTAGACGGGTCGTCTAGGTCTAGACGACCCGTCTTAGCATATAAATTTGTGCGCCCTGCCAGGTACTTGCTGATTCCTCAAAATCAGTGCTATATGGGGCGTCTAGACCTAGACCCGTCTTGACCCCAAGGGTGTCCAAATAGGCAGCAGGGGTGTGTGAATAGATTGAGCCTTTGATAATTTATACTTCATGGAGTTAAGTGCACGAATTGTCCCCGTAGTTTACAAATATTGCATGTTTGGTCTTCAGTTTTCTGAAATTATAAAGATGGTGTCGGATGATGATTTTTTATAACGTATGCGGTCCCTGGTCTCTATTAAGTTTCTCTATTTAGTGTGAGATTACAACATTGTCCCTATATAAGCTTTGTATGAGATTAAATTATATAAAAAATTCGGATACAGGTACGGGTATAGGATTTAATGATACCCGCCTGATATCCGAACTGTTTACTCGAATAATAATCGAAGAATATATTTAAATTTAATTTTTCATTTATATAAACTTATACTTTAGTACATACATTTATTCATTATTTATAATTTTGCTCTGATGTTTGTTTTCAAAACTTAAACATACACATATAACATTTTATGTTTAGTTATTTTGTTTTATCGGGATTAAAAATGAGTGTTAGTTTTGTGATTTTTCTAAACACATTTCAAGTTGTCAGAGAGAGTAATTGGGTCTCAATTAATGTTATTATTTTCATGTCTGGTGTTCGATTAAATGTAAGATATATAAACTGGCATTATGTGTTACAAAGTAGTAGTACGTTAATTACTTAATTATTTAGACATATGTTTCAAATATGCATTTGAATATGATATGTATGTATGTTTTGGTCCTATTTTCATTTATTGTAGTTATTAAAATATAATATTATATAAACATTAGAGTTAAAAACGCACATGGGAGTCGTAATGGTATTTTTAACAAATTAACGGGCATACCCGATACCCACCGGTATACCCGATGGGTAATATCCGAAAAATACCCGACAGGTAGCAGGCCGAGTATGGACAAAGAATTACAACTGGGTACGGGCTTGGGATTACCAATACCAATACCCGCTCGATCCCGGCCCATTGCGATTCCTAAGCCCACTTTCTTCCTAATCATCTTCCACCATCCCTCTCCGCTTTATCTTCTTGTGTTATCCACCCACCTCACCATATCCATAACAATAACAACCCCAACCCCCACTTCTTCGACCTCACTAAAACCATCAACCACCCCAATCCTCCCATCCTCACCAAACTCCCCGACCACCCCCACTTCTCCCACCCTTACCAAAATCCTAGACCACCACTGATGACGTGGGTAGCTCAAACCTTAGTAAACTAATTAAAATACACAACAGCTTAAAAGGTTAAAAGGTTCGGGAATGACCACATGTCGTGAACAGCAAAAAGAACGAGACAGTGATCGGTCACATCACACTTTATGTGTGAACTCTCCCACCCAGTCGCAAAAGGAGAATGTCGGGGAGCCACTCTTTTACCCGCAGATCCAAAGCCTTCAACCTATCAAAAAGGGGAAACCCTCCACACCAGTTATGGATCACTGATCAAAAGTTTCCCTTTATAGCTGGGATCTTCCTCTACAAATGGCAGACCTAGTCACTTCACAAAACACTCTAATCTCTCTTCTCATCTCTAGAACTTGCTCCTTGCATGTTCTATTATTCACTCACATAAATACAATCTCACTAAACACTAACATTCGTGGTTGGATCTTCTTCAATCCAGAATTTAAAACAACAATAACAAGGTGATCCATCCACATACTGCAAACGCGGGGGACCCCACGACCTGCGTTAGGTAATTGAACCTTGAACCCTTTTACCCCGGAGATATCGTTACCATCCTTGGTCTTGTATATGTTGTAGCAACAAGTTGGCGCCCACCTTGGGGCTATGCCGCTAACTTTATCCTAAAGACCAGTAGTGTAGCTCTGAGTTTTTCATGTCTGAAAGCGAATCTCTCAGACAGGTAAATCAGGTGCCTACCAGCGCCGTTTTAACCCCAAACTTTTATCAAATCTCACTGATCAGATCTACACCTTTCTTTACTACTTGAAGTACTCCAACGGGGGCTATGTTCCTTGAGTTCACTTCCTTTTAAACACCAAACCCATCTCTCTCAGGTGTGACCACTCCTCAGATCGGTGTTATGCGTACACTTAAACGCATAGACCTAACACCTGAGGGAGTAGCTAGAAATTTCTTATAGTTGAGATCCCTCCTCAACCAACATATAAGCCGAGAAAGAAAATGGGAGTGAGGATAAGGCGAGACTATAAGGAATCAGAACCCTCCTTGTCACCTGGCCCTCCACCGCTTCATTTGAGCAGCTCACGATCAACCATATTCTATTTTGAAGTTGGTCCGAGTAACTCTAACCTGCCACTCAACCCAACCCCTTTTGCTTTTGGGAGACCGAGCCAGACGGCTTTCCTAATGCCAACTTCTTTGATTGTTGTGTCTAGTACACCCATTGGGTACAACACAACTCTTGATCAACTTTGGTAGTCACCAGCTTCAAGCATTCCCTATCCTGTTGCCACCTCGTGGGAACAAGCCATGGCTACACTACCTTTAGCTCGAAGTGCAGCCATGAGTGCTCCTCTTGGAATGCATTACAACACGTCCCTGAAAGCCTTCAAGGCTTCAACCTCATGCCCCAGTTGATGACACAAATGATGGCACAATTCCCTTGGCAGCACTTCATCAACCAAGTGTTGACCGCTTACCAAGGGAATTCAAACAACAACCCGGCATCAAGAGGAGAGGAAGATCTAACCAAGACTTATAAACCTAGCAACTTTTCTTGTTTTCCCCAACAAATTGCTAATTGCAAGTTTCAAACTCGGGTAAAGATGCAATCGCACATAAGAACCTATGACAGTACCGATGATCCTAAAGACCACCTCCAAATCTTCACTTGGGCTGTAGGAATTGAAAAATGGTCAAACCCTTAATGTTATCTCATGTTCATGCAAACCCTTGTAGGGTCAGCACTAATATGGTTTAACGACCTTCCAGAATGAAGAATTCAAACCTTTGATGATCTCAGCAAATGTTTTCTAGCCAACTTCTCACAACAATGGAGGTATGTCAAAGATGCCACTGTGATCTTCAAGATAAAACTACGAGATGATCAAAGTCTTAGGGACTTCATCAAGAGGTATAAAAAGGAAGGTCTAACCTATGTAGATGCTGATGAAAAACTGAGGTTGTAGGGTTCATGAATGCCATAAACTCCATATATCTCACAAGAGATTTCAACATATGCCTGCCCAAAAACCCTTGAAGAAGCACTTGAAAGGGCTGAAGCCCACATTCGAGGAGAAGAAGCTGTAGACATCAAAGAGTAAAGAAAAGAACTCCTAAGTGGCGAAATGATAGTCCCAACAGGAAAAGAGGAACTTTGGTTCCTATGATAAACGGCTCAAAGGTTCGGATTCTAGAAGGCCTGAAGGAAGGAATCCTCAAAGCCGAGAAAAACCATAAACTTTACAGCTCTAACCAAGACTCCACAAGAGATCTTGGCAACCGAAGAGGTAAAACACAACTTCTGCTCTCCTCGACCTTTACCAAAAAGCAAGAGAAATGAAAACTCAAGCCAATAATGTGAATTCCATGAAGAAAAAGGTCACCACACCAATGATTGCTTCCAACTTAAAAAGTGAATCGAAGAAGTTGTCAAATCTAGAGAACTTGCTCACTTGGTCAAAGGGATAAAGGATAAGATTGTTGAAGGAAAGAAGAAGCCGTCAAATCTGAAGGAAGTAAGTATGGTGGACTTTGAAAACAAAGCTTCCCACAAAGGCCGTCGACTAGAGGCATGGGAACGTCAATGTGTTTGCTTCCCACCACAAGAAGGGGAGTTGCTTTCAAACCCTTTGGCTTTGGAAGCTAAAATAGGAGCCATCAAGACACAAAAAGCCTCCATCGACACTGGTGCAGCCACATAGATCATGTTTGAGAAATGCTTCAACCGTCTCAGCAACGATGAACGTTCAAGGCTTCAACAGTATGAATCCTCCATAAAAGGTATCATTGACATACCTATCAAGCTTTTAGGTAAGCTAACCCTTAATGTTTGTTTTAGCGAGGGAACAAAGGAATGAACTGAACAACTCACCTTTGTGGTAATCAACATCCCTTCCAACTATGGAGCCATTATTGGAAGGCCAGGGCAGAGTGTGTTTGGGATGGCAGTTTCGGTTGGCCAAGGCACAATGAAGTTTCCTACTGAAAAAGGGATAGCAACCCTTCAACCTACCCAAGAAGCTTTAATGGTTGAAGAGGAGAGCTCAAAAAAGGATGAAGATGATGAGCAAGGTGTCACACCCCGGCTTTCCACAGCCAATCCAAACACCAGTGGGCGGGTGGGGAATATCATGACTTAAGTTGATATCATCATAGACAATTAAACACGGCATAGCGGAAGTCTTGGAGTTAAATTACTATTACAAACCGAAATGTTCAAAGTATGAAAAATAATATATAGACGGCTCTTAATAGAAGATCCACAGGCGGATCGTAAAATGTACAAAAGTGTATAACAGACTTTGGGCAGATCTAGGATTTGCAAGATCCTCTTATCACTACCGAGCAACTTCTAGCCTATTTTCGTATTGTACATGTAGGCTTAATCTTTTGAAAATACGTCAGCTTTCGCTGGTAAATACACCCAACTGACTCATTTTGAAAACATTTTAAAAATGTTTTAAGTGCAAATTGGCACAATATCTTTAATAACTTGGGAAAGTCAGCCTTGTAACCTTGTTAACAGATTCACTTGTTGGTCCATACATATAGGGCCTGGTACGGAGCCCGAGACATGATTAACGTACTCACCATTTAAGAACTCACGAAGGAGTTATTCCCAACCTTGTGGGTAAAGTTTTTAGCATGAGCGCTTGCCGGGTGTATGCCTACACCCCGCGCTCTGGTCGTGGCCATTATCAAATGTAATGAGCCGAGGATATCCAGGACACGGTAGTTAACCCCCGATGTTCAAGTTATCAAACAAAACTGATTAAAACAGAATATGTGGATTTACCAGCCACAATCCGGCATTCGATTGATCCATTTCCGACCAAGCGGTAATAGTTTATCGTAGCCCAAGCCCGTATAGGGGAAATAAGTCGAGAGTATTTACCTGAGCTAGTCTTGGCTTATATGCAAGATTTAATATCTCAGCCGTACACAAAATGAACTAAGTGCAAATAGCATTTACCGGAAGGCTCTAGTCTAGATTATGGCATAAGCTAACCAATTAAAATGCTAACGGTCTTATAAAGTCATAGACTTAGACCAACTAGCGTACATGATCAATTACGGTAAAATACGTGAGATTAAGAGATGATCGGATAGAATGTAGTTTAAACCCAACAAGTACTTTGACTTGTATAATATGTGTAAACCATAAACATTCTGGATTTTTGAGACTTGAATGACAAGGTTAAACCCGTTTCGGTTAATTTCCGTAAACTAGTTACATATACTTAACCATACGCATATCAGGGATATTGGGTAACCAGATAAGTCATGGACAAGTTCTATATGCCATTATATTTTAAATAAGTTGTAATATCAGTAGAATATCAACTTATACGCCCTTTATGGTTTTAAAACGAATTATGCCTCATTAGGGCATTTCGGTAATTAAATACCGTATAAGAGGACCTTGAATATTTAATTTATGATATAATATCAGTAGGAACATGATAATATGTATAATTTATCATTTATGACCAAACTATGCATCGAAAGGGCATTTTGGTTATTTTACACATAGTTTCATAAATTATTTAGGATTCTGAGTTTATATCATTTACCTACTATGAAAATATTTAAAATAAGTTTTAAAATAAGTAGGTAACAAGTCTTGGTTGGTTAACATGGTTTAATACCATACTATGCGCCGAAACGACGCTTATGTCGTAAAATGACGACTTGTGTGAAATTTAGTAAAAACTGATGTTAAGATCAAGTTTAATTATTTTAGATATGTTATCTAATATAACATATCAGTAGGTAAAATATTTGATATGAACAGGTAAGATTAAAACCGTTTTATGAGCCACAAGGGCGTTCGTCATTTATCGACAAAATACAAGGACTTGTTCATAAACTTAGTTTATAATCTGATTTGACATCCCAAATTGTCACACCCCGAATTTCCAACCAAACACCCGTGGGCCCGAGTGGGGAATATCGTGACGTAAGTTGATATCATCATAGTCAATTAAACACAGCACAACGGAAGTCTTGGAGTTAAATTACTATTACAAAGTAAATGTTCAAAGTACGAAAAAATAATATACGGACGACTTGTAGAGAAAGATCCACATGCGGATCGTTAAATGTACAAAAATGTATAACAGACTTTGGGCAGATCTAAGGATTTGCAAGATCCTCTTATATCACTACCGAGCAGCTTCCAGCCTATTTCGTATTGTACCTGCAATTTAGTCTTTTGAAAATACGTCAGCTTTCGCTGGTAAATACACCCGACTGACTCATTTTGAAAACATTTGAAAATGATTTTTAAGTTCACAAGGCACAAAATCTTTTATAACTTGGGAAAGTTGACCTTGCAACCTTGTTAACAGATTCACATGTTTGTCCACACATACAGGGCCCAATACAAAAACCGAGACATGATTAACGTACACACCACTTATGAACTCACGAAGGCGTTATCCCCAACAAGTGTGGATAGTTGCATTTAAGCGTCTGTCAGGTGTATGCCTACACCCCGCGCTAAGGTCGTGGCCATTATCTAATGTAATGAGCCGAGGATATCCAAGACACGGTAGTTAACCCCCGATGTTTAAGTTATAAAAAACTAATTAAACCAGAATATGCGGATTTACTAGCCCCTAATCGGCATTGATTGATCCCATTCGGACCAAGCGGTAAGAATTTACCGTATCCCAAGCCCGTATAGGCAAAATAAGTCAAGAGTATTTACTTGAGCTAGTCTTGATTAATAATGCAAGATTTAATATTCTCAGCCGTATTCAAAACAAAATAAGTGCAGATAGCATTTACTGGAAGGCTCTAGTCTGGATTATGGCATAAGCTAACCAATTAAAATGCTATCGGTCTTAATTTAGTCATAGACTTAGACCGACTAGCGTAATGTACGATACGCTAGATTAAGCGATGACCGGATAGAATGTAGTTTAAACCCAACAAGTACTTAAGACTTGTATAATATGGGTCAATAATTATCATTCTGGAATTTGAGATTAAAATGATAAGGTTAAACCCGTTTCGGTGAATTTTCGTAAACTAGTTACATATGCTTAACCGTATGCATATAAGCGATATCGGGTAACCGGATGAGTCATGAACAAGTTCTAAATGTCATTATACTTTAAATAAGTTGTAATATCAGTAGGATATCAACTTACATGCCCGAAAAGGTTTTAAAATGAAATTATGCCTCATAAGGGAGTTTTGGTAATTATATGTTGTATAAAAAGAACTTGCATGTATTTTGATGTTATGATCATAAACATTCTGGAAAAATACTTAATTTGTGATATATCGTCAGTAAGATAACACACATAGGTGTGGCTTATTGTTTAAGACCAAACTATGCACTAAGAGGGCATTTTGGTCATTTAAAAGTATAGTTTACGATATTATACTAAAATTAGTTTATGATCATAATATTAACATCATAATATGTAAATTACATTAACATATCAGTAGGTACTTCATTTGCAAGTTCATTGTTGATTAAAACCATGTTTTATGTAAAAAGGGCATTTTAGTCAAATTTTGACATTTTACGGAACTTGTGTATAAACTCAAATTATGATTATGATCATGTAATATAACCTCAGAGGGTTATGCTACATTGCATTACTATCATAATGCGACCTTAATTCAGAAGTTAACTAATCTAAGTCGGGTCAGAATCGAAAGTCAAAGCAGAAGTCAAACTTCACGACTTTCGGTTGCGAACCGACTCTAGGACTGAAATTGACGGATCGAACATGTTCCCACATGTTATAATAATTATTACCAACTTGTTTAAGTGTCAAAAACACGTTTATAACATATATAAACTCAGATTATAATATTTATGAAATCTGACCCGTTTGACTTTTTAAAACATAAACTTTGACCCGTCAATTGACCTAGTAAACGTGATCCTTAGGAGGTGCCCTTTTAAGGGGTTAATACCTTCCTAATTACGATCACTTAGCCATGTTCATTTCGAACAATGGCTGGACCATAATGGTCTTAACCGAAAGTCAAGGCATTTGTCGAAAATGCTTGACTTTTTGCTATTAAAAGCCTATAAAAAGAAAAGAGCAGAGATGGATCACTTACAAGTGATCCAGGGAAACTTAGAACTCAAAGGGAAGCTCCCAAATGGTCAGGAACTTCCAAGAGTGTAATAGAGAGGAGAAGAAGTGAATAAGCAAGGAAATGAGGTGAACTAGTGGGCTATTTATAATGCAAGAGGGTGTTTGAAGATGAAGCCAGGTGTTAGAGTCTAGCAAGGTGTCAAGAGCTACAAGAGTGTGGCATTTTGCAGGAGAGGTGGCATCTTGATAGAATTTTGGAGTTTTGACACTTTTAGTCCCTCAAGAATAGTTTTGTGGATTGTCATGAATTGTCCCTTGACTAATATCCAATGACATAATGATATAACTTGGTCTTTTCGTTCAATACGAGATGTATTGAAAAAGAGTACCAGTAACCGAACATTAACGGGTGTCACACTAGGTGTTCTTACGACTTATAAGCATATACTAGCTTAAATGTGAAAGATACGAATACATATGGTTTAATGGGTAAAACACCCAAGCTATTATGGTTTAAGGTTCGGTGAAGATGTGTGATACTCAAGAATGGTGAATCACAAGATATCACCTTAACCGGGAGTCATTCGGGTCGAAAAATGACTTCAATACGCAAGGAAAATGTAATAACAAAGTCTAGGGGCCTTAGGGTTAATAGTTGAAAGTTTATATGGTGCAAAACTGAAGTTCTAAGGCTTCGCCGTAAGCTACGGTTGCCAAACCGTAGCTTATGGTTAGGTTTAAATTTCTAACAGAAAGTCTGGACCATAAGCTACGGTCACGGACCGTAAGCTACTGTCAGGTTTAAAATTTTTATTTTTTTTTATTTTTAGCTTTTTGGATATGTCTAAGGAGTTGAGTGGCTAACTTATTTGAGGTATTTATATTTTGTATTTATTTATTTTATATATTTATTTATTCTTTTTTTAAGGGTATATACACGTGTCAGTTTATTACCGAACATGAATTTTACGAGGTGTTACATCAAATAATCCTACTTATGATATTACATCAGTAGGTAATTCATTTTCAAGTTCATTATCGTTTAAACCTTATTTTATATAAAAAGGACATTTTTGTCAAAGTGGCATAATTATGGAACTTGTGCATAAACTTAGATTCTGATTATGATCGTGTAATATAACCTCAGGGGTTATGCTACATTATATTACGATCATAATGCAACCTTAGATTAGTAGGTAACTAATCTAAATCGGGCCAGAATCGAAACTCAAAGCAAAAGTCAATTTTTGTAACATTCGGTTGCGAACCGCCCTAGAGCTGAAATTGACAAGCCGAACATGTTCTAAAAATTATTACCAACTTGTTTAAGTGTCAAACCATGTTTCACACCATATATAAGCTCAGATTATAATATTTCTGAAAATGGCATGTTTGACTTTTTAATATTAAAACTTTGACCCGTCAATTGGTCTAGCAAACGTGATCTTTAGGAGGTGCCCTTAATAGGGATTAAAAACCTACCTTGTTACGATCACTTAGCCATGTTCGTTATGAACAATAGCTGGACCATAATGGTCTTAACCGAAAGTCAAGGCGTTTTTCGTAAAACGCTTGACTTTTGGCTATAAAGGCCTATAAACGAAAATGCAAGAGAAAGGAACACTTACAAGTGCTTCCTAGGATGAAATAGAACTAAGTTGGATGCTCTTTTCAGTTAGGAACTTCCAGAGGAGGGAGATAGACAGTGAAATGAGAATGGTGCAAGTTGAAAGGGTGAACCTTTGCAACTATTTATAGTTTGAGAACTTGAAGGAGGTGATGCCAGGTGTTTGAGGGTGTTAGAGGGAGCTTACAAGTGTCCTAAAATGTGACATAGCAGTTTGGAAGTCCATGGTTTCGAATCAAATGGATTTGGCAACATATGTGGAGGCCAAGCAAAAATTCTGCAGATACAGTCCTCTGGCGAGCTGCGAGAGACTTGGCCAGGGTCTCTCGCGCCCCGCGAGCTCCATGGTCAGTTTCAAAGTTTGTCATATTTAGCCCCTCAACTTATAAAACATCCTAAAACACCTTATTAGCATATTTAGCCCTCTGTAACCAATATTTGGCGTACCTAGGAGTATGCCCAGACATTGCCGAGCTCTCAGTTTGTTAAAAGGTCACTAGAGGTATAATTAACATTTGACACTTTTAACCCCTCCATTATCCAACTTTCACGTATTTACAGAATTAACCTCTCTCGTCCAACAAGTGGCACGTATGAGAGTTAGGACTTCGTAAAGGATCACTCAAAGGCTCTGTATAAGCATGTTGACTCCGATGTCACTCAGAGGCTGGGCATATTGACACACGTGGTCACTCAGAGGCCAAGTTGTTCACTCAGAGCTAAGTTTAAGCATGTTGACTCTAAAGTTCACTCAGAGGATTGGTTTATGCATGTTGACATCAGAAGGTCACCAGAGGCTTCATTTAAGCATGTTGACACCTTTATTCCTTATTAGTCCATAATGGACTTATTTTAAAAGTAATGGCACGTGTCACTATATTATTGGACACGATTTTACGAGGTGTTACATCCTCACCCCTTAACAGAAATCTCGACCTCGAGATTTTATTCAAAAAGATGGGGGTACTTTTGTCGCATAGTTGACTCAACCTCCCATGTATATTCAGGACCTCAAAGGGCATTCCACTTAACCTTTACTATAGGTATCAATTTCCTTTGGAGCTTCTTAACCTTTGATCCTCGATCGAAATTGGTTTCTCAACAAACCTTAGATTTTCATCAATTTTCACATCATGATGTGACATTGCTAGCGACTCATCGGCTAGGCATTTCTTAAGGTTACTGATGTGGAACACATCATGAATTCCACTAAGCTCCTCTGGCAGCTTCAGCTTATATGCTACAGTGCCGACATATTTTATTATCTCGAATGGTCCAATATATCTTAGGCTTAACTTGCCCTTATTTCCAAATCTCATTACACCTTTCCAATGTGATACTTTTAGCATGACTTTGTCCCCTATCTGGAACTTAAGAGGTTTATGCCTCTTGTCAGCATAGATCTTCTGCCTATCTTAGGCAGCTTTGAGACGATCACGGATTTGCAAAATCTTATCCGTGGTCTCTAGGACAATCTTAGGTCCTGATAGTTGGGCTTCCCCAACTTCTGCCCAGCACACGGGCGTTCGACATTTTCTCCCATATAAGGCTCATAAGGAGCAGCCTTGATGTTTGTATGATAACTATTATTATAGGAGAATTCTATTAGGGGTAAGTGGTCATCCCAACTTACACCTAAATCAATCACACATGCTCTGAGCATGTCTTCCAAAGTCTGAATAGTACGCTCACTTAACCATCAACTGTGGATGGTAAGCCGTATAGATTGTTGGAAACTTTTCCAAAAGTGAGATATATATCTAGCATCTCTATCAGATACAATAGATACCGGCACACCATGTAGGGACACGATCTTTTCCACATACAACTTAGCCAATTTGTCAGAATTATAGGTCTCTTTAATTGACAAGAAATGCGTTGACTTAGTCACCTGTCTACAATGACCCAGATCGTGTCGTTACCATGTTTGGTCTTAGGTAACTTGGTAATCAAGTCTATTATTACCATTTCCCATTTCCAAATGGGAATTTCTAGTTGTTGTAGAAGTATGACAGTTTCTGATGTTCGGCCTTAACTTGCGAACACGTCAGACACTTAGCTACATAAGTGGCTATGGATTTCTTCAAACCCATCCACCAATAATCTTTTCAAGTCCTGATACATCTTGTCACCACCCAGGTGAACTGAGTATCTCGTATTATGTGCTTCTTGGAGGATTAGATCTCTAAGTCCTCCAAAGATTGGAACCCAGATTCTTCCATTAAATCTAAGGATTCCATCCTTTCCAAGCATTAACTGATCAACAGTTCCACCTAATCCCTCATTGGGAATATTAGCCTCTAACAGGGCTTGCCTTTGCGCATCTAATAGCTTCTCATTAGACTATTTCTAAGATTAATGCTCTTGGGTTAATCCTAATGGGCTTAACCCTTTCCTTGCAACTCAAGGTGTTAACAACGACATTTGCCTTGCCTGGATGATAGCGAATTTCATAATCATAATCATTAAGTGTCTCCATCCAATGGCGTTGTCGCATGTTTAAATCCTTTTGATTGAACAAATGCTGGAGACTCTTATGGTCAGTGTATATAATACACTTTGTACCATATAAGTAATGTCTCCATAATTTAAGTGCAACTACAATGGGACCTAATTCTAAATCATGGGTGGTGTAATTTCTTTCATGCACCTTTAATTTCGTGATGCATAAGCAATCACTTTGCCTTTTTGCATTAACACACAATCCATGCAAGTGTGCGAAGCATCACAATAACTATAAAATCCTCAATACCCTCAGGTAAAGATAACACAGGAGCATTGCTCAACTTGTGTTTTAGAATCTCGAAAGATTCTTGTTGTTTGGACCCCAGTCAAACTTGACATTCTTACGGTCAAGGTAGTTAACGGAGTGGCTATCCTCGAAAAGTTCTCAATGAACCTCCTATAATAACCAGCCAATCCTAAGAAGCTACGAATCCCTGATGGAGTTTTGGGTACTTCCCAATTCATTATGGCTTCTATTTTGGCGGGATCCACATGGATACCACACTCACTTACTACATGTCCAAGAAACTGGACTTCTCGAAGCCAAAATCACACTTTAAGAAATTAGCATAAAGCTTTTCTTGTCTTAGTAATTCTAGGATGCACCGAAGATGTTTCTCGTGATCCACTTAATTACGAGAGTAGATAAGTATATCGTCTATGAAGACAATGACAAACTCATATAAATACGGCTTGCAGACTCTATTCATGAGATCCATGTATGTTGCAGGTGCATTTTTGAGCCCAAAAGGCATCACCAGAAATTCATAATGACCATAACGGGTCCTAAAGGTAGTTTTAGGAACATCCTCGTTCCTAACCTTCAGCTGATGATATCTTGATCTTAAGTCAATCTTAGATAAATAACTAGCCCCTTGAAGTTGATCGAACAAGTCGCAGATCCTAGGCAGAGGGTAAAGATTCTTGATCGTTATCGTATTTAGCTCACAGTAATCAATGCACATCCGCATTGAACCGTCTTTCTTTTTAACAAAAAGAGTTGGAGCTCCCCAAGGTGAGGAACTAGGTTGTATGAAGCCTTTCTCCAAAAGTTCATCTAATTGAATTATCAGTTCCTTCATCTCTGTTAGAGCTAGCCTATATGGAGCTCTAGCAACAGGTGCTGATCCTGGTAGGATGTAAATTCTAAACTCCACTTGCCTATTTGGAGGTAGACATGGTAATTCTTTAGGGAAAACATCGGAATACTCCGAGATAATTGGAAGGTCTTCAATATTTGGTTTAGGCTCGTTGATAGATACTTGTGACATGTAAATGACACAATCTTTCTCAAAACACTTGCATGCCTTAAATAATGACACCTTGTCAGGCAATCCATAGTGTGAATCTCCAAGGATGGTGATCGTTTCACCAGATGGGGTTTTTATCTCGATGAGTTTCTTATCGTATGCAATGCGGGCTTGGTTATGGGATAACCAATCCATGCCTAAAACTACATCGAACCCCGCCAATTTCATTGGAAAAAGGGAGATATGGATAGAATGATTCTTAATGGATATAAAACATCCATCAACAATGGAAAATGTTGTTTCTAAAGTTCCATCAGCAAGTTCTACCTCATAGGTTATGTCTAGAGTTCTTATGGGCAAGTTTAATAGTTTGCTAAAGTTATGGTTAACAAAAGATTTATCTGCACCCGAATAAAAAAGAACTCTAGCATATATGTCATTGATGAGGATTGTACCTGTTATGACGTTGTTGTCATTAACGGCCTCCTTGGCATTCATCTGGAAGGCACGAGCATTCCCTTTCTTAGCCTCTCCAGACTTCGCATCATTATTTCTTGGGTTCTTAGGGCAGTTAAACTTAATATGCCCCTTTTCGTTACAAGCCGTAGCAGACGACATTCTTAAGATCCTTGCACTCTAAGGTCTTATACCCCTTTTTCTTACAAATACCACAAGGTTTTATCTGTGGATTAAACTACATTGTCCCCAATGCCTATAGTTATAGTTCTTGCACAGAGGTTTATCGTTAGAAGGGTGCTGGTTCTTCTTAAACCTGAAATTTCCTTTCTTTTGAACCTTTGGGAGTTATCATCCTCCGTTTTCCTTTTTTCCGTTAGTTTCAGTCCTAACTGACTTTTGCCTCACTAAATCTAAGGTGAGGGAGAGAGATAGGTCTACAACGGACCTATAGGCACTAGGATGAGCAGCCTTTACCATGCCCTTTATCTCGGATGCTAACCCATTAATGAAACGCGCAATGTGTTGGGTTTAGGGGTGATTAAGTAAGAGACTAACCTAGACAGGGAATTAAAGTCGAAAACATACTTCCAATAGTCTAGGTTTTTCATTGTGAGAGTCAGAAAGTCTAACTCTAATTTCTCCACTTCATGAGGTGGGTAGTAAGCTTCTTTGACTAGATCAACAAACTTAGACCATCCTAAGTTGTACAGGTGTACTTTACCTGTAGATTGGACCATAGCCTTCCACCAAATCAGGGCATCACCCTTGAATGACTGTGATACATACTTTACCACATCCTTATCAGCACAACTGTGGATATCCACTATCGTTTCCATTTCATCAAGCCATTTCAAGGCTTCTACTGCTCCTTTTCCCTATTAAAATCTTAGGCTTTCAAGAGACGAAATATTTATAGGCACATCCGTCTTTAGAAGAACGAGACCTATCAGTAAATTCAAATTTCTTTGGTTCACTCTTCGCATTTGAAGAGTGAACTGGGCTCTCCTTACGAGCTGAGGATGGTGGAATTGATAAAGGTCTGGAGCGAGTAGCGCTCGATTCCTTTAGTTTTTCTATGGCCTTTTCCATGGCCTTTTGCAACAACTGCATCTATGCGAGCTTGGAAATCATCGTTATTAATGGCTTTGTTTTCGCCGTTGTTAGAATTAACATCACGGTGGCTACTTGGTGCCTCGTCTGAGTTAGCCATTCTTAAAACTTTGGTTCTAAACACCAAATAAAATTTCTCTTAGCCATGGTATTAATAACCATATTGGCTTTAAACATTGATATACAAATCCATCGCCTAACGAACTAGTGTGAATAAAATCACAACTCTTAAGCTTATTATATCTATATTTGGCCTAGGTCTGAAAAGGACCTTCAAAGGCAAATTACAATTCGGATGTAGTCCGTATATCATTAGACAGTGGATCGTAATGTCACAACTGTCATTGTCCATTTAGACAATTATATATAGCTCATAAGCTTGTCACAAAGGACATTAAAACATGGCTCATAGGCCTTATCCCCAAGGATATTCAAAATACAGCACATTGGCTTGTCACTATGGACGTAAAAATATGCCACATTGGCCTGTCACTAATGCACATGAAAATTTGGCACATTGGCCTGTCACTAATGGACATAAAAATTGGGACATTGGCCTGTCACTAATGGACATTAAAATTGGGCACATTGTCCTGTCACTAATGGACAAATTACGACGCATTGGCCTGTCACTATTGGACAAATTACGGCACATTGGCCTGCCAATCGTCATCATATTAATGACGTTAGCCGGGATCTAATTGATCACATAGGCTATAGGTTTTTAGGACAAGTCCATCACCTAGACGCTAATGTGGTTCCTCAAGTCACATTAAAAAACATTCCTTAATGTTAACATAAGAGAAACCTTAATGGTTGATTAATGGTCCCGGTCATGTTGACCTTAACGACTTAGAGGCTGAACCTAGTACACCACCTCTGGATAGAAGGATAACTTCCCTTAACTATGATGATAGAAGGCCATCTTATCCTTAACTATCATTTCTTGGCCAAATATGTGGTTCTGTGCCACTTGGCTAATCAAATCCATAAGGTCTTTTGGAATTATATAGCAGAGCATAAATTTCAAGTAAAATCGAGACGTTCGCTTGAAGAGGATGACTAATATATATAATTCCCAGGTATTTCATTAATTGCCATTAAGAAAACTAGAAATAATTAAATGAAACAAACTGTCCATCAAGGACTTAAAAGAAATAACAATTGTCCACACAGGGACTAAAGGAAATAACAATGTCCTCGCAGGGACTAAATATAATAATAGAAGAGACTTCACTCGTCCTTCTTTCCCTTAACCAACTTGGAGAGTTGCTTGAAGAACTTGTTCGTCTTCTTCTCTGTTTTCTCTGCTTGTTGTTGCATCTCTTTCATTCTTTCTAAAGCATCATTAATGGTCTTAGTGGCGGCGTAGGGTGTGGTTGTGGTTGTGGCATAACAGGATACTGGTACCCATAAACATGGATACCCAGTATGTGGATAAACAGGTGGGAAGGAGACGGGTAAAGTGCGTTATGCATGACCGCTTGCATATAAGGGTCATGCGACAATGCCTAGTAATTTTCCAGTGTAGACGACGGGCTAAAAGGATCATATCCAGATGTATCCGGATATGTTGGGATAGGGTTGTTAAAGCCCGACGGTGGTGGTTGAACCACCGGTGATGGTGTCGGTTCCACCACAGGTGAAGCATTGGAGGGTCCACCCATTAATGGGTTCTCTTGAATTGTAGGGTTTTTGAGTAACAGTGGTAGCGAACCCAACTGTTGACCTGCACGTACCGACATACGCGCTCCTCATTTCCTCCTTGACGGCTTAGGTGGCAGCTGATTGTTCCACCTGCTCCATGTGAACATCTTCTTGTACAGGAGGTGTTGGGGAGTAATGGGAAGGGTGTTAGCAAAGTGAATTGGTTCCAATATAGGTCCATTCATTAGGACCTTGATATGGAGATCCAGCGTAAGAGTTCGAATCGCTTGAGATTTCGATGGGATGTGTGTGTGATCCGGACATCGGCATCTCCAGGTCGGTTTCCTCATCTATTGGGTTGGGTTGGTCTAACTGATTTTGGTCGCTGGGGGTGTGTTAAAATAATGGTTCGGGTTAAACTCATCATGATATGAATGATGAGAATGATGAGAGTGGTGTGATTGGTGCGAATGATACGAGTGATACGAACTTTGGGTATGGGTAGGTGAATGTCTTGATAGGGGCCAGGAATCCCCCGAATTTGAGTGATGGGGTTATGAAGGGATGTGTCTGATGGTCCTCCCCTCATTGGTCCTTTACCTTTCCTTTTACTCTTGGCGGCATTTTCCTGTTAAAATCAAATAAAAAACAATACTAATAACTTAATAATGAGATGATTAATCCTAGGTCAAAGCCTAGACTCAGAAGTCTAAGGAATGTGCTTGTGTTAGTTTGAGATTAAACATAAGAAGGCTAGTGTTGAATTCTCTCAAACGTTGGCTCTGATACCAACATGTCACACCCCGGCTTTCCACGCCAATCCAAACATCGGTGGCCCGAGTGGGGAATATCATGACTTAAGTTGATATCATCATAGACAATTAAACACGACACAGCGGAAGTCTTGGAATTAAATTACTATTACAAACCGAAATGTTCAAAGTATGAAAAATAATATAGACGGCTCGTAATAGAAGATCCACAGGCGGATCGTAAAATGTAAAAAAAGTGTATAAAGACTTTGGGTAGATCTAGGATTTGCAAGATCCTCTTATCACTACCGAGCAGCTTCCAGCCTATTTTCGTATTGTACCTACAGGCTTAATCTTTTGAAAACATGTCATCTTTCGCTGGTAAATACACCAACTGAATCATTTTGAAAACATTTTAAAAATGTTTTAAGTGCACATTTTAACTTGGGAAAGTCAGCCTTGTTACCTTGTTAAACCAAATTCACTTGTTTGTCCATACATACATGGCCCGGTACGGAGCCCGAGACATGATTAACGTACTCACGAAGGAGTTATCCCCAACCTTGTGGGTAAAGTTTTTAGCATGAGCGCTTGCCGGGTGTATGCCTACACCCCGCGCTTAGGTCGTGGCCATTATCAAATGTAATGAGTGAGGATATCCAGGACATGGTAGTTAACCCCCGATGTTTAAGTTATCAAACAAAATTGATTAAAACGGAATATGCGGATTTACTAGCCACAATCCGGCATTCGATTGATCCCATTTCCGACCAAGCGGTAATAGTTTACCGTAACCTAAGCCGGTATAGGGGTAATAAGTCGAGAGTATTTATCTGAGCTAGTTTTGGCTTAAATGCAAGATTTAATATCTCAGCCTTACATAAAATGAACTAAGTGCATATAACATTTACCAGAAGGGCATTTTGGTCATTTTACACATAGTTTTATCATATCTAAATTTGGCCTAGGTCTCAAAAGGACCATCAAGGCAAATTGGAATTTGGACGTAGTCCGTATATCATTAGACAGTGGATCGTAATGTCATAACTGTCATTGTCATTTAGACAATTATATATAGCTCATATGCTTGTCACGAAGGACATTAAAACATGGCTCGTAGGCCTTATCCCCAAGGATATTCAAAATACAGCACATTGGCTTGTCACTATGGACGTTAAAATATGGCACATTGGGCCTGTCACTAATGAACATGAAAATGGCACATTCGCCTGTCACTAATGGACATAAAGCAATTGGGCATATTGGCCTTGTCACTACATGGACATAAAAATTGGGCACATTGACCTGTCACTAATGGACAAATTACGGCACCTTGGCCTGTCACTATTGGGCAAATTATGGCACATTGGCTTGTCAATCGTCATCATATTAATGACGTTAGTCGAGATCACATTGATCACATAGGCTAAAGGTTTTTAGGACATATTCCATCACCTAGACGACTAGTGTTGTTCCTCAAGTCACACTACCAGGAGTATGAACATTCCTTAATGTTAACATAGGAGTACCTTAATGGTTGATTAATGGTCCCGGTCATATTGACCTTAACGACTTGGAGGCTTGAACCTAGTCCACCACCTCTAGATAGAAGGATAACTTTCCTTAACTATCTTGATAGAAGGCCATCTTATCCTTAACTATCATGTCTTGGCCAAATATGTGGTCTGTGCCACTTGGCTAATCAAATCCATTAAGGTCTTTTAGAATCAGATAGCATAGCATAAATTTTGAGTAAAATCAAGACGTTCGCTTAAAGTAGATAAATACATATATATAGTTCCCAGGTATTTCGTTAATTGCCATTAAGAAATTAAATACTAGAAATAATTAAATGAAACAAACTGTCCATGCAAGAACTTAAAAGAAATAACAATTTTCCACACAGGGACTAAAGGAAATAACAATGTCCTCGCATGGATTAAATATAATAATAGAAGAGACTTCACTCGTTCTTCTTTCCATTAACCAACTTGGAGAGTTTCTTGAAGAACTTGTTTGTCTTCTTCTCTATTTTCTCCGCTTGTTGTTGCATCTCTTTCATTCTTTCTAAGGCCTCATTGATGGTCTCTAGTGGCGGCGGAGGTTGTGGTTGTGGTTGTGGTTGTGGCATAACAGGATACTGGTATCATAACTTGGATATCAAGTATGTGGATAAAAAGGTGGGAAAGGGGACGAGTAAAGTGCGTTATGCATGACCGCTTGCATATAAGGGTCATGCGCAATGCCTGGTTATTTTTCGGCGTAGACGGGCTAAAAGGATCATATCCAGATGTATCCGGATATGTTGGGATAGGGTTGTTAAAACCCGACGGTGGTGGTTGAACCACCGGTGATGGTGTCGGTTCCACCACAGGTGAAGCATTGGAGGGTCCACCCATTTGTGGGTCCTCTTGAATGGTAGGGTAAGGTTTGGGTAACAGTGGTAGCGAACCCAACTGTTGTCCTGCATGTACCGACATACGCGCTCCTCATTTCCTCCTTGGCGGCTCAGGTGGCAGCTGATGTTGTTCCACCTGCTCCATGTGAACATCTTCTTGTAGAGGAGGTGTTGGGGAGTGATGGGAAGGAGTGTTAGCAAAGGTGAATTGGTTCCAATATAGGTCCCCTTCATTAGGACCTTGATATGGAGATCCAGCGTAAGAGTTCGAATCGCTTGAGATTTTGATGGGATGTGTGTGTGATCCCACAGCGGCATCTCCGGGTCGGAGTCCTCATCCATTGGGTTGGGTTGGTCTAACTAATTTTGGTCAGCTGGGGGTGTGTTAAAATAATGGTTCGGGTTAAACTCATCATGATATGAATGATGAGAGTGGTGTGATTGGTGCGAATGATACGAGTGGTACGAACTTTGGGTATGGGTAGTGAATGTCTTAATAGGGGCCAGGAATCCCCCGAATTCGAGTGACAGGGTTGTGAAGGGATGTGTCCTGATGGTCCTCCCCTTATTGGTCCTTTACCTCTTCCTCTTACTCCTTGTGGCGTTTTCCTGTTAAAATCGAATAAAAAACAATACTAATAACTTAATAATGAGATTATTAATCCTAGGTCAAAGCCTAGACTTGGAAGTCTAAGGAATGTGCTTGTATAAGTTTGATATTAAACATAAGAAGGCTAGTGTTTAATTCTCTCAAACGTTGGCTCTGATACCAACCTGTGCACCCTGGCTTTCCACAGCCAATCCAAACACCGGTGGGCCCGGTGGGGAATATCGTGACTTAAGTTGATATCATCATAGGAAATTGAACACGACACAGCGGAAGTCTTGGAGTTAAATTACTATTACAAACCGAAATGTTCAAAGTATGAAAATAATATACAGACGGCTCGTAATAGAAGATCCACAGGCGGATCGTAAAATGTACAAAAGTATAACAGATTTTGGGCAGGTCTAGGATTTGCAATATTCTCTTATCACTACCGAGCAGCTTCCAGTCTATTTTCGTATTGTACCTAGAGGCTTAATATTTTGAAAATACGCCAGCTTTCGCTGGTAAATACACCCAACTGACTCATTTTGAAAACATTTTAAAAATGTTTTAGGTGCACATTATAACTTTGGAAAGTTAGCCTTGTAACCTTGTTAACAGATTCACTTGTTTGTCCATACATACAGGGCCCAGTACGGAGCCTGAGACATGATTAACGTACTCACCTCTTAAGAACTCACGAAGGAGTTATCCCCAACCTTGTGGGTAAAGTTTTTAGCATGAGCGCTTGCCGGGTGTATGCCTACACCCCGCGCTTAGGTCGTGGCTATTATCAAATGTAATGAGCCGAGGATATCCAGGACACGATGGTTAACCCTCGATGTTTAAGTTATCAAACAAAACTGATTAAAATGGAATATGCGGATTTACTAGCCACAATCCGGCATTCGATTGATCCCATTTCCGACCAAGCGGTAATATTTTACCATAACCCAAGCCCGTATAGGGGAAATAAGTCGAGAGTATTTAACTGAGCTAGTATTGGCTTAAATGAAAGATTTAATATGTCAGCCGTACACAAACGAACTAAGTGCAGATAACATTTACCGGAAGGCTCTAGTCTGGATTATGGAATAAGCTAACCAATTAAAATGCTAACGGTCTTATAAAAGTCATAGACTTAGACCGACTAGCGTACATGATCAATAATGGTATTAAGCGATGATCAGATAGAATGTAGTTTAAACCCAAAAACTACTATGACTTGTATATTATGGGTAAAGCATAAACATTCTAGACTTCTGAGACTTAAATGACAAGGTTAAACCCGTTTCGGTTAATTTTCGTAAACTAGTTACATATACTTGACCATACACATATCAGCGGTATCGGGTAACCAGATAAGTCTTGGACAAGTTCTATATGCCATTATACTTTAAATAAGTTGTAATATCAGTAGAATATCAAATTATACGCCCGTTAAAGTTTTAAAACGAATTATACCTCATAAGGGCATTTCGGTAATTAAATACCTTATAAGAGGAACTTGAATATATGTTGATGTTATAATTATAAGTATTCTGGAAAAAAATATTTAATTTATGATATAATATCAGTAGGAACATGATAATATGTGTAATTTATCATTTATGACCAAAATATGCACCGAAAGGGCATTTTGGTCATTTACACATAATTTTATAAATTATTTGGGATTCTGAGTTTATATCATTTACCTACTATGAAAATATTTAAAATAAGTTTTAAAATCAGTAGGTAACAAGTCTTGGTTGGTAAAAATGGTTTAATACTATACTATGCGCCGAAACGGCGCTTATGTCGTAAAATGATGACTTGTGTGAAGTTTAGTAAAACTGATGTTAAGATAAAGTTTAATTATTTTAGATATGTTATTGAAAATATTATATTAGTAGGTAAAAGATTTGATATGAAAAGATATGATTACCGTTTTATGAGCCACAAGGGCGTTATCGTCATTTATCGACATAATACAAGGACTTGTTCATAAACTCAGTTTATTATCTGATTTGACATCCCAAATAATCCTTCTTATGATATTACATATGTAGGTAATTCATTTTCAAGTTCATTATCATTTAAACCTATTTTATATAAAAAGGACATTTTTGTCAAAATGGCATAATTATGGAACTTGTGCATAAACTCAGATTCTGATTATGATCGTGTAATATAACCTCAGGGGGTTATGCTACATTATATTATGATCAAATGCAACCTTAGATCAGTAGCTAACTAATCTAAATCGGGTCAGAATCGAAAGTCAAAGCAAAAGTCAAACTTTGTGACCTTCGGTTGCGAACCGCCCTAGAGCTGAAATTGACGAGCCGAACATGTTCTTACATATTCTAATAATTATTACCAGCTTGTTTAAGTGTCAAAACATGTTTCACAACATATATAAGCTCAGATTATAATATTTCCGAAAATGGCATGTTTGACTTTTTAATATCAAAACTTTGACCCGTCAATTGGTCTAGCAAACGTGATCTTTAGGAGGTGCCCTTAATAGGGATTAACACCTACCTTATTACGATCACTTAGCCATGTCCGTTACTAACAATGGCTGGATCGTAATGGTCTTAACTAAAAGTCAAGGCATTTTCCTTAAAACGTTTGACTTTTGGCTATAAAAGCCTATAAACGAAAATGCAATAGAAAAGAACACTTACAAGTGCTTCCTATGATGAAATAGAACTAAGTTGGATGCTCCTTTCAGTTAGGAACTTCCAGAGGAGGGAGATAGACAGTGAAATGAAAATGGTGCAACTTCAAAGGGTAAACCTGTGCACCTATTTATAGTTGGAGAACTTGAAGGAGGTGATGCTAGGTGTTAGAGGGTGTTAGAGGGAGCTTACAAGTGTCCTAAAATGTGGCATAGCAGTTTGGAAGTCCATGATTTCGAATCAAATAGCTTTTGTCAACATGTGTGGAGGCCAAATAAAAATTCTGCAGATACAGTCCTCTAGGGGCCGCGAGAGACTTGGCAAGGGTCTCTCGCACCCCGCGAGCTCCATGGTTAGTTTCAAAGTTTGTCACATTTAGCCCCTCAACTTATAAAACCTCCTAAAACACCTTTTTAGCATATTTAGCCCTCTGTAACCAATATTTGGCATACCTAGGAGTATGCCCGGACATTGCCGAGCTCTCGGTTTGTTAAAAGGTCACTCAAAGGTATAAGTTAACATATTGACACTTTTAACCCCTCCATTATCCAACTTTCACAAATTTACAGAATTAACATCTCTCGTCCAACAAGTGGCACGTATGAGAGTTAGGACTTCGTAAAGGATCACTCAGAGGCTCAGTATAAGCATGTTGACTCTAATGTCACTCAGAGGCTAGGCATGTTGACATATATAGTCACTCAAAGGCCAAGTTTAAGCATGTTGACACTAATGGTCACTCAGAGGCTAAGTGTAAGCATGTTGACACTAATGGTCACTCAGAGGCTTGGTTTATGCATGTTGACATCAGAAGGTCACTCAGAGGCTTCATTTAAGCATGTTGAAACCTTTAGTCCTTATAGTCCATAATGGACTTATTACAAAAGTAATGGCACATGTCACTATATTATTGGACACGATTTTTTATGAGATATTACACAAGGGCTAATCATAAACCCAAAATATCCTCAACAGAGGATAAGGGTAAACACTACCCTCTCCAAGGAAACCCTCTCATACCTGGAGAAAATACTATTACACCATATCGATGTCTTTCCTTGGTGCCCGAAAGATATGACAGGCATCCCTCAGAGCATTGCTAAACATGAGTTGAAAATCCCTTCTGATGTCAAGCCTGTTGTCCAAAAGAAACGAAGCCAGGCTCTCGAAAGAAGCCTTGTACGCCAAGGTAGAGAAGCTTGTCCAGGCAGGAATCCTTCGAGAAGTCAAAATCAATCTTGGGTAGCTAACCCGGTCATGGTTCGCAAACCTGAAAAGTCTTGGAAAATGTGCATCGATTTCAAAGATTTAAACAAGGCTTGCCCTAAGGATTGCTATCCCCTACTAGAAATAGACCTTAAGGTTGACTCGTCACAGACTTCCCATTCAAATGTTTACTTAATGCTTACAAGGGTTACCATTAGATCTTGATAAAAGAATAAGATGAAGAAAAAACCGCATTCCATACGGAAAAATGTATCCTTTGCTATCAGAAAATGCCTTTTGGTTTGAGAAATGCAGGTGCCACTTACCAATGTTTTGTGGATAAAGCGTTTGCCGGATAAATCAGCAAGAACATGGAAGCTTATGTTGACAACTTGGGGATCAAAAGCAAAACAGAATATCAAATGCTTTATGACATACAAGAAACCTTCCAGAATTTGAGGAATATCAACATGAAGCTTAATCCAGTCAAGTGCTCATTTGGTTTTGAGGAAGGCAAGTTTCTAGGGCAAATTATGGGAAAACAAAGCATAAAAGCCAACCCTAACAAGGTCAAAGTTGTTCTTGAAACCAAGTGCTCACAAAGCAAAAAAGAAGTAGAAAGCATGAATGGAAAACTTGTAGCCTTGAAGCATTTTACCTCAAAGTTAGCAGAAAAATCCCTGCCCTTCTTTAAAACTCTCAAGGGATGTGCTAAAAAGAAAGACTTTCGATAGACTGAAGCAGAGGAAGCCTTCAACCAAATGAAGCAACACTTGGCTTCACTCCCAGCCATTGCCGCTCCGAAAACAGGAGAAACGATCTATATCTACCTTTCGGTTGCTGAAGAAGCCATAAGCGCAGTTTCTAACCATCGAACGAAACAAAGTTCAGGTACCCATTTACTTCTTCTGTAAAAAATTAAAATTAGCAGAGATAAAGTATCCTCTTTTGGAAAAGCTTGCTCTAGCCCTAGTCCAGCCAGCTAGAAGGCTTCGAAGGTACTTTCAGGCACAGCCGATACAAGTTGTCATTGACCAACCTATTAAGAGTGTGCTTGAAAAACCTGAAAATTCTGGACGATTAGCCAAAAGCACCTATGTTCCAAGAAAAGTTGCCAAAGCCCAAGTCCTAGCTGACTTTATTATAGAAGTTCCTAAATAAATCACAACAGAAGTTGACACAACTATTGCTGAACCCTCTGAGCCTAAAACCCGGAAGCTTTTTACCGATGGAGCTTTAAGTATCGAAGGGTCAGGGGCTGGGCTAGTCTTAATCAACCTGAAGGGTTAGAATTTACATATGCTCCTCGGCTTGAATTTCAGACCGCCAATAATGAAGCCAAGTATGAAGCATTGATCGCGAGGCTGAAGCTAGCCAAAGAAATGGGAGTTCAAAAGCTTCAAGTCTTCAGAGACTCTTTACTTGTCTCAAGTCAACTAAACGACAACTACGTAGAAATAGAACCCAACATGAAGAAATACCGAGAGAAATTAAAAAAATGGATGAACACCTTTCAGACATGTACCATCAAGCAAGTCCCAAGATCTCAGAACAAGAGAGCCGATGCATTGAGCAAGCTTGCATCTCTCACATTTGCCCATCTCACCAAGAAGGTATTGGTTGAAGTGTTAAAGTTACCATCCATTAGGAACTTGAGGTTCAAGATGTTATCACTGAAGAGGGACTAAGTTGGATGACTCCTACCATAAAATTCCTAAAAATTGGTGAGTTACCTGATGACCTGATGGAGGCTGAAAGGGTTCGCATCAAGTCAAGGTAGTATGTGCTGCAAGGAGACACGCTTTACAAAAAAAGGTTACCTTGCACCACTACTCCGATGTGTTGGCCCTAAAAAAGTCAATATCTGATCAAGGAGATCCATGAAGGAATATGTGGGCTCATTATGGCCCAAGGTCGGTGGTTTCGAAATTGATGAACCTTGGATATTTCTGGCACTCCATGCACCAAGACACCACAGAACAATTGCAAAAGTGTAAATTGTCACACCCTAACCGATGGCGGAATCATCGGAGTGAGATGAAATAAATTGCTCGAGACATCATAACACTATTTGCGACAATAGTAAATTCAAAAACTCGATTCATTTCATAAACCAAATAGTCAATTACAACATAAATCCAAATACAACAAATTTGACAATATTACAACATAAACACCTAACATTCTAGGTGCTTTTCTATGGCGTCCCTACTAAGTTTTCGTCGTGTCAACATACTTAACCTGCAACATGTTAAAAGTATAGTTCAACACAAAAAGCATTGGCGAGTACACAAGTTTTAATTACATATCATAAGTATAAAAGAGTTTGCTCAAATTCCACATGACAATTGTATACAAGGTAAGCTAGCATGCAATACTAAATGTCAAACCCAAGTGTCCATTAGAATTAAGTGTCCCTCGCCAAAAAAGTAATGAGACTAAATAAGAATAAGCTTAACAATACCCCAACGGGCGGCGTGCTACTCCTATAGCGCTATATATGTTAAGTTCGGGCTAGCTAAGTTAATGACAAGAAGCATGCATGTATCTAGCATGAACCTAAGCATAACAATAAGCATGTATAACGAATCAAGTGTATAAAGTATGTTGTGTGTATTGGTGTATTTTGTAAGTTAACATGTTACGACCCAATTGTGTAAAAGAAAAATGGGTCAAGTGTACTCACGGTTTTGCAAGTTTCCACTTCGTAATTCCGCGAAAAGTGTTGAAGGTTGGAAAACCGAGTTATCCTACATAAGGAAAACGTAGGCGTGTAAGTACTCAGATGATAACGGAGGATTAGAAATTTAAATATACCAAAGTATGTATACGAGAAAATAATCATCTAGAACTAATACTCGTTTTTGACACTATGAATCCCATTTGGATCAATGTGTTTTCATGGGTTAAGATACCCATTAGAATCGCAACGAGAAGTTAAGTATCTAGATGATGTAACTTAGTACCATGACGAACAATCATTCGATTATCATCACAGGTTCGGTTAGTATATATTACAGATTGTTAGGCCCTAGAAGTGTGAGACTGACGCATCAAATATACGCAACGGTCTATGGTAATTAACTAGGATTACCTGGGTTAGTTTGTATTAGGTTTGGACCCGTATAGGTCATTTGGGCATGTCATAGGCCATGTGGGCTAGGCAAGCCCATGAGGGGCATACCCTTACCCTAGGCATATAAGCTAAGCTTTTGTCATTTCTAGGGTAAGACTTTTGGGATTTCTCTAGAGAGCCTCCATCTTATACCAGATGGTTTTGCTTGTTCAGTAATAGAATCATGTGCAAGGTCTTAAAAAGTTGATTCGTATTGTTCTTCATCTTTTCGTTTTCTTGAATATCATCAAGTTTGGATTCCGTCTATCCTTGGTGATTGTGTGATATCGTTGTTAGATCCAGGTTATCGGACTTACAATTGGTATCAGAGCCTGTTTGAACCTGTTTCCATGATCAGATCTGATATCACATGGTGTTTCTGTTCGTTTTTGTTTTGTTTCGGATCATCTCGAATAGTTGTTTGAAGATTTCGGATAGTCTTGTTGAAGATCTCAGATCATCTCGAACCATCTCGGACTATCTCAGATTGTTTGCTTGAGCACCTCAAACCATCTCGGATTGTTTGCTTGAGTATTTCGAATCATCTAGAACTGCATCTCGGATAGACCTCTTGAAGACTCGAATGATGAACAGGCATCTCGGATCTATCTCGGATCATTAGTGTTGAAGTTTGTCTCCATCTTCAAACTATCTCGGATCATCAGAACCATCTCGGATTATCAGAACCATCTCGGATCATCCCCATCTCGGATAAGTTACTGTTCCGAGATACTGTTATCATCTCGATCCACTGTTTTGAGTTTGCTAAAAAAGGTCTTTGACATTATATATCATTGGATTTGTAGTTTCGAGATGATTCTAACGATCTATTTTGGTAAAAACAATTTTCGAACATTTTTAAACGTTTTAACCGGTACGGTTTTGATTATCCGAAGATGTTTACAGCCCCATCTCAGTACTCAAACATAGTTTTTAGCCCCGTATGTAATCCAAAATCGAATGCAAATCTGAACATTGTTTTTAGCCCAATGATCCACGCATCCGTTAACAACACTTCACCTCAGGCACAAAATCAAAATCCAAACTTGCGGGATCAAGTGAACAAAAAGCTGAATGAGTTTATTGGAAACTACAATGTTGATCTAGTTGCTGACTATGTGATGCGTTTGCTTAAATGTGGGAGGCGAAAAGAGGAAGTAAGGAATGAGATGAATAGCTTTTTGGGTGATGACAAAGACTCCTTTGTATCTTGGTTATGGGATCATTTACAATCAAACCAAGATCTCCAAATCTATATGCAAAATCAACAGAGTCTCATCCTGAAGAAGTGTCCGAATAGAAACCTCAAGCCAAGTAAGCAGCAATCAGCAGCCCAGCACCCCAAACTCTACCTCAAGCCCAAACTCATGCTGACAAAACAAGATCGCTCATTGACACAGTCAACTACCTTTTGTGCACTGAACCTTGCAGGAATAGGGTTGCTCAACTCATGGCACTTAATTCCAAAATGGCTGATGATTACAACAATGCAATGGCTTAGTGCATCGGCCTTCGAGAAAGTAACAAGTTACTCAGATAATAGGTTGAACCACAAAAGAAAGACATAGCTCAGCTCCACCGGGACGTAAACAGAAATGTTGGGTCCATGATTTCAAAACCAGGTTAGATTCAAAAACCATGGAATGCGACTTGGTAAGAGTTGAGCTGGGACTTCTTACTGGAAAATATCAACAAAATGAAGTTAATATAAAGAAGTTTGATACATTTAGCAAGCTCGTTCAAGATGTGTGCAATGTGCAGCTGGCATATAAGGAGAACAAGGGTTTGGGATTCAATCAGGTTACCCCACCATATAATCACAACTACACGACAATGCCTAAAACCGACGAAGAAATTAAGAGATCACAACATATGGTGTACGACAAACCCAATGATTCTATGTCAGACACACGGGAACCATCTGTTGCCGTTGACTCTTCTAATGATTCAGGTGGAGTGTCTGGTCTTTCATCTGATAAACCAGGACTCTCTGATTTTATTAAAACTGAAGAAGAGAGAACTGATGTGAAAAAGGCTCCAAGTGCGCAAACTGAATAATCTGAGCTTTCTGCTTGTGATGAAAGGGTTCGGAGCAAGATAAAGGAGCAGAAACGAGCAAATTGGAGACGAAGAAAGAAGAAGTCCAAACATCAAGGACAATCACGCTCTTCAAAATCCTCAATGGGCAGCAATAGCCCTAAAAAGGCTAGTGATGTGAAAAATGCTTTTGTTAAGCCAGTCATTAATGGCAAATGTGAAAAATATGCTTTTGACCGTGCTAGCAAAGCTTTTGGAAAAGTTGGGGAGATTTCTGAACAAGACTTGCAGTTTAAACAAAACAAGAATCAATAGAAATCTCCACAACAGAAGAAGGCCCTTGCAAACGCCAAGTATAAACATCCAAATTCATCTTCATCTGCAAGAATCGTGCAAGGAAATCAAGCACAGAAGGGATTAGTTCATCCTTCAGGGCCTGCAAGAGCAAATCAAGCTGCTCAGAATGTTGTATATGTGAAGAGAAAACGTGCTTCAATTGCGGCATTCCTGGTCACATTGCTCGGAACTGCACACATAGTCCCCATGTAGCCTACTATGCTCAAAATCAGAAGGTTACACTAAAGGATAACAATCATTCCAAGCCAATGAAGGTATCATCACCTAAGGCAATGAAGAATGTGAATTCCAAGGTTAAACCATCTTATGGGGATTGGAATGTTACCAAAAACAAATGCAAGGCTGTTCAGAAACAAAAATCTATTTCTAAAACGACTAAACTTGAAACAGCCAAAGTTGCTTAATCAAAGGCAACAACCGCGTTTGTTAAAATGAAACAGATTTGGAAACCCAATCCAAAGCGGTAGCAACATCATCAATCCTCGAAACAAAAGGGGACTTGTGTCTGAAAGAAGTTTCTTATTTTGATGCTTCAGGAAAACCCAAGACCACGATGGCCTGGGTCTCACTATCTTACTAATCTCCTTATTTTTCAGGAACAACCAAGGAGGAGCTGTTGACAATCTCTGGAATGTTGATAGTGGTTGTTCCAGGAACATATCAGAAAACATCTCACTGTTGAAAAAAGTTCAATTTTTTTACAAGTGCGATGTTTCCTTTGGGGGAGTGAGGTAAGAAAAGATAAGCGAAAAGGTACAAATTTAAATTTCGTGCTTTAATTTTGAAATTGATTAGTCTTTAATCTGATGACGGAACGATTAAGAAAAAACAACAAAAACATTTTCCTTTTCTTTCGTTTAAAACTTCGTACATACGTTTTCTTTATTAGGTAAATTTGTGTACAAAGTATGATGCACAAATTTAGGGGGGAAGAGGGAGATATATGGACATATGCTTTGTTTGAGGGGGAGAAAATAAGAAAAATACAAAAAACATTTGAAAAAAGGAAATGTACAAAAACATTTAAAAAAACATAAAATTACAAAAGCTTTTGAATAACTAAAAAAAATTCAAAAAGGTCTTTTTGCATCAAATGGGAAATGAAATGAATATTCGTGGTAAAGGGTGTAGCTGACACATGTAAGGTGTCGTAGCTGAAAGGACTAGGATCTAACGTGATATATCGTAGGCTTAGCGCTCAAAGTGATTAAAAGATACTAAGTGATATAAATATAACGAACTATGTATCTTGCGGGTAACATACCATCGGCGTATGATTTCATGGTCTTAAATCCTGCGTTGATAGATAGCCAACGTCTGAAGTTTCGGGTGTTTATGCTAGTGAGTCATCCGGGATATCAAGCTGCCCTTCTGTTGTATCCAGATATATGCAGACCTTGGCACAATCAGGATATCCTTAAAAGAGCCAAAATAGAAGGGCCAAAACCTTGAAAGAAAGGAAATCTCATCATGAGAAAATTCCATGTGCTTGAAATGTCAAACATACCATATAAGGTATTTTCCTACCCCTCGTCAGATATTATTGGTCACTCTGCTTACAAATGTACTGACCGTTCACCAATAGTGTGACGTTGTAAAAGATAGATAAAGGATGATCTAAGTATACTCACCTGCTACGATGAATCGTTATGCTTACCTTGATCGCGGGGATATGTCATGGTATGGGACGCACGAGTTTTATAGTATAATACTACCTTAAGCATATCACGAAGTTGAAAAATGAAAGTTGAGCGTTAAAGTTTAAGTGGACAAACATATTGGCAATCACTTAGACCAGTCTGAATAAGTTTGCACTGAAAAGTGTTCTTTGGTTCTCCTGGAAATGATTTTGATCCCATTGCAATTGTATAAGTTGTAAAATACTGAGTTAGTGTCTTCGTTTATTTGGTTTCTGTTTATATTCTTATATTCTAAAATTAAAAAAATGATAATAATAAAATAAAATAGAAAATTCAAAATTCCAAAAATAGAGTGCTTTCTTTGTTTTATTAAAAACTATTAACTGTTCTTGAAGATTTGACTAATCATCAAAAGATGAAAGAAATTTGAATTTTGATCCGAGTACAAGTACTTGGATGTACCAAGTGTTCATGCAGTACTCTCCCTGTTGCATAAGAATGTTTGCTTATAAATTTCTGAGAATTGTGCAGATCTTGATTTAGATCAAGAAACAGGGGTTGCTGAAATTGAGATGCTGTTAGTTGCCAACAAAGCATGAAACATCACAACAGCAAAGTGTACCTGAATCAGAAGAACCAGATGCCAGTCATCGTCTAACAGTGATAGTACATTTGGAGAAGTACATGTGAACCTGTTTGCTTGAAAGAGAAAGATTGAAGAAGGAAGAGCTGCTGAGATTCCTCCTCTCACATTCTTTTTGACAAAGATGTCTCAAGCAAAGCTAATCAAGATCCTGATATGAAGCTAACCACGAGAGCAGAAGAAAGAGGCTCTATGCTGAGAGTTCGTCGAAGTGTGAGTCCTAGAAGTGTGAGACTGACTTCCACAACACTTACAACATAGCGACAACCATAGACTCTGTTGAAGACATTGCAGAATTTATGTTGTGAAGACAATTTGATGCATCAGTCTAGGGGAGATTGTTGGGCCCTAGAAGTGTGAGACTGACGCATCAAATATACGCAACGGTCTATGGTAGTTAACTGGGTTAGTTTGTATTAGGTTTGGACCCTTATAGGCTATTTGGGCATGCCATAGGCCATGTGGACTCAACCCATAGGCAAGCCCATGAGGGCATGCCCTTACACTAAGTATATAAGCTAAGCTTATGTCATTTCCATGGTAAGACTTTTAGGATTTCTCTAGAGAGTCTCCATCTTGTACCAGACGATTTTGCTTGTTCAGTAATAGAATCGTGTCCAAGGTGTTAAAAAGTTGATTCGTATTTTTCTTCATCTTTTCGGTTTTCTTGAATATCATCAAGTTTGGATTCCGCCCATCCTTGGTGATTGTGTGATATCGTTGTTGGATTCGGATTATCGGGACTTACACATATATAGTATAAGTAATTATTCTATCATGTTTATCATGGAAGTTCATAGAGTCAGCATGGAGGTAGGAGGATAACCTTCCTTTAATCTCTTTCGTATTGTTCACCAATGCACAAGTTGTCACAAGGACAACAAGGATGGTCATGACTAAGTTAAAAATAAAAATGAAAGTTGCATAATATTCAAAATCATCAAGTGAGGGGGTGGATGGAAGGTAGGATAGCCAAGGCTTCCAAGTAATCACACACAACCAACTCAAGTCTTGTTACAAGAACAAGCTTGGAAGGATAAAACACTTGTGGGTAAAAACCTTATTAAAACGGAAAGTTTCTTACACTTTTGACCTCAAATATGGTGATGTTTCATATTGGTTTTCCATGGAAAACCTATGAAAACACTCCTAGAGGTGTTCCAAGTGTTAAGAAGAAAGAAAGAGTGGAAAAGTGAAGTGGAGGTGAGCTAGAACTCACTTGAAAGTCTTGTACTTTGTGGATTGAACCTGAGTTTAGAGAGGTTTGAGAGAGAGATTAGTGTTTGTGAGGTGCAAAGTGAATGATGATTGAGGTGGGTTTTATAGTTGAGGTTTGGAGGTGAGTTAGGTGAGGATTTAATGCAAGAAACACACTAAACTAACACACTTTTTCCCAATCCATGAGCTGATTACAACATTCTGCGGATTGAGCCTTCTGGCGGGCCGCAAGAGAAGAAATGTGGGACAGTCGCGGGGCGCGAGAGGCTCCGGGCCAGAAACTTGTTTGATTTTTGTCATTTTTAGTCCTAAACATAGTTTTTCCTTAATTTCATGCTAAAACTTGGTATTTTGGCATGTTTTTAAGTGTATAACATATATGTAAGTATATTTTGAGTATCGAGTATGTATGTATGAGTATTTGCACGTATAAGTATTGGTTTGTATGTAAACATGTATTAAATGATCGAATGCATGTAAGACAAGTATATATTAGGTATGAATTTTATTACAATCAAAGTCTTGGATTACAAGATTTGGGAAAAGATTACGAATGCGATACGAATAAAAGTTTTCATAAATGGAAATACGATTACACTTTCTAATTTAGGAAATTACGAAAAAACGAGGCGTTACATAAAGCCTGTCAGCTATATGCACCTGTGCCTAAAAGTCCCAAGCAGGATCTCAACCCTATCTCCTCAGCTTGGCCAATTCACAAGTGGGGAATGGACATTGTCGGTCCATTTCCACCAGCCAAGGGAGGAGTGAAATTCTTTATAGTGTCATGGATTACTTCACCAAATGGCCGGAAGTTAAACCTTTGGGGAAGATCTCAGGGAAACTAGTTATGACTTTGTATGGGAAAGCATCATTTGCCGCTTTGGGCTTCCGGGGGTGCTGGTCACAAACAATGGCAAACAGTTTGCGGAGAAGCCTTTTAGCTCATGGTGCAAAGAGTTCAAAATTACACAAGTTTCAGTTCGGTGGCCTATCCTCGCTCAAATGGCCAGGTTGAAAGAACAAACCGAAGTATTGTGGAAGGGATAAAAAAAACAGGTTGGGAAGGCATGGTACCCAGTGGCTTGAAGAACTTCCTAATGTCTTGTGGGCCATCCGAACGATAGAAAAAAACAAGTCACAAGAAAACACCTTATAACTTACTGTTTGGGTCGGAAGCTGTCATTCCGGCAGAAATAGGAGTTACCACACAACGAAAACATAATGTTGACCTTGAAGCAAACCAGGCCAAGACCATGCTGAACCTGGAACTCCTAGAAGAAGCTTGTGACCAAGCCGCTATAAGGGAAGGAAAGTATAAGCAGAAAATGGAAGCTTATTACAACACCTGGGTGAAACACGAATACTTTAAGCCTGGAGACTTGGTTCCCCGCAACAACAAAGCAAGCAAGAAGGAGATTCAAGGCAAACTTAGTCCCAAATGGGAAGGACCATACATCATTCTCAAAACACATAAAGGAGGGTTATATAAACTAGCCGATGCAGAAGGCAAAAAGCTTCCTCGCCACTTGAATGGCAAAAACTAAGGAGGTTCCATGTGTAGGCAGAATATTTTATGTTCCATCTTTCCTTTGTAATCAAAGTACATATTTTATGAATGAATGATGACGTTCTCTATCAAAATTTGTCTTTTCTATCCTTAATTAGGTTGAAACCTAGCAAAATACTCCATGCCAGGGACCATGAAAGGGGATGAGCTCATAGGCCACATCGCTCAATAGGTTCAATGGTTGAATGAACCTATATACGGGGGTGAGTTCTAAATCATTCCAACTCCATGACACTTAAATAAAACTTTAACTTGTCTCATAGACAGGTCCGAATAGCTGATAACAATTGTTCCTTAAGCCTCATAAGAAGGTTTACGAAATATACAGACACCAAATTGTGTCATAAATAGGATAGGCAACATGTACCTTTTATCTAAAATACCTTAAAGCTAAGTGACTGCAGTACTAAACTTTCTAAAGTATAATTGATAAAAGGTACATAACAAATTAACAAGGCAAGTGCAAAATCACCAAGGAAAGAGTAGAACACAACATCAGAAACATTAATTTTAAACCATAACATAGGGCCTTAAGGGCCATAAACCTAGAATATTGTTCAAATGCCTTAAAGGCTACCAACAACCAAGGAAACCTTAAGGGTTTCCCAAAAAACTACTTGTTCAAATACATAACATAATATTGTTTGAATGCTAAGAAAGGTACGAATAGAGTTCAGAGTGTTTTAATTTGTAGCATCAGAAGTAGTAGGCTTCGATGCACCGGCTCCACCACTCTTGGATTTCTTGGCCTTCTTCTTTTTCTTCCCACCTACACCTGCTGCCTCCGAAGCTTCAATGCTTACCTCCTTCGAGCCTTCACCACCATCAGATAGGGTTTCCTTACTATCACCCGAGCTGGAGCGCTTATTAGAAAGAGATTTTAACACTTTAGCGCGCACAGCCTCGTTGTGGCCAAGGGGTTTCAACTCTTGAAAAACAGAAAGAGGTTTACCAAAATACTTGAAAACCTCACCCCCGTAAGGGTAGGTCAAGCACACCATTTTCAAAACGGATTCTTTGAAGACATCAAAAGCTTGTAACAGTAGAAATTGTGTGCTGTCCATACAAGAAGCTTGTTGTATCAAACCTAGGCACTTGATTCCAATGAGAAGAATAGGTAACCACCTGGCTTGAATTCCGATGTGAGGTATAACCATTGTGTAATCCTATGCTGGGCCTAGCAGAGAAGCTTTCAACCTATCCTTCTCCTCCAGGAAGGCCTTTTTTGAACTTCCAAAGCAGCCCTATCAACCCTCACCTGAACCCGGTCAGCCTCCAAGCTTTTTCCATCTCTACCATCTCAATTTTGTGCTGAGTAGAAAGCTCATCAATCTTTGACAACAGTTTCTTCTCATTCTCAACAAAGCCCTCAGCCTCCTTTTTCAAAGCAACCATGGAAGCTTTCATTTCGTCCCTCTTCTTCGAAAAGACCTCATATTCTTGATTCTTTTACGAAATCAGGAAACACCCTCTGGAAGCAAGGTAGCAAGATTACAGGCACCCAACATCATCTTTGAGATCATCAAGTCATCATCCATACATGAGTAGGTATCTCGTACAACAGGAGGAGCAAAGTGGTTTAAAAAAGCTCACAAATGGTGGATGACTTGAAACAATCGCCAGTTGTAACTTTCCAATCTGGTACATAAACCTCTGCTGAGTTCACATTGGAAGAACCTTCAATACCCTTCCAAAAATCTTTCAAACCCGCAACCTTCTTAACCACTGCCTTCGTTTCTTTTACCAATCACCAAGGGTAACTCCTTGTCTTTCTTTGACTTTCCTCAACCCTAACCTCCAGAGCATCCGAAACCTCTATGTCACCACTCAGCTCAACTAGCTCTGAGGTGATGGTTGGTCAACAGTTTTTATCACACGACAGTTTGAGCATCGGGTAGAAGGCTTGGAAGCACCCGCCTTAGTAAAGTCCTTGACATTTGGAAAATTGACATAGCCTGAACCCTCAAACCTATTCTCAACATTCCTAGCAATAGCATCTTCCTTGGGAGTAGCCTCAGCATCCCAAACAACACATCAGAGGTGCCATCACTCTTGATAAAATCTAAGGCAAGACAAGACTGCAACGACAAACATGTAACATACACAAAAATATAAAAAAACATAACTAACAAACACATAAAGTAAAATATCATACCCTTACTGTCCCTTTGGTATGTCGCCCACAAAATGCTCACACCCATTAACACCAAAGGTGTTCCAGGAAGGGACGAAGCCTCGAAGGAGACTCTCTAATGACTTTCAACAGCCAACTGTCCAGTTCAGACTCCAAGGTTTCCAGTTCATTTAAAACAACATCTGGATGCATCCAAATCATTTTAAACGGTACAATAGAATCCGCAACCCAGAAAAATCGGTCCTTCCAAGAACCAAGTGTAGTAAACAACTAAGAATTAAAACACACATCAACTTGAGACGCCTCAAATGTAAACCAATCGCCGTTCTTGGCTAACCGAAAGAATCGGTGAAACAACAACAACGAAGGGTCATAACCTAGGGCTCAACATAAAACTTCAAAATGTACAACCCTAGAGAGGCCACGAGGGTGTAACTGATCGAAAGAGACGCGATAATACTCTAAAACGTTAAGAATGAAAAGGGAAAACGATGACACAAATTTGAAAACTCAAAATGAATGACAGTATAGTGCAATTGAACCAACAGGACACTGATCGATTGATTTTTCTAAACCCTGAGCGACCAGATTAAAATTCAAATCAATCCCCCATTCTTTAAGAAAGCCTTAACTTTCTCTTGAGTGAGCCGAGAATAATTTACAGATAGATCTTTCCTAGCACCCATGAGAGATGATCGAAAAGAAAAGAGAAAAAAGGAAAAGAAACTGACCTGGATCGAAGGCAATTGATGGAAACTTGGAGGCAAATGTGAAGAGTTAGTTCTTTTTGTGATAAAGAAAAAACAAAATGAGGTCTGGAAGTTATTTACAAAACAACATTAAAATGCTGCCTGACGAAAAATGCCATTAGTCATGTTAACTGTCTTTTTCAAAATTGAAATTCAGAATCTCAACCGCCTAGTAACCTTTAAAGCCTTGAAGCCTTTAAGCAATAAAAAGTAGTGTACGAAAGTCAGAAGCATTTAAGCTTACACCCCAAATACCTCTGACTTGGGGGGCTGATGACGTGGGTAGCTCAAATCTTAGTAATTTTATTAAAATACACAACAACTTAAAAGGTTAAAAGGTTCGGTAATGACCACATGTCGTGAACAGCAAAAAGAACGAGACAGTGATCGGTCACATTACACTTTACGTGTAAACTCTCCCACCCAACTGCAACAGAAGCATGTGGGGGAGCACATTCTTTTACCCGCAGGTCCAAAACCTTCAACCTATCAAAAAGGGGAAACCCTACACTGCAGTCATGGATCACTTGTCAAAGGTTTCCCTTTATAGCTGGTATCTTCCTTTATAAATGGCAGACCTGGCCACTTCATAACACACTCCTAATCTTTCTTCTCATCTCTAGAACTTGCTCCTTGCATGTCCTATTCTTCACTCACATAAATACAATTTCACTTAACACTAACATTCTGGGTTGGATCTTCTTCAATCCAGAATCTAAAACAACAATAACAAAGTGATCCAACTCCACAACTACAAACGTGGGGGACCCCATGACCTATGTTAGGCTAACTGAAACCTTGAACCCTTTACCCGGAGATATCGTTACCATCCTTGGTCTTGTATTTGTTGTAGCAACAACCACAATCCAGATACCGTTTCAAAAACTCTTAACAAATTGATAAATACGATAGGTCACAAATCGACAATCCTAACGTAAAATCCCACATATGGTAGCCACCCCACCTTCGTTGCAAATTCCACAACCCACAATCATCGACAACAACCCCGTAAAGTTTTTTTCTTCTGACGTTTGAATGAAACAATTTTTCAAGCTTTCAAAGATCTGCAACTTTTGGGACTACTGAGGTGATGGTGGCGGTCGTTTGGGGAGGAGGTGGTGTTGAAGGTTTCAGGTGGTGGTGTTCGTGTGGTGGTGTTTTAGGATAAGGAGGTGGTGATCCTTTTTTTCTGTTTTTTTAAATATATATGAAGTAGTTTGGTCATTGTACATGACTTTAATAGAAATTTCAACAATGTTAGCTAATAAGAACCACTAAAGTTATGAATGTCAATGATGGAGATCGAAGATGTTAATCAGGGGCATCTCTACAATTCTTACATACCACAAGAACCATATGTGCACTTAACTCTATAAGAATTAATATTTCAAGGTTCATAATTTTGTGTTGATGCAAATTCAAGTATGAAACTTTAAACAACGTGGATATTAAACAAAGATCTACTTTTTTTCAAATCCTATGTTTGAGTTCGTATATAGTTTGGAGTGATAATAAAACCTTGATTGTATTTTTTTTATAGTAGGGTAATCACACAAAAATCAAGATTTGTCTAGTGAAGTCCGTTTGCACAACCGAGTGAGTTCATGTCTAATATAGATGACGAGTCTTACTCTAAGGGAGGGCGTCTAGCTCCTTGGACTGGCAAGATACTGAAGTAAAAGTATGATGTCATTGTATTTTTTATGTTCTACTATAGTAATTGGTCCAATTAAACTTCGAGGTTATCACTAGTACTTTTATCAAGGAGGTCATGGGTTTCTTTCGCGTGTTTATGTGTTGGGAATATGGGGAGGTTTTGCTTGTTAAGATACTCACCTACGGTTTCTTAAGAAAGTAAGCACTCCCTCTTCTTACTTGTTTCTAAGAGAAGGAAATTCTGCTTTTCTCATATAATCATTTGTCAAAAGAGTTGGCCGTCCTTGAGGAAGTGCATTAAGATCCTGAGGTAAAAGTGTAATCCATATCATTTCTAATGCGGTGTTCGCCATGGCCCGATATTCAGATTCACAACTTGAACGAGAAATTGTCGGTTGTTTTTTTTTTTTGCACTCGAAGAAACTAAATTGCCATTTAGAAAAATTGAGTAACCATAGGTGGATCTACGAGTTTCAATACAATGAGCCCAATCGGTATCAGAGTAACCAACTATAGATGTGAAAGACAATTGATTGAAAACTAGACCAAATGTAAGAGTACCTTTCACATAATACAGAAGTCGTTTTACTAGTTGCAAGTGAGTGATCATAGGAGCAGGAAGAAACTGGCTTGCTTGATTTTCCGCATATGAAAGGTCCGGTCTTGTAATCGTGAGGTATTGCAAAGTACCGACTAAAGACCGGTAATAAGTAGCATCTAAATAAGGAATATGAGCGATAAAAACATCAGCTATGCTCAAGGGTGTAGCGATGGGTTTTGAGTCAAGCATACTGGTGCGAGATAGAATATCATAAGCATATTTAGCTTGATTCAAAACAAGACCTGTCGAACTAGGAGTGACTTTTCAAGACCCAAAAATTAACTAAGATCCATAAGGTCCTTGATGGCGAACTCCTTATGAAGTGAGGCAATAAACTTTGCAATTTAGGCTTCATCATTGCCTGTTAATATAATATCGTCAACATAGACAAATAAATAGAGAAGGCAATACCCTTTGACGAAGACAAAAAGTGATGTCTTGGCTTGACTACAAGCAAAACCGTGATGAAGTAAGAAGGTTATTAAGTATTGAAACCAAGCCCAGGGGGCTTGTTTTAAACCATAGAGTGCCTTTTTAAGTCTACATGACTCGGGAATCGAGAATCCGTAAAGCCCGGGGTTGTTCCATGTAAACAGTCTCACAAAGGTCACCATTAAGGAATGCGTTTTTGACATTTAGTTCATGTAAACTCCATTGTCGTGTGGCCACAATAGATAAGACTATTTGAACAATGGATGCTTTAATTACCGGACTGAAAGTGTGGGAGCCTTGAGCCACAAGACGGGCTTTGAAGCAATCTATAGAACCATCATATTTGTACTTAATTCAAAATATCCATTTAGAGCCAACCACTTTGGAAGAAGACGGCCGCAGTACAAGGTCCCATGTATTATTGTGATGAAAATTTCTTCTTACATTGCTAGCATCCAACGAGGATCCTTAGAAGCAGATTTGAACCCCTTCAGTTCTTTGGATAAGAGGAGAGTCGAATGTAATAGGGAAGATGATAATACGACCAAGTCGACCATGTGCTTAGGCTGACTATTACCGGTTTTGGATCGTGTAAGCATGTAATGAGTGGAAGGTTGATTTGGTTGTTGTGGTTGTTGAGTTGTTGAGGTAGGATCGATATTGTGTAGGGGGTGGTATCACGATGTTATTATTATGGGGTGGAGGTGGTGTCAGGATGTTATTATTATTATAGGGAGGAAGTGGTGTTACTATTAGAGATTGGGAAGCTTGAGACAAAGAATCATGACAAAGGTTGCATGGGGACGGTTGGGGTTTGCATGGGAAAGTATGATGGGATGTGGCGATAGTTGTAGGTGATATTGGTGGGAACGATTGGGTGGGTATCAAGGAAGGGTCATTCATGTAGGTGGTGATGTATAGTCTAGATAACTCAACAATGGAGTTTGGGTTTGTAAATGGAAAAATTGTTTCATCAAAGCGGGCATGTCGGGTGATATATATGTGTGAAGAATTTGGATCCAAACATCGATATCCTTTATAACATGTACTATAGCTAATGAAGACACATGGAATGCTTCTTGGTTCTAGATTATGATCAGAATAATCTCTTAGGTATGGAAAAACCCAACATCTGAAAACTATTAGCTTATCGTATATAGGCTTGGCGTGATAAAGAACATAAAATTGTTTTGGTACAATTGAAGTAACATTCAACAACCATGCCTGTTCAAAAGTGAAATAATATCATAAGTAGCATGACCCAAATGGGTGTGCCAACTTCATAGGATGCACGTGGAGGCGAAACAAGTGTAGTAGTGGCATTTGCTTGCTAACTCGGGCTTACAACATATAATCCATCCTTTTTGCCAAAATGTTTCCTTTCATCGATTCCTGAATAGCAAATTAATTTCAAGAAAACAAACCATCAACCGGATAATCTGTTGTTAATTTGATAACCGAAAGTAAAGGCTTGGATAAGTGTGGAACCACAAGCACATCTTTACATGTAATATGTTTAGAAATATTAGCATGCCCAAGCGAGAGATAGACAACATATTACCTTTACCGAAAGCTACTTTGTTATAAATGGCTGAGATGAATCAAGAAAGCCGGTTGAATGAGCCATGTGAGTCAATGCTCCTGAGTCTATGGTAAGAGATGTTGTAGCTTGCATTGAAGGCTTGAGCTACATGGGCTGCATTATAAGACAAGTTTTGTGCAAATGAAAGGCGATTTGGACACACAGGTGCATGATGTCCATCTTGTCGGCAAAGTTGGTAGTGGGGTGGTTGTCTACCACGACTGCGATTTCATAATTAAGAGTGCTCGAAACCGACCAGAACGACCTCTACCACGAGACAGTTGACTACGTTTTTGAAAAGCTTGATGGTGGTGAGCGTAAAAGCAACATGTGGTTGCAAAGGTCCATGAAGCAAGGCCAAAAAAAACTCCTGCCCCTCGGCCTTAAATAAAAGTTCACGAAATGTCGGTGGAGGTTAAGTCGCTCAATGAGCGGAAAGGCCGTCCCCAAACCGCAAAGGAACTAATGAGTTTTATCCATTTCGGGAACCGAATGGCCAATCGCTGCCAATTGATCACATAAAGCTTTAAATTTCCTACCAAGTTCGGAAACAGAAGATGTACCTTTTCGGAGTTGGAGCAACGAATCACGCAGATTTGAAAGTGTTTCATAGAGTCCTGTGAATAAGCCAATTCAAGAGCACACCAAAGGTTTCTAGTGGGGTCTCTGCCCGAGTGCATTGGTCGTAGCTACTTCTCTGAGAGTTGATTATTAGAGGAGGAGATCACATTAATCAGCCTCTAGCCAAGCAGAGAAAACCGGGTTGATTTTTTGTCACCAGAGATGATGGTTTTTGCCGGTTGTTGAATAGATCCATCAACATAACCGATCAATTTTTCGTGAGAGAGAAGTGGCAAAACTTGAAGTTTCCATAGAAGATAGTTATATGATGATTGTAACATTTGTTATAAAACGGGTTCTAAAACTCGTTCCGTTTTGTAATGCAAGTATACGTTATGATGTGCGTTACGCGTTTATGTTAAGCATTTAAAATTTGTTATTAGTATTAAATAATGAATAATAATAATAAAGTTTAAATAATAATAAAGTTTAAAATAATAATAATAAATCACTTAAATATAAATAATAAAAAAAATAATAAAACAAAAGGGTGTGGACCGTGGGTATCGAAACCAGGTCTCCACCCAATTCAAACACACAACACACCACCATACCACACACACAACATCTGTGAAAACCGAGATCAAAAATATGTTATATGCTCTTTATCCTTGTTATGATATTCAAAACGGTAACCGCCCAGAAACGGCTAAACTCATCAAGTCATCCGTTTTTCTTTTCGAATTAACCCTTTGTAACTGTTTCTAATCATATATGAGATTCAATCAGTGGAATCATTAGCCCTTAGAAAACTGTCACAATCATCACGGAATTTAAAACCTTTGACCGAAACCGAAACTTCAAACAGGCCTTGTCTTACACTATAAATAGGACCTTCCGAAACAGCTAGAACACACCTGCACACATTACAAACTCTTTGCAAGTCTTGTTAGAAAAATGTATACATTGCCGGAAAATTGCTTGTCGCCAGAATTTCACCGGAGAAATCAAAGCCACTCCCCCTGTTCGGTAAAAATCTTTGAATCCTTTATCATTTCCTCATTATGTATATTCTAGTAATTGTCATAACTAATTCAATAAGTTTCATCGGATTATTTAAAACAGTATGTATGAATTGAAGAAGATGAAGTAGAAACAGTGTATAAGAGAATTTAAAATCGGTAAATGTACAGGGTTAGACACACAGTCCAATGGTGGACCGTGTGCATTTTAAACAAATGGTCCCGTGGTTCGAGTCTCACCTAGGATGCCGATTTCCTATATATTATCAACCCTTTTATAACCTATATATAAAACAACCTAGTCTGTATATAAAAGTTAATTAAAATCCTAAATATTCCGGGTTAGTCACACAACCCAATTGGTCAGGTTGTGTGCAACACGAAACAAGGGGCGCGGGTTCGAGTCCGGTTAAACGCATCGTACTGTTAATAAAACAAACTTTTTTTTAAATAAAATTAATTATGATTAACCTTAGTATGTATGTGTGTGTATATATATATATATATAATTAAAACTGGATAGATTTCAGGTTAGACATGTAGCTCAGTTGGTAGAGTTGCGTGCATGTAAACGAGAGGTCACACGTTCTAGTCTCACACGCTCGCCCGGTTCGACCCGCTAAGGTGCATATTTTTTTATTAAACTTTTGTTTATTTTTCTCCAAAAACTAAAAAATTATATAATTAAATACTTTCTTTTTAAACATAAAAATAGTATCAAATAAAATAAAATTATCTAAAAAGTCTAATGAAAATCATTAAATAAAAATACTAATTTTAAGTAAAAGAAACATATATATTTACCGAATTATTACGTGAATATTTAGGTAAGTCTTTCTCGTTGGTTGGAATCTCTAACGCCAAATCGTGCGCACTCCTCATCAAATCAAAACGCACCTACTGTGAGTGAATTCTTACCACTTCCCCTTTTTATTCATGTTTTTGGGGTGTATCATGTGTCGTTTCATTTATATTACTTAATCAACTTTGGTGCTTTTACCATTATATGAACTAACGTGCTATATGATTTTTGTTTATTGTTATTGGTGGTTATACTTTCTCATTTCAAGTCAAGCTCCCACATTAGGCCTATTTGTTCCCCGTCACGTACTGGTAGAGCGTCGCATTGCGTAATTAGATCGGCTCCGTTTGATTGAGCCTTGATCTCACATCACATCGCTTATCGTGCTCACATGTACATTGCTAGATGATTATGTGGTTTGTGATTAGATTACATATACGTTGCTCATATTTGGTTTATGCATATTTTATTTAAACAATAAACATATCAAATCTTTCTAATGTTTAAACGGGATTCACTTGCCAACTTTTGTTGACCCAAATTTCTATTGTTACACATGATACAGGTGACCAGGTTGAAGCAAGGAACACATATGACTTGTGCCTTAGAAGAAAAATAAAGAGTTGTTTGAATGTCATGATTAGAACATTTTGTGTTTACATGGATTATGTGTTGATTGGTATATTTCCTTTTAATTTGAATAATAAATATGAAACCTTTATTATAGTAAATGTCATGAGTTTTGATGTAAACCCAATCATACCCCTGACTACCAATCTGTCACATGTTTTACTATTTTCATTCGGGTTGTGCAAGAGTTAACAGGCCAAAACCAATGTGAACCCTACGAAGCCCAATAGTCATGAGGGCCCACATGACTACCTAGGCCAAGTATGGGGGACATAAGGGGGCCCAAACATGAGCAAGGCCCAAGACATCCTATGGATGTAGTAAATTTATTTTTTCTTATTTGTTTTGTGGGTGTTAATTTCTAAATGCGACACATGACACCTAAACGCCAAACTCATAATCCCATTACGTATTTCCTGTAGATGTCTTTTAGGTACTCTCGTAGAGGTAGGAGATCTGGAAAGTCCGGCGAACGCATCGCTGCTCAAATAGACCAACAAATGGCCGCCGTAATTCCCAATATCAGAATCCAGTTCAGCAAGCTCTCACTACTAACCCCATTAATCCCAATAATCAAGGAGAACAAAATGCTATTAACCCTCCTACAAACATCACCAAGTGCACTTACAGGCACGCCAACTCATGTGACCCTCCAAAACACGAGGGAACTAAAGGAGTCACTGCTCTCCTTCGGTGGTTTGAAGAAATGGAGAGTACCTTTGTCACACCCCGACCCGCAGCGGAAAAGGTGATCGGGGCATGATTGGGTTATCATCAAAGCTCATGACATTTATTAAGCGTTTCATATTCATTAATACAAATTAAACGGAAATTTACAATGATTGCTACAACATGATCTAACTAACAATCTAACTTCTTTGTTCTCTTCTAAGGCATATCCTATGTTATCCTTGCTTCAACCTGTTCACCTGTATCATGTGTAAAAAGGTTTTTGGATCAACATAATGTTGGCGAGTGAATCCTATGGAAAACATTTGAACAATTTATTTAACTTGATTATGAAATATGTGCACAACCAAACATGAGTAAAATTAGATGTAACTTGATCAACGATCATAAGATGTTAAATGAAACACTCATGAACAATAATGGAACAATTAAAGGCACGCGATGCTCAACTCGTCTCTCACGAGGAACTGAGGGGCCTGATGAATGAATTGCATAAACATGATAATATGAATAACACAACTACAAACAATATAAACTCAATGATACACACATGAACAATAATGAAATTGATATGAAGCACACGATGTTCTACTCGTCTCCCACGAGGAACTGATGGGCTTAATGTATGAGTTTCATATGACTTGACAAATGGCAATAAGTAAATCACAACAATAAAAACAATCTAAGTTTAAGTCATGATGTGGTATGGCACAAGTTTAAATAAATAAATTAATTAATTTCATAACACATGACACACCCCAAAACGTATAATTTAAAAGGGGGAATTGTAAGATTCACTCACAGTGGGTGCGTTCGGTTGATGACGTTGAATGCACGCGAAGTGGTTTTAACCACGAGTGAGATTTAACCTAGATAAATTGCATTATGGTTTGGTAAGTAAACGGATTTTATTAAACTATTTTAGTATGATGGTTGGGTGCATTTTTGTGAGTTTGTGGCTATTTTCTAATCTTAAAAATGTTATTTTTAAGTATTTATAATTGATTTTTAATTAAAATAATTAAATAAAAATAATAAAAATATTTTATTTTTTTCTGACCGTTGACTGACCCTTTGACCGTTGACCTGACCGTTGACCGGTTCGATGGCAGATTATTGTGCGCTGAGTGAGGCTCGAACCCGAGACCTCCCGTACGCGTGCACGCAGCTCTACCAACTGAGCTACGTGTCTAACCCGTTATATATCCGATTTTAGTTTCATATATACATTAATTAGAATTAACAGAAAATCATTTTTATTTTAAAAACAGTTTAAGCGGACCGGTCTTGCACTCCACAGGTCTCGAACTCGGGACCTGTGGTTTAATCTAACACAAAGTCCACCGCTGGACTGTGTATTCAACATGTTATATCATTCGATTTTTTATTATACTTAAATACTATTTATTTATTTCCTTTTCTGCCTTAATTAAAAAGAAGAGATAATGGTCCGAGTCGGTGCTGAAGACCGGACTCGAACTCGTGACCAGTGATATAAACAAACACACAGTCCACCGCTGGACTGTGTGTCTAACTTGATTATTATTCCGGTTATCAATATACTTAACATATATCTAAGGCGACTCCGGTTCAGTAAACAAAAAAAATGGTTTTTATTAAGGCAGCGTGTGTGAGGCCGGAATCGAACTCGAGACGTTTGCGTTATATGTGCACACAGTCCACCGCTGGACTGTGTGTCTAACCCGATTAATTTCATGATTTATATTATACTTATATGATAACAAAACATCGTCTTCTTCACTGCAAAATAACCAGAAATCGGAAAATCGGCTGGTTCAAAGTTTTATCGATTTATTAGTGTTTTACAGTTTATTAAGGTGAGATAATTGTGAAAAAGGAAAAGAAATTTGGCAGAGAATTATACCGACTGGATCCTCTGTTTTCCGGCAGAACTCCGGCGACAGAATTCAACTCGGCGTCAGGTGTCTTGCAGCAGCAAGTCTCCGGAAATCTTGGAAAGAGTATGGGTAACTTCGGTAAAGGTTTAGGGATTCAGTAAAGCTCAGAGATTAAAACTCGGTTTTCCGGCGAAAAACAGAAAAGTTCCGGCGAGTGGAATTACGCCGAGAGAAGGTGTGTTTTTGAGCGAAAAGGTTTGTCGTCGGTTGAGGGTGAATTTATAGGGAAAAATCGAAATGTATTTGATCTGTTTTACGACTGGGTTCATTGATTAAGATTTTCCGGCGGTTATCATTTTTAGTCGCGGACTTCAAACATCGGTTATAACCGATATCTGGTTAATGGTTTACGTTATAACGTAAATCGTAGTTAAGACTCACGAGAATTCCGGGATTCCGACGACTGAACTGATTGGGCGCCGGTTTTGAATTTATAACGTTACTTTATCAATTAAATGATTCTATTATATAACAAACAAAGCAGTTGGCGCAGTGGTTTGTGTGAGTGAGATAAGTTACTTAGCTGATTCGGTACAGACCCGGGTTCGAAACCCGGCAGATGCAAATCATTTTTATTTTGCGATTTTTGACAGTTTTTCAAAAAACTAAATATATATCCCGTATAATAATTGATTACGGATCGTTTAAAAATATTTTGGGCATTTAATTCGCAACGAAAATTTTGACTGACTGTTCGGTTGATAAACGGAGCGGGTTTGGTAAATCCGTTTTTTTGACGGATGTTACAGTATCCCCTGCTTTTTAGAAATTTCGTCCCGAAATTTAAATAATGATATATTTTGACTATAAGAATGATGATGTTTTGTTTGACAGTTGTATGCTTAACAAAATAAGAGCTTAAGTTTTTGTTCGAGGCGGTAACGTTCCTTGTAAGGGTTAAGTACCCTATTCAGGAATCGCTTTTTGTTGCCTACTGTATAATATTGATAAACAGGAATGATTGCTAAAAAAATGATATCATGCATAAGAGTTTAGATACGTTTGGGAAAATATGGTTATATCCTAAGGCAAAACTTCTAACACTACAATCTACATGGAACATAAATAAAAACACAACAGCTGATATTTGAACATAAGTAAGCACAACAGCTAATATCCAAACATGAATGAACACATCAGCAAATATTTGAACATGAATAAACATAACAGCAAATATTCGAACATGAATGAACACATCAGCAAATATTTGAACATGAATAAACACAACAGCAAATATTCGAACATGAATAGACACATCAGCGAATATTTGAACATGAATAAACACAACAGCAAATATTTGAATCCACATTCTGATAACATATATGTTTGAATGATGGAAGTTCCTCTCTCGTTTGTTATGATGGAGAGGTTAGTTTATGTAGAAATGGAACACAATCCAATCTCTTTAAATAACATGATGATATAAATGTATTACAAATTCCAACCAAGGCAATACTAAATCCTACATGGAACTTCTCATAACCGCCTGATAATGCCTCTGATCCTTTGGCAAGAATACTTATATATAGGAAGTACCAGCGGCGTATCCACCATATTCTTGCCAAATTTTCATTAGTTTTATCCACAAGTTATGATTGGTTACCAAGAAACTAATAAATCCTACATAGAACTTCTCATAACCGTCCGATAATGCCTCTGATCCTTTGACAAGAATACTTATATATAGGAAGTACCAGCGGCGTATCCACCATATTCTTGTCAAATTTTCATTGGTTTTATCATTGAATTATGATTAGTCCTATAATTCTACAATCAATACAACAAACATAAATTACTGAAATGAAATATATCTGTGCGATCAAGGCTCAATCGAACGGAGCCGATCGTATTGCATGTACTGAAAATGATATGGATGTGCGCTCAAGGCTCAATCAAACGGAGCCGAACGTATTGAATGTACTGAAATTGAAATTGTGTGCTCAAGGCTCAATCAAACGGAGCCGAGCGTATTGCATGTACTGAATATGAATAACTTAACCACACAAACAGCCTATGCATGGAACCTCTCATAACCGCCTGATAATGCCTCCGATCATTTGACAAGAATACTTATATATAGGAAGTACCAGCGGCGTATCCACCATATCCTTGTCAAATTTTCATTGACTTTATCCGTAAGTTATGATTAGTTCTATGCGACTCTACAACAAAACAACAACCACAAGATACTGATAATGAAATTGTATGTGCGCTCAAGGCTCAATCAAACGGAGCCGAACGTATTGAATGAAATTGTATGTGCGCTCAAGGCTCAATCAAACGGAGCCGAACGTATTGAATGTACTGAAATTGAACAACTTAATCTAAACAACCATCACACAATCAGCCTATGCATGGAACCTCTCATAACTGCCTGATAATGCCTCCGATCATTTGACAAGAATACTTATATATAGGAAGTACCATCGGCGTATCCACCATATCCTTGTCAAATTTTCGTTGACTTTATCCGAAAGTTATGGTTAGTTCGATGCGACTCTACTACAAACACCACAACCATAAGATACTGATAATGAAATTGTCTGTGCGCTCAAGGCTCAATCAAACGGAGCCGAACGTATTGCATGAACTGGAAATGTAAATTGAAATGTGCGCTCAAGGCTCAATCAAACGGAGCCGAACGTATTGCATGTATTGAAATGTAAAATGAAATAACCGATCAAGGCTCAAACAAACGGAGCCGATCGTGCGGGCCTGCCCTGATCAACCGCATAATAAAATGGGGATCAAACTCAACCTCGATGGATGGGGAGCTGCGGCCTCAGCAAAAGTATTACTGAAAACAATATATAATATAATATACCATAATTACTCTAACAGTCTACACATGAAAAAACATAAAACTAAACGATAGGAATTGAATCTGGATCTTCGGCGAAAAGGACAAGTTGAGTATCTTCATCTGGGCCGTCATTATCTTCGACAGGATTGGCGTTGATATTGAAGACTCTTCCTCTTGTTGATGGCATAGTGGTTGGGTTTTCTTGGTTTACTTGGTTAACTGGGTTTGATTGGGCTTGAGTGTTGATAAAGTTAACCAATTGAGGGCATGTGTTTCTAAAGTGGGTAGGGTCGCCACAATTGAAGCAAGCTCGAGCATATGGGAACATGGGTATTGGGGTTGATGATAAGTTTGGGCCATGTTTTGAGTAGGGGAAGAGGTTTGGTCTTGAAAGGTGCGACAAACATTGCTCAAATGACCATAGCGTCCACAAGTTGCACATAGACGACAAGGTAAGGTAAGGGGATGGTGATAAAAACAGTTGTTGCATCGAGGGTGAGGTCCAAGATATGGTTTCTTATTTGGGTAAGCTGAGTTGGGTGCCACTTGGGTGATTGGGATAGCTCGGATGGGTATGGCATGAAAAACGGGTTGACTTCGTTGAGTAGCAGCGAAAAGTCGCCCAACTCTTCTTCTCTTAGGATTGGGTTGAGAAGGGATTCGGTTTGAGTGGAGTCGGAGGTTTCAGTCGATTCTTTATCCTTCTTCTTCTCCTCCTTGAAGTCTTTGTTTCGGATTCGGTTCTCGGTGAGCTCTGTTGCTAGCTCCATTGCTGCTTCCAAAGTTGCAGGCTTGGTACTTATCACAGGGTCTTGAATCTTTGACGGAAGACCACGAATGTAGTGCTCGATCAAACGGTAGAGGGGAGTAAACATGTTGGGAACCATTTGATGTAATTCGAGGAACCTTTTGTTGTAGGTGGTGTGGTCTCCTTCCATTTGCTTCAATGAGTAAAATTCATCTTCTAACTTATTGATTTCGCTCCTTGGGCAAAATCGTCTGGTCATGATTTCCTTCAATTCGTTCCAAGTTAAGGTCATAGCATCTTCAACACCTCGTTTTGCCTTCTCTGTATTCCACCAAGTAAGTGCTATCCCATATAGTCGACCGGTAGCATAACGCACTTTGCGATCATCAGGGCAATCGCAATTTAGAAAAGTATTCTCCATTTCTTCAAACCAATGGAGGAGTGCGGTGACACCTTCAGTCCCTTTGTATTTCGGAGGGTCGCATGATTTGAAGTGCTTGTAGGTGCATTTAGTGGTATTTGGGGAGAGTTGAAAATGTTTTGGTTTGCTTGATTTACGGATTATCGGTGAGTGCTTGTTGAACTTGGATTACAATGTTGGGTATTACGGCAGCCATTTGTTGAGCGATTAAGGTAGCCATGCGTTCGCGGGCTTTTCTTGCTCTCGTCTTCCTACGGGCGAGGTTAGAAGACATCTACAATGAATACATGACAAGAGTATGAGTTGGATGCTTTTGGGATCATGGGTCGCATTCAAGAATGAACATTCATAAAATAATTATACAAAAATACTACATCCATAGGATGTCTTGGGCTTTGCTCGCTGTTAGGCCCGTCATGCCGCCATACTTTACCTGTGTAATCATGTGGGCCCCCATGAATACCGGTTTTTCATATGGTTCGCACGGTTTCTGCCTGGTTGCGTACACAAAACCCGGAGAAAATCGAGAAATATGTATACAACGTGTGATGTTCGGAATGTGTCCAGGTGTAGACACGGTGACACCTCAAAGTAGGGTTAGTTCGAACGACGTTTGGTGTGGCATGCTTTGGCCTAATAGGTCCTTCGTACTCTCATCGTTGGTCCCCAGGTAGGCAAACTGGTCCGTTATATTGGATTTATACGAATGCCAGCCTAGACAGGACGTTCCGACTACCGGTACTCGTACCCTTCCAGTTACTACATGCCCGTCGCAGAACTTACTTTGATGAGATTTGAAAATTGCACAAAATCTTTGGATAATGAGAATATGAAAATAAATTGAATTCATGAACATCGATATATGTATAATGAATATGTATATGAGCATGTATGTTTGACTGAAATGTAAACAAATATGAAACAAATAAATATCACAAGTTTGTATGTAACCACCTAATCAATTTAAAATTTAGGCAGACTATAGTATAGGCTCTAAGGGTCTAATAACCTATCCTATATCCCTATAGTCATGGCTCTGATACCAATCTGTCACACCCCGACCCGCAGCGGATAAGGTGACCGGGGCATGATTGGGTTATCATCAAAGCTCATGACATTTATTAAACGTTTCATATTCATTAATACAATTTAAATGGAAATTTACAATGATTGCTACAACATGATCTAACTACAATCTAAACTTCTTTGTTCTCTTCTAAGGCATATCCTATGTTTTCCTTGCTTCAACCTGTCCACCTGTATCATGTGTAAAAAGGTTTTTTGGATCAACATAATGTTGGCGAGTGAATCCTATGGAAAACATTTGAACAATTTATTTGAATTGATTATGAAATATGTGCACAACCAAACATGAGTAAAATTAGATGTAACTTGATCAACAATCATAATATGTTAAATGAAAACACACATGAACAATAATGGAACAATTAGAGGCACGCGATGCTCAACTCGTCTCTCACGAGGAACTGAGGGGCCTGATGAATGAATTGCATAAACATGATAATATGAATAACACACTACAAACAATATAAACTCAATGATACACACATGACTAATAATGAATTTGATGTGAAGCACGCGATGTTCTACTCGTCTCCCACGAGGAACTGATGGGCTTAATGTATGAGTTTCATATGACTTGACAAAAGGCAATAAGTAAATCACAACAATAAAAACAATCTAAGTTTAAGTCATGATGTGGTATGGCACAAGTTTAAATAAATAAATTAATTATTATCATAACACATGACACACCCCAAAACGTGTAATTTAAAAAGGGGAATTATAAGATTCACTCACTGTGGGTGCGTTCGGTTGATGACGTTGAATGCACGCGAAGTGGTTTTAACCACGAGTGAGATTTAACCTAGATAAATTGCATTATGGTTTGATAAGTAAACGGATTTTATTAAACTATTTTAGTAGGATGGTTGGGTGCATTTTTGTGAGTTTGAGGCTATTTTCTAATCTTAAAAATGTTATTTTTAAGTATTTATAATTGATTTTTAATTAAAATAATTAAATAAAAATAATAAAAATATTTTATTTTTTTCTGACCGTTGACTGACCCTTTGACCATTGACCTGACCGTTGTCCGGTTCGATGGCAGATTATTGTGTGCTGAGTGAGGCTCGAACCCGAGACCTCTCGTACGCGTGCACGCAGCTCTACCAACTGAGCTACGTGTCTAACCCGTTATATATCCGATTTTAATTACATATATACATTAATTAGAATTAAACAGAAATCCTTTTTATTTTAAAAACGGTTTAAACGAAACGGTCATGCACTCCACAGGTCTCGAACCCGGGACCTGTGGGTTAATCTAACACACAGTCCACCGCTGGACTGTGTGTTCAACATGTTATATCATTCGGTTTTTATTATACTTAAGTACTAATTATTTATTTCCTTTTCTGCCTTAATTAAAAAGAAGAGATAATGGTCCGAGTCGGTGCTGAAGACCGGACTCGAACTCGCGACCAGTGATATAAACAAACACACAGTCCACCGCTGGACTGTGTGTCTAACTTGGTTATTATTCCGGTTATTAATATACTTAACATATATCTAAGGCGACTCCGGTTCAGTAAACAAAAAAATGGATTTTTATTAAGGCAGCGTGTGTGAGACGGAATCGAACTCGAGACCTTTGCATGTATAACGTTTTATGTGCACACAGTCCACCGCTGGACTGTGTGTCTAACCCGATAAATTTCATGATTTATATAATACGTATATAATACAGAAAAAACATCGTCTTCTCCACTGAAAAATAACCAGAAATCGGAAAATCGGCTGGTTCAAGTTTTATCGATTTATTAGCGTTTTACAGTTGATTAAGGTGAGATAATTGTGAAAAAGGAAAAGAAATTTGGCGGAGAATTATACCGACTGGATCCTCTGTTTTCCGGCAGAACTCCGGCGACAGGATTCAACTCCGGCGTCAGATGTCTTGCAGCAGCAAGTCTCCGGAAATCTTGGAAAGAGTATGGGTAACTTCGGTAAAGGTTTAGGGGATTCAGTAAAGCTCAGGATTAAAACTCGGTTTTCCGGCGAAAAACAGAAAAGTTCCGGCGAGTGGAATTACGCCGAGAGAAGGTGTGTTTTTTGAGCGAAAAGGTTTGTCGTCGGTTGAGGGTGAATTTATAGGGAAAAATCGAAATGTATTTGATCTGTTTTACGACTGGGTTCATTGATTAAGATTTTCCGGCGGTTATCATTTTTAGTCGCGGACTTCAAACATCGGTTATAACCGATATCTGGTTAATGGTTTACGTTATAACGTAAATCGTAGTTAAGACTCGCGAGAATTCCGGGATTCCGACGACTGAACTGATTGGGCGCCGGTTTTGAATTTATAACGTTACTTTATCAATTAAATGATTCTATTATATAACAAACAAAGCAGTTGGCGCAGTGGTTTGTGTGAGTGAGATAAGTTGCTTAGCTGATTCGGTACAGACCCGGGTTCGAAACCCGGCAGATGTAAATCATTTTTATTTTGCGATTTTTGACAGTTTTTCAAAAACTAATTATATATTCTTGTATAATAATTGATTACGGATCGTTTAAAAATATTTTGGGCATTTAATTCGCAAGGAAAATTTTGACTGACTGTTCGGTTGATAAACGGAGCGGGTTTGGTAAATCCGTTTTTGACGGATGTTACAGTATCCCCTGCTTTTTAGAAATTTCGTCCCGAAATTTAAATAATGATATATTTTGACTAAAAGAATGATGATGTTTTGTTTGACAATTGTATTCTTAGCAAAATAAAGGCTTAAGTTTTTGTTCGAGGCGGTAACGTTCCTTGTAAGGGTTAAGTACCCTATTCAGGAATCGCTTTTTGTTGCCTACTGTATGAATATTGATAAACAGGAATGATTCGCTAAAAATGATATCATGCATAAGAGTTTAGGTACGTTTGGGAAAATATGGTTATATTCTAAGGCAAAACTTCTAACACTACAATCTACATGGAACATAAATAAAAACACAACAGCTGATATTTGAACATAAGTAAGCACAACAGCTAATATCCAAACATGAACGAACACATCAGCAAATATTTGAACATGAATAAACATAACCGCAAATATTCGAACATGAATGAACACATCAGCAAATATTTGAACATGAATAAACACAACAGCAAATATTCGAACATGAATAGACACATCAGCGAATATTTGAACATGAATAAACACAACAGCAAATATTTGAATCCACATTCTGATAACATATATGTTTGAATGATGGAAGTTCCTCTCTCGTTTGTTATGATGGAGAGGTTAGTTTATGTAGAAATGGAACACAATCCAATCTCTTTAAATAACATGATGATATAAATGTATCACAAATTCCAACCAAGGCAATACTAAATCCTACATGGAACTTCTCATAACCGCCTGATAATGCCTCTGATCCTTTGGCAAGAATACTTATATATAGGAAGTACCAGCGGCGTATCCACCATATTCTTGCCAAATTTTCATTAGTTTTATCCACAAGTTATGATTGGTTACCAAGAAACTAATAAATCCTACATAGAACTTCTCATAACCGTCCGATAATGCCTCTGATCCTTTGACAAGAATACTTATATATAGGAAGTACCAGCGGCGTATCCACCATATCCTTGTCAAATTTTCATTGGTTTTATCAGTGAATTATGATTAGTCCTATAACTCTACAATCAATACAACAAACATAAATTACTGAAATGAAATATATCTGTGCGATCAAGGCTCAATCGAACGGAGCCGATCGTATTGCATGTACTGAAAATGATATGGATGTGCGCTCAAGGCTCAATCAAACGGAGCCGAACGTATTGAATGTACTGAAATTGAAATTGTGTGCTCAAGGCTCAATCAAACGGAGCCGAGCGTATTGCATGTACTGAATATGAATAACTTAACCACACAAACAGCCTATGCATGGAACCTCTCATAACCGCCTGATAATGCCTCCGATCATTTGACAAGAATACTTATATATAGGAAGTACCAGCGGCGTATCCACCATATCCTTGTCAAATTTTCATTGACTTTATCCGTAAGTTATGATTAGTTCTATGCGACTCTACAACAAACACAACAACCACAAGATACTGATAATAAAATTTTATGTGCGCTCAAGGCTCAATCAAACGGAGCCGAACGTATTGAATGAAATTGTATGTGCGCTCAAGGCTCAATCAAACGGAGCCGAACGTATTGAATGTACTGAAATTGAACAACTTAATCTAAACAACCATCACACAATCAGCCTATGCATGGAACCTCTCATAACTGCCTGATAATGCCTCCGATCATTTGACAAGAATACTTATATATAGGAAGTACCATCGGCGTATCCACCATATCCTTGTCAAATTTTCGTTGACTTTATCCGAAAGTTATGGTTAGTTCGATGCGACTCTACTACAAACACCACAACCATAAGATACTGATAATGAAATTGTTTGTGCGCTCAAGGCTCAATCAAACGGAGCCGAACGTATTGCATGAACTGGAAATGTAAATTGAAATGTGCGCTCAAGGCTCAATCAAACGGAGCCGAACGTATTGCATGTATTGAAATGTAAAATGAAATAACCGATCAAGGCTCAAACAAACGGAGCCGATCGTGCGAGCCTGCCCTGATCAACCGCATAATAAAATGGGGATCAAACTCAACCTCGATGGATGGGGAGCTGCGGCCTCAGCAAAAGCATATACTGAAAACAATATATAATATATAATATACCATAATTACTCTAACAGTCTACACATGTGATAAAGAAAAACATAAGACTAAACAATAGGAGTTGAATCTGGATCTTCGGCGAAGAGGACTAGCTGAGTATCTTCATCTGGGCCGTCATTATCTTCGACAGGATTGGCGTTGATATTGAAGACTCTTCCTCTTGCTGGTGGCATAGTGGTTGGGTTTTCTTGGTTTACTTGATTAACTGGGTTTGATTGGGCTTGAGTGTTGATAACGTTAACCAATTGAGGGCATGTGTTTCTGAAGTGGGTAGGGTCGCCACAATTGAAACAAGCTCGAGCATATGGGAACATGGGGTATTGGGGTTGGTGATAAGTTTGGGCCATGTTTTGAGTAGGGGAAGAGGTTTGGTCTTGAAAGGTGCGACAAACATTGCTCAAATGACCATAGCGTCCACAAGTTGCACATAGACGACAAGGTAGAGTATGGGGATGGTGATAAAAACAGTTGTTGCATCGAGGGTGAGGTCCAAGATATGGTTTCTTATTTGGGTAAGCTGAGTTGGGTGCCACTTGGGTGATTGGGATAGCTCGGATGGGTATGGCATGAAAAACGGGTTGATTTCGTTGAGTAGCAGCGAAAAGTCGCCCGACTCTTCTTCTCTTAGGATTGGGTTGAGAAGGTGATTCGGGTTGAGTGGAGTCGGAGGTTTCAGTCGATTCTTTATCCTTCTTCTTCTCCTCCTTGAAGTCTTTGTTTCGGATTCGGTTCTCGGTGAGCTCTGTTGCTAGCTCCATTGCTGCTTCTAAAGTTGCAGGCTTGGTACTTATCACAGGGTCTTGAATCTTTGACGGAAGACCACGAATGTAGTGCTCGATCAAACGGTAGAGGGGAGTAAACATGTTGGGAAACATTTGATGTAATTCGAGGAACCTTTTGTTGTAGGTGGTGTGGTCTCCTTCCATTTGCTTCAATGAGTAAAATTCATCTTCTAACTTCTTGATTTCGCTCCTTGGGCAAAATCGTCTGGTCATGATTTCCTTCAATTCGTTCCAAGTTAAGGTCATAGCATCTTCAACACCTCGTTTTGCCTTCTCTGTGTTCCACCAAGTAAGTGCTATCCCATATAGTCGACCGGTAGCATAACGCACTTTGCGATCATCAGGGCAATCGCAATTTAGAAAAGTATTCTCCATTTCTTCAAACCAATGGAGGAGAGCGGTGACGCCTTCAGTCCCTATGTATTTCGGAGGGTCGCATGATTTGAAGTGCTTGTATGTGCATTTAGTGGTATTTGAGGGAGAGTTGAAAATGTTTTGGTTTGCTTGATTGACAGGATTATTGGTAAGTGCTTGTTGAACTTGGGTTACAATGTTGGGTATTACGGCAGCCATTTGTTGAGCGATTAAGGTAGCCATGCGTTCGCGGGCTTTTCTTGCTCTCGTCTTCCTACGGGCGAGGTTAGAAGACATCTACAATGAATACATGACAAGAGTATGAGTTGGATGCTTTTGGGATCATGGGTCGCATTCAAGAATGATCATTTATAAAATAATTATACAAAAATACTACATCCATAGGATGTCTTGGGCTTTGCTCGCTGTTAGGCCCGTCATGCCGCCATACTTTACCTGTGTAATCATGTGGGCCCCCATGAATACCGGTTTTTTCATATGGTTCGCACGGTTTCTGCCTGGTTGCGTACACAAAAACCCGGAGAAAATCGAGAAATATGTATACAACGTGTGATGTTCGGAATGTGTCCAGGTGTAGACACGGTGACACCTCAAAGTAGGGTTAGTTCGAACGACGTTTGGTGTGGCATGCTTTGGCCTAATAGGTCCTTCGTACTCTCATCGTTGGTCCCCAGGTAGGCAAACTGGTCCGTTATATTGGATTTATACGAATGCCAGCCTAGACAGGACGTTCCGACTACTGGTACTCGTACCCTTCCAGTTACTACATGCCCGTCGCAGAACTTACTTTGATGAGATTTGAAAATTGCACAAAATCTTTGGATAATGAGAGTATGAAAATAAATTGAATACATGAACATCGATATATGTATAATGAATATGTATATATGTATAATGAATATGTATATGAGCATGTATGTTTGACTGGAATGTAAACAAATATGAAACAAATAAATATCACAAGTTTGTATGTAACCACCTAATCAATTTAAAATTTAGGCAGACTATAGTATAGGCTCTAAGGGTCTAATAACCTATCCTATATCCCTATAGTCATGGCTATGATACCAATCTGTCACACCCCGACCCGCAGCGGAAAAGGTGATTGGGGCATGATTGGGTTATCATCAAAGCTCATGACATTTATTAAGCGTTTCATATTCATTAATACAAATTAAACGGAAATTTACAATGATTGCTACAACATGATCTAACTAACAATCTAACTTCTTTGTTCTCTTCTAAGGCATATCCTATGTTATCCTTGCTTCAACCTGTTCACCTGTATCATGTGTAAAAAGGTTTTTGGATCAACATAATGTTGGCGAGTGAATCCTATGGAAAACATTTGAACAATTTATTTAACTTGATTATGAAATATGTGCACAACCAAACATGAGTAAAATTAGATGTAACTTGATCAACGATCATAAGATGTTAAATGAAACACTCATGAACAATAATGGAACAATTAAAGGCACGCGATGCTCAACTCGTCTCTCACGAGGAACTGAGGGGCCTGATGAATGAATTGCATAAACATGATAATATGAATAACACAACTACAAACAATATAAACTCAATGATACACACATGAACAATAATGAAATTGATATGAAGCACACGATGTTCTACTCGTCTCCCACGAGGAACTGATGGGCTTAATGTATGAGTTTCATATGACTTGACAAATGGCAATAAGTAAATCACAACAATAAAAACAATCTAAGTTTAAGTCATGATGTGGTATGGCACAAGTTTAAATAAATAAATTAATTAATTTCATAACACATGACACACCCCAAAACGTATAATTTAAAAGGGGGAATTGTAAGATTCACTCACAGTGGGTGCGTTCGGTTGATGACGTTGAATGCACGCGAAGTGGTTTTAACCACGAGTGAGATTTAACCTAGATAAATTGCATTATGGTTTGGTAAGTAAACGGATTTTATTAAACTATTTTAGTATGATGGTTGGGTGCATTTTTGTGAGTTTGTGGCTATTTTCTAATCTTAAAAATGTTATTTTTAAGTATTTATAATTGATTTTTAATTAAAATAATTAAATAAAAATAATAAAAATATTTTATTTTTTTCTGACCGTTGACTGACCCTTTGACCGTTGACCTGACCGTTGACCGGTTCGATGGCAGATTATTGTGCGCTGAGTGAGGCTCGAACCCGAGACCTCCCGTACGCGTGCACGCAGCTCTACCAACTGAGCTACGTGTCTAACCCGTTATATATCCGATTTTAGTTTCATATATACATTAATTAGAATTAACAGAAAATCATTTTTATTTTAAAAACAGTTTAAGCGGACCGGTCTTGCACTCCACAGGTCTCGAACTCGGGACCTGTGGTTTAATCTAACACACAGTCCACCGCTGGACTGTGTGTTCAACATGTTATATCATTCGATTTTTATTATACTTAAATACTATTTATTTATTTCCTTTTCTGCCTTAATTAAAAAGAAGAGATAATGGTCCGAGTCGGTGCTGAAGACCGGACTCGAACTCGTGACCAGTGATATAAACAAACACACAGTCCACCGCTGGACTGTGTGTCTAACTTGATTATTATTCCGGTTATCAATATACTTAACATATATCTAAGGCGACTCCGGTTCAGTAAACAAAAAAAATGGTTTTTATTAAGGCAGCGTGTGTGAGGCCGGAATCGAACTCGAGACGTTTGCGTTATATGTGCACACAGTCCACCGCTGGACTGTGTGTCTAACCCGATTAATTTCATGATTTATATTATACTTATATGATAACAAAACATCGTCTTCTTCACTGCAAAATAACCAGAAATCGGAAAATCGGCTGGTTCAAAGTTTTATCGATTTATTAGTGTTTTACAGTTTATTAAGGTGAGATAATTGTGAAAAAGGAAAAGAAATTTGGCGGAGAATTATACCGACTGGATCCTCTGTTTTCCGGCAGAACTCCGGCGACAGAATTCAACTCCGGCGTCAGGTGTCTTGCAGCAGCAAGTCTCCGGAAATCTTGGAAAGAGTATGGGTAACTTCGGTAAAGGTTTAGGGGATTCAGTAAAGCTCAGAGATTAAAACTCGGTTTTCCGGCGAAAAACAGAAAAGTTCCGGCGAGTGGAATTACGCCGAGAGAAGGTGTGTTTTTGAGCGAAAAGGTTTGTCGTCGGTTGAGGGTGAATTTATAGGGAAAAATCGAAATGTATTTGATCTGTTTTACGACTGGGTTCATTGATTAAGATTTTTCGGCGGTTATCATTTTTAGTCGCGGACTTCAAACATCGGTTATAACCGATATCTGGTTAATGGTTTACGTTATAACGTAAATCGTAGTTAAGACTCGCGAGAATTCCGGGATTCCGACGACTGAACTGATTGGGCGCCGGTTTTGAATTTATAACGTTACTTTATCAATTAAATGAATCAATTATATAACAAACAAAGCAGTTGGCGCAGTGGTTTGTGTGAGTGAGATAAGTTGCTTAGCTGATTCGGTACAGACCCGGGTTCGAAACCCGGCAGATGCAAATCATTTTTATTTTGCGATTTTTGACAGTTTTTCAAAAACTAATTATATATTCTTGTATAATAATTGATTACGGATCGTTTAAAAATATTTTGGGCATTTAATTCGCAAGGAAAATTTTGACTGACTGTTCGGTTGATAAACGGAGCGGGTTTGGTAAATCCGTTTTTGACGGATGTTACAACCTTTCCCAATTGCGACTGTCCCAACGACCGTAAGGTTCGTTATACTACTGGTCGTTTATATGGGGTAGCAGTCACTTGGTGGAATACGGAAAATGGCAGAAGAGGCATCGAAGCTGCAGTAGCCTTAACTTGGGAACAACTTAGGGAACTCATGACAAGACGTTTCTGCCCAAGAAGCGAAATTAAGAAGTTGGGAGATGAGTTCTATTTCCTGAAGCAAAAAGAGGGAGATCAGGATTTGAACCAAATGATTCCAAATTTGTTCACCCCTCTCTACCGTCTTATTGAGCACTACATTCGGGTCTTCCTTCGAAGATTCAGGATTCCGTAATGAGTATCGTGCCTGCAACTCTGGAAGCAGCAATGGAGCTAGCCACTGAGCTCACTGAAAAACCACATAAGAAATTGGGATTTCAAGGATGAGAAGAAGGAGGATGCAAATAGCAAATCACCGACTAAAACCCCCCAACCCAACTCAAGCCGAATTCTCTTCACAATTCACAGCCAAGGCGGGAAAAATTTTGCTGTCACCCAGACCAATTAGCCAACTCCACAAGCCTTACCCCTCCAAGCCATTCCAATCACTCAAGTGGCACCCAACCCAGCATACCCAAACAAGAAACCCTACACTGGTTCCCATCCTCAATGCAACACCTGTCATTATCACCACCAACCCAACTTACCTTGTCGATTGTGTGCCAATTATGGGGGTTATGGTCATTTGAGTAATACTTGCCGCGCTCCTCAAAACCATGCTCCACCTCTTGCCAAAACATGACCCAACCCTACCAACAGCCGAACTATTCCATGGTACCTTATGTTAGAGCTTGTTTCAATTGTAGAGATCCTACCCACTTCAAAAACACGTGCCCTAGGCAGGTTAACATCATTAACACTCAAGCCCAAGCAAACCCAGTTAACCAAGCGAACTAGGTAAACCCAGCACCCCTTCCAGCAAGAGGGAGAGCCTACAACATCAACGCAAACCCAGTTGAGGTCAACGACGGTATGAACGAACAACCTAACTAGCCTTTCTCCCATCATGAAGACTCAAGAATTTGCTCCATCTGTTTATTTTATTCCCAATCCAAGTGTTTATTTTATTCCTAATTCAAGCTTAAATAAATTCCATTTCTTGTTCTGACTATTCAAGTTACTATTGTTTACAATTTGGGTATTAATGTTTCAAGATTTTATTATTTCATATTAATGCCATTAACGCAATTTATATCACGCTATGCCAATTTGTTTCATGAATGTCTCTATTCGTCGATCAAATTTCATGTTATCATACATCACGATGAATCCCGTCTCATCATTTAGGGAGGTTGGTTCGTGTCTTACTTTTTCATAAACTGATGATGTTCTAAAGTTGTTAATTAAAAACAAATATAATTACCCTAATTCTAGACTCAAATTAAACTGTAGACTCCTAAATTATACTAAACTACTAGCCGTCAAGTGAACCGATCAATTGTAATTAGTTTAAGTAAGTCCGGATTATCGACCCACGAGACTCTCTAATTACAATGACTACTTAACTTAGACTCAATTAAAACAACTTTGTATATTTTAAGGAGGGGGTTCTAACAATCTAAATTATTCAAGTAAACTAAATTAACTAACTAAAACGAATTGAACCTTGGACTTTTAGAAATTGGAAATTAATTCAAGAATAGTGAATGGTTACCTAGGTTGGACTTTATATTACTACTCATTTGGTTTTACAAATAAGTTAATTAGGTTGAATGATTAACCGGGATCTTAAAATATTAAATCCTAGGTTTACCGAATAGGACCCCCGACCCTTCTCGGGAAGACGCCTATGATACCCTAAAATTATTTTATGTTTACCGGTTTTAAAGACTTCTTCTCAATTATCTTATAGTTTAGCAAAGTGTCTAATTAGTTGATTATTTCTCAATAATTAACCTAGACCAACCTTAACTTCTAGTTTAGCTTAACTGAGTCGATTATGATAAGGAAATTAGATCCGGTGTTTTCTCAAAAACCTAAACCTAACAATTCATCTAACCAATCCGGCCAACTAAATATTATTTCTCAATAATTAATTTAGGTATAATGATTAAACTGATTTTATATTTTATTTAGTTGTTTTCCCGGTTTTATTGGCCAATTTACCGACAGTTTCCCGAATCCCTAAAGACTCAAAAAACAACACAAACCTATTCTATGGAAGACATCCACCAAGATTCATGTAAATCAAACAAATAATCACAAATAAATTTATATCATGCAAATTCACTAAACTAGAAAGTTAAAGTTATGAACTTTACCAAACAATCATTCAAACATAATTAAGCTAAAATAAAAACCAAACTTTCATAAATAATCCAAACCTAAGTAACAAAAATAGATCTAGCCAAGTATCATAGTTATGAAAACCAAATAAACAAGGTTTAAATAAGAATTCATCATAAAGTTAGACAAAGAACTATGAGGATCGAAATTGTGCAATATAACCGTATTTGCTACTGCCTCGAAATTCCTTGCTGGCTTAGACGATTCTAGTAGCTAGAACACTCTTCTTTCAGCTTCAATACTCCAGAAAAACTGCTTCCCAAGCTCTGAATTCATCTAAGATGATCTAAGAGTGTTTCAATCATAATATGACTCAAATAAATAACACAACAACCCTTTTTCAGATCAGTTTCAAAACTTTCTGGATAAACCATCGCCAGCCGCGAGAGGGATATGGGGTCTCGATCGTGCCCCGCAACCGAGCAAAGTCTCCAGAGATAACTATTAACCTCTCGCAGGGCCGAGAGGTATATGATGGTGCGGTCGCGGCATGCCAGAGGCCTAAAAACCTCCATTTTCGATTTGTTTCCTCTTCCGCGCTCCAATTACGTTCCGGCTGGTTATAATTATCATTTTAGCTCGTTTTTTCCCATCCTTCCAACCGTTTTCACGAACCAAGACTGCAAAACCATTTGTATTAAAAGTAGATAAATTCTTGACAAACTGAAATGAAAACATGTTAAAACTTTACAAACTCTACAGATAAATGCATGTATTATTCAATACATCAAACATCCCCACACTTACTCTTTTTTCGCCCTCGAAAAAGAATTGTGCACAAACGAAATCATAACCAAATAATTATTCGATTTTAAAGATTAATCTTATTTTCATTAAAGAATAAAATTTATGTTAACCGCGATTGCAAGTATTCGTATCCACTGAACCCAATATTCGGTTCAGAATTCTTATCATGTGAGTTTAGTTTAAGTGCGGTCAAACTACCTAAGGTCTCACACTAGAATCCACAGTACACTTAATCCTACCTCAAGTTTATGGAACAAAAGGAACGAATTATCTAACCCATTTCCTAACCATTTTATACCAAAATGTAAAGAATTAAAACCAAGTAATTTTTCTTGTCTTTTTTTCTTCTTTTTTCTTTTAAGCATTTGATTTCTTTTTGCATATCTAACCTAGAGGCTGTCTCAATCAGAGTCACCATCCCCAAGAGCGACAGCGTGGGCTTCGATACTTAAAATTTCAACTAATCCTAATGGGATTCTCGATCAGAGTCACCATCCCCAAGGGTGAACCCATAAGCTCGTCTACTTTTCAATCAAGCTCATTCATTTCTTTTTTTTTCTTTTTCTTTTCATTTTTTTTCAGTCACATGATTAAAAATTCTTAAGATTTTAGCTAATAACGGCATTCCTTATACTATTTTTGGCGGTTTCAGTTTTCCATTTTTCCTATATTAGCACCCACTAGTAGACCGACAATTAAGGTATATTAATCTCAAAGAGCATAAGAACTGAATCGAGCCTACTCACATATCCCAAGTTAGACACAAACTCACCATTTTATTTCTCACATTATTATTATTAATTGAAACCGAATAAAAAATTTAATTTTTCTATCATTTTCCGTTTATATTTCATGCAAACTTCTTTTTCACAAGACATTTTCTTTTTCTTTTCAAATTAAAACAACTACTTTACTGTACTCTAATATCTGATCCCCACACTTGAATTTTGCATTGTCCCTAATGCGAGGATGAGACAACCTACCAAACTCAAAATAATAAAAACAAAAAAAACAAAATAAATAAATATAAAGTATAAAAGTGAAACGACTTAGATGGTAATGCAAGACTATCAATGTGCCAGTCAGTCCACTCATGCCCTCCAATCCGAACGCGCTCAGCATACAACTCTAAAAACTCACATGCGAAGGAAGCAGCATATAACATCGACCTATCAACATAACACTTCTAAAAACATAATATAATAAAGCAAATAAATAAATTGTCTTGAAAAGTGTCCACCATCATACCCAAACCATCTACCATTCCCACAAAGTAAATTGTTTAACGTATAGACCATTATGAGATTAAAACAGCATAAAAGAAAAATAATAAAGATAAAGCTCCACTACTACTTCAATCATCATCCTCGATTCTTCCAACGCCTCAAATGCTTGGTATGGCTAGACGTCCTCCATACGGCAAATTGACTTGACCCTGGCTGACCACCTTGATGTTGAAAGTAGGATGGAACCCCCATATTCAAATTTTGCATCATGTACCTCATCCCATCTTCCAGCCTTCGCTGGCCCTCCTCGTGCATACTATAACACCCTGTAAAATCATGTCCAATAGTATAGTGACACGTGTTGTATTTTAAATATAGTCTATAAAAGACCAATAAGGACAAAGGCGTCAACATGCATAAATAATAGCCTTTGAGTGAGTGATATGTCAACATGCTAAAAACATGGGCTCTAAGTGACCAATATGTCAACATGCCCAACCTCTGAGTGACATCGGAGTCAACATGCTTATAATAAGCCTCCGAGTGATCCTTTACGAAGTCCTAACTCTCATGTGAGCCACTAGTTGGACGAGAGGATTAATTCTGAAAATATGCTAAAGTTGGACAATGGAGGGATTATGTATTACCTCGTAAAATTCGTGTTCGGTAATATACCAACACGTGTACATACCCTCGATCATACCTTAATACGTTAGCCACTCAAACATATTCAAAAACATAAAATTTTCATAAGCTTAACCGTAACTTACAGTCTAAGACCGTAAGCTACGATCTAAAGCTGCTGTTTTAATCTTAAGTTGACCGTAAGCTATGGTCTGGCGACCGTAGCTTACGGCGAGACACTGAAGCTTTAGCTTTCACCATTTTGACTTTCAATAAATGACCCAAGGCCCCTAGACTTTTATATTACATTTTCCTTTCATATCTAAGTCATTTTTCGACCCGAATGACTCCCGGTTAAGGTGATATCTTGTGATTCACCATTCTTGAGTATCACACATCTTCACCGAACCTTAAACCTTACTAGCTTGGTTGATTTAACCCATTAAACCATAAGTACTCGTATCTTTCACGTTTAAGCTAGTAAACGCTTATAAGTCATAAAGAACACCTAGTTTGACACCTTTAACGTTCGGCTATTCGTACCTTCTTCAATACATCTTGTATTGATTGAAAAGAACTAGTTGTATGATTATGTCATGAAATATAAGTCAAGGTACAATTCAAACATTTAATAAAACTATATTTGAGGGACTAAATGTGTTAAAACCACAAATCTTTGTGAGTATGCCACCTAGCCTGCAAATTGCCACACTCCTCCAGCTCTTGACACCTAATTGGAAAACATGTAATGATCCTACAACACACCTAACATATGGCTCCATCTCCTTGCACTTCTACACTATAAATAGCTACTTAAGTTTACTCATTCTTTGCTCATTCATTCTTTATCATCTCTATTACACTCTTGGAAGTTCCTGACCATTTAGGAGCTTCCCTTTGAGTTCTAAGTTTCCCTTGGATACACTTGTAAGTTCTCCATCTCTGCTCTTTTCTTTTTATAGGCTTTTAATAGCCAAAAGTCAAGCATTTTCGACAAATGTCTTGATTTTCGGTTAAGACCATTATAGTCCAGCCGTTGTTCGAAATGAACATGGATAAGTGATCGTAATTAGGAAGGTATTAACCCCTTAAAGGAGCACCTCCTAAGGATCACGTTTACTAGGTCAATTGACAGGTCAAAGTTATTGTTTTAAAAAGTCAAACGGGTCAGATTTCATAAAATCATAATATGAGTTTATATATGTTATAAACATGTTTTTGACACTTAAACAAGTTGGTAATAATTATTAGAACATGTGGAAACATGTTCGATCTGTCAATTTCAGTCCTAGAGTCGGTTCGCAACCGAAAGTCGCGAAGTTTAACTTCTGTTTTGACTTTTGATTATGACCTGACTTAGATTAGTTAACTTCTGAATTAAGGTTACATTATGATCATAGTGCAATGTAGCATAACCCTCTGAGGTAATTACATGATCATAATCATAATCTGAGTTTATGAACAAGTTCCGTAAAATGTCAAAATTTGACTAAAATGCCCCTTTACATAAAACATGGTTTTAATCAACAATGAACTTGCAAATGAAATACCTACTAATATGTTAATCTAATTAACATAATATGATGTTAATTTTCTGATCATAAACTGATTTTAGTATAATATCGTAAACTATACTTTTAAATTACCAAAATGCCCTTATGAGGCATAATTTCGTTTCAAAACCTTTTCAGGCATATAAGTTGATATCCTACTGATATTACAACTTATCTAAAGTATAATGGCATGTAGAACTTGTCCATGACTTATCCGGTTACCCAATATCGCTAAATGCATACGGTTAAGTATATGTAATTATTTACGGAAATTAACCGAAACGGGTTAACCTTGTCATTTAAGTCTCAAAATCCAGAATGTTTAGAGTTTACCCATATTATGCAAGGCAAGGTACGTGTCGGGTTTAAACTACATTCTATCTAATCATCGTTTAATCAAGCGTTATACGTGTTGATCATGTACACTACTCGGTCTAAGTCTATGACTTAAATAAAGACCGATAGTATTTAATTGGTTAGCTTATGCCATAATCCAGACTAGAGACTTGCCGGTAAATGCTATCTCACTTAGTACTTTTGTGTACGGCTGAGTTATTAAATTAAAAGAAGACTAGCTCAGGTAAATACTCTCGACTTATTTCCCCTATACGGGCTTGGGATACGGTAAAGTATTACCGCTTGGTCGGAAATGGGATCAATCGAATGTCGGAAAACGACTAGTAAATCCGTATATTTTGTGTTAATCAGTTTTGTTTGATAACTTAAACATCGGGGTTTAACTACCGTGTCCTGGATATCCTCAGCTCATTACATTAGGTAATGTCCACGACCTTAGCGCGGGTGTAGGCATACACCCGGTAAGACGCTAAAAAATGCATACCCACAAGGTTGGGGGAAATGGCTCCTTCGTGAGTCCAAAGTGGTGTGTACATTAATCATGTCACGGTTTTCACACTGGGCCCTGTATGTATGGACAAACATGTGAATCTGTTTACAAGGTTGCAAGGTCAACTTTCCCAAGTTATAAAAGATTTTGTGTTGATATGCACTTAAAACATATTTAAAATGTTTTCAAAATGAGTCAGTTGGGTGTATTTACCAGCGATAGCTGACATATCGTCCAAAGGCTAAGCTTGCAGGTACAATATGAAAATAGGCTGGAAGTTCTCGGTAGAGATAAGAGGATCTTGCAAATCCTAGATCTACCTAAAGTCTGTTTACATTCTTTCTTGTACAATTTGCGATCCGCCTATGGATCTTCTATTACGAACCGTCTGTATATTATTTCCGTACTTTGAACATTTGGTTTGTAATCGTAATTTAAATCCAAAGACTTCCGATGTGCTTTGTTTAATTGACTATGATGTTATCAACTGACGTCACAATACTCCCCACCCGGGCCCACCGTTATGGATTTCGGGTTGGAAATCGGGGTGTGACAGGTTGGTATCAAAGCCAATGTTTGAGAGAATTAAACACTAGCCTTCTTGTGTTTAATCTCAGACTTACACAAAAGCACATTCCTTAGACTTCCGAGTCTAGACATTGACCTAGGAGTACTCATCTCATTATTAAGTTATTATTATTGTTTTTTACTTGTTTTAACAGCAAAATGCCGCCAAGATTTAGAGGATAAAGTGGAAGAGGAAAAGGTAATGAGGGAAGGACCATGGGGCGCATCTCTTCACAACCTCACAACTCAGATTCCTACCAAGATTCAGGAGATTTGTCTCCTGGCAACCAGCGAGACACTCTGTCTCTCATAGATATTCGCCCGTACATTCCCAAAATTCTTACCACTCTCAAAACTCCTTTGCCTCATTCTTCAACACGCCTCCTACATAGGAAGACGTTCAAATGGAACCGGTGGAGCAACCTCAGCCACCATCTGAACCACCCAGAAGAAAACGTGGAGCACGTATGTCGATACGTGCGGGTCAACGGTTAGGGCCGCTGCCACCCTTGTCCAAACCTTACCCTACCATTCAAGAGGACCCATAAATGGGTGGACCCTCTAATGCTTCACCTGTGATGGAACCGACACCATCACCAATGGTTCAACCACCACCATCGGGTATAATAACCCAATCCCAATGTATCCGGATAACACTGGATACGATCCTTTTAACCCAACTACCCTATTGAATTCTTCTTAAACCACAGCATAGCATACCCCTTTTACCAAACCTTATCGCATACCTACTGCAACCAATTATGCTACGCATTCCTTTCCCAACTGCTTATCCACCTACTGGATCCAAGTTATGGGTACCAATATCCAGTTATGCCGCAAACAACAACCAACATCCGCCACCACTAAGGCCATAATGAGGCCTTGGAAAGAATGAAGGAAATGCAACAACAAGCGGAGAAGACCGAAAGAAGACGATTAAGTTCTTCAAGAAACTCCCAAGATAGTTAACGAAAGAAGGACGAGTGAAGTCTCTTCTATTATATGTAGTCCCTGCATGGACATTGTTATTTCTTTTAGTCCCTGTGTGGACAAGTTATTTATTTTAGTCCTTACATGGACAATTAGTTTTATTTATTCATTTCAAGTATTGTAATTTCATATTGTCAATTAATGAAATATTTTGATTTATATAATTATCCTCTTCAAGCGAACTCTCGATTTTACTCGAAATTTATGTTCTGCTATATAATTCCAAAAAGACCTTAATGGATTGATTATGCCAAGTGGCACAGACCACACATTAGCCAAGGAATGATAGTTAAGGATAAGAGGCCTTCTATCAGGATAGTTAAGGGAAGTTATCCTTCTATCCAGAGGTGGTGAACTAGGTTCAGGCCTCCAAGTCGTTAGGGTCCAAGGTGACCGGGACTATAATCAATCATTAAGGTACTCTTAAGTAACATTAAGGAATGTTCATACTCCTGGTAGTGTGGCTTGAGGAACCACACTAGTTGTCAATATGACAGGCCAATGTGCCAGGCTGATATGCCATATTATGTCCAAGTTGACAGGCCAATGTCCAGGCTGATAGCCAATATTATGTCCAAGGTACAGCCAATGTGCCAGGCTGATATGCCATATATTATGTCCAAGGTGACAGGCTAATGTGTCAGGCTGATATGCCATATGATATGTCCAAGGTGACAGGCCAATGTGCCAGGCTGATATGCCATATGATATGTCCAAGGTGACAGGCCAATGTGCCAGGCTGATATGCCATATGATATGTCCAAGGTGACAGGCTAATGTGCCAGGCTGATATACAATATGATATGTCCAAGGTGAGAGGCCAATGTGCCAGGCTGATATGCCATGAATTATATTTGTTATGATGTAGGCTGATATCCCATGAATTATATCTGTTATGATGTAGGCCGACATGCCATGAAATTACATCTGTTATGATGTAGGCTGATATGCCATAAATTACATCTGTTATGATGTAGGCCGATGTGCCTAATTTTATGTCCTAAGTGACAGGCTATATAGCCATATGTATTAAGTCCTAAGTGACAGGCTGATATGCCATATGTATTAAGTCCTAAGTGACAGGCTGATATGCCATATGTTATGACCAAAGTGACCGGCCGACGTGCCATATTCTTATGTCCATTAGTGACAAGCCTATGAGCTATATATAATTTTCTATATGACAATGACAGTTGTGACTTACGATCCACTGTCTAATAATATATGGACTATGTCCATATTGTAATTTACCTTTGATGGTCCTATTAAGACCTAGAACAAATATAGATATCATTAGCCTAAGAGTTGTGATGCATTCACACTAGCTTGATTAGGCGATGGATTTTTATATCCAATGTTTTGAAAGCAATAATGGTTGTTACACCATCGCTAAGAGAAACTTCATTTGATATTTAGAACCAAAGCTTTGAAGAATGGCTAAATCGGATGAGGCTCAAAGTAGTCATCGAAATGTCATCTCTAATGACGCCGAAAATATAGCCATCGGTAATAACAACTTCTAAGCTCGCATAGATGCGGCTGTGTGAAAGGCCAATAGAAAAGCTTAGGGAGTTGAGTGCTACTCACTCCAGACCATTATCTATTCCACCATCCTTAGCTCGTAAAGAGAGCTCAGTTCACTCTTCAAATAAGAAGAATGAACCAAAGAAAACAGAATTCGTTGATAGGTCTCATTCTGCTAAAGACGAATGCACCTATAACTATTTTATCTCCTGCAAGCCCCGGACTTCAATGGAGAGAAGGGGGCTATAGAAGCCCTGAAGTGGCTGGACGAGATGGAGACAATTGTAGATATAGCGGCTGTGCTGATAAGGATATAGTTAAGTATGTATCAAATCCTTCAAGGGCGATGCCCTAATATGATGGAAAGCCATGATTCAATCAACAGGTAAGGTACACCTGTACAACTTGGGATGATCCAAGTTTGTTGATTTGGTAAAGGAAACTTTTTGCCCACCTCATGAGTGGAGAAGTCAGAGACAAACTTCTTGTCTCTTTCAATGAAAAACCTAGACTGGCGGAAGTACGTCTCTGATTTCAATTCCCTATCTAGGTTAGTTTCCTATCTGATTACCCTAGAATCCAAACGCATTGCGCGTTTCATTAATGGGTTGGCGCCTGAAATAAAAGGTATGTTAAAGGCTGCTCAGCCTAGTACATATAGGTCTGCTGTCAACCTATCTCTCTCCCTCACCCTTGATCTGGTGAGGCAAAAGTCAGTCAAGCCGAGACTGGCAGGAAGAGGAACGGGAGGACGACAACTCCCAAAGTTTAATTGGATTCAAGAAGAACAGCAAACGTCTAATGACAAACCCGATGCAAGAACTGCAACCGCGACACTGGGGGCAATGTAGTATCGATCCATAAACCAAACCCTAGGTATCTGCAAGAAAAAAGGGGCACAAGACCCTAGAATGTAATGATCTTAAAATAAGTCTGTTACGGCTGCAATGAAAAGGGGCACATGAGGTTTAATTGCCCTAAGAACCCCAGAAATGATAATGAAAAGCCTGGAGAGGCTAAAAAGGGGAATGCTCGTGCCTTCCAGATGAACGCCAGGGAGGCCGTTGATGACAATAACGTCATAACAGGTACTTTCCTCATAACGATATTTATGCTAGAGTTTTTTCGATTCGGGTGCAGATAAATCTTTTGTTGATCATAAGTTTAGTAAACTATTAAACTTACCCATAAGAACTCTAGATAAAACCTATGAGATAGAACTTGCCGACGGAACCTTAGAAACACATCTTCCATTCTTGATGGATGTTCTATATCCATTAAGAATCATTCTATTCCTATCTCTCTTCTGCCAATGAAATTGGCGTGGTTCGATGTAGTCTTACGCATGGATTGGTTATCCATAACCAAGCCCACATCGCCTGTGATAAGAAACTTATCGAAATCAAAACCCCATCTGGTGAAATGCTCACATCCTTGGAGATTCGCACTACGGATTTCCAGACAAGGTGTCGTTATTTAAGACATCCAAGTGTTTGAGAAAAGGGTGTGTCATCTACATGGCACAAGTCACTATCAACGAGCCTAAGCCAAATATTGAAGACTTACCAATTATCTCGAGTATCCCGATGTATTCCCAGAAGAATTACCAGGCCTACCTCCAGACATGCAAGTGGAGTTCAGGATTGATATTATACCGGCGTCAGCACCCGTAGCTAGAGCTCCATATAGGCTAGCACCAACCAAAATGAATGAGTTAAGAGTTCAATTGGATGAACTCTTGGAGAAAGGCTTTATCCAGCCTAGTTCCTCGCCTTGGGGAGCTCCTATTCTGTTTGAAAAGAAGAAGACGGTTCAATGCGAATGTGCATTGACTACCGAGAGCTGAACAAGTTAACAATCAAGAATAGATATCCTCTGCCCAGGATCGATGATTTATTTGACCAACTTCAAGGGGCTAGTTACTTCTCTAAAATTAACTTAAGATCAGGATATCATCAGTTGAAGGTTAGAAGTGAGGATGTTCCCAAGACTGCCTTCAGGACCCGATATGGTCACTTTGAATTTTTAGTGATGCCTTTTGGGCTCACAAATGCACCAGCAGCATTCATGGATCTCATGAATAGAGTCTGCAAACCGTATTTGGATAAGTTTGTCATTGTCTTCATAGACGACATACTTATCTATTCTCGTAATCAAGCTGATCATGAGAAACACCTTTGGTGCATCTTAGATTTGCTAAGACAAGAGAAGCTTTATGCTAAGTTCTCAAAATATGAGTTTTGTCTTAGGGAAGTCCAATTCCTTGGACATATGGTAAGTGAGCGTGGTATCCAAGTGGATCCCGCCAAAATAGAAGCCATAATGAACTGGGAAGTTCCAAAGATCCCATCAGAGATTCGTAGTTTCTTAGAATTGGCTGGTTACTATAGGAGGTTCATTGAGAATTTTTCCAGGATAGCCACTCCTTTAACTACCCTGACCCGTAAGAATGTTAAATTTAATTGGGCTCCAAAACAACGAGAATCTTTTGAGATTCTATAACACAAGTTGAGCAATGCTCCTGTGTTATCTCTACCTGAGGGTATAGAGGACTTTGTAGTCTACTGTGATGCTTCGCACACTAGCATGGGTTGTGTGCTAATACAAAAGGGCAAAGTGATTGCCTATGCATCACGACAACTAAAGGTGCACGAAAGGAATTACACCACCCATGATTTGGAATTGGGTGCTGTTGTATTTGCACTAAAGTTGTGGAGATATTACTTGTATGGCATAAAGTGTATTATATACACAGACCATAAAAGTCTCCAGCACTTGTTCAATCAGAAGGAATTGAACATGCAACAGTGAAGATGGATGGAAACGCTTAATGATTATGACTGCGAGATTCGCGACCATCCAGGCACGGCAAATGTAGTTGCTGATGCCTTAAGTCTCAAGGAACGGGTTAAGCCTATAAGGATTAACGCTAAGAGCATTGAGCTCAGAAACAGCTTGAACGAGAAGCTATTAGATGCGCAAAGGCAAGCCTTATTAGATGCCAACACTCCTAATGAGGGATTAGGAGGAACTGTTGATCAGTTAACACCTGGAAAGGACGGAATCCTTCGATTTAATGATATAATTTGGGTCTGAATATTTGGAGGACTTAGAGATCTAATCCTCCAGGAAGCGCATAGTTCAAGGTACTCTGTTCACCCAAGTGGTGACAAGATGTACCAAGATCTAAAGAAGAATTAATGGTGGATGGGCTTGAAGAAGTCCATAGCCACTTATGTAGCTAAGTGTTTGACGTGTTCGCAAGTTAAGGCTGAACATCAGAAACCGTCAGGACTTCTACAACAGTTGGAGATTCCCACTTGGAAATGGGAAATGGTAACTATGGATTTGATTAGCAAGTTACCTAAGACCAAACGTGGTAATGACACGATTTGGGTCATCGTTGATAGGCTGACTAAGTCAGCACATTTCTTGATAATTAAAGAGACTTATAATTCTGACAAATTGGCTAAGTTGTACGTGAACAAGATTGTGTCCCTACACGGTGTGCTGGTATCTACTGTATCTAATAGAGATACTAGATACACATCTCACTTTTGGAAAAGTTTCCAACAATCGTTAGGCACACGATTAAATTTTAGTACGGCTTACCATCCGCAGACTGATGGTCAGAGTTAGTGTACTATCCAGACATTGGAAGACATGCTTAGGGCATGTGTGATTGATTTAGGTGGAAGCTGGGATGACCACTTACCTCTAATAGAATTCTCCTACAATAATAGTTATCGTACGAGCATCAAGGCTGCTCCTTATGAGGCCTTGTATGGGAGAAAATGCCGAACGCCCGTGTGTTGGGCAGAAGTTGGGGAAGCCTAACTATCAGGACCAAAGATTGAACTGGAGACCAAGGAAAAGATTGTGCAAATCCGTGATCGTCTCAAGCTGCCAGGGATAGGCAGAAAAGCTATGCTGACAAGAGGCGTAAGCCTCTTAAGTTCCAGAAATGGGACAAAGTCATGTTAAAGGTATCACCCTGGAAAGGTGTGATGCGCTTTGGAAAGAAGGGCAAGTTGAGCCGAAGATATATCGGACCATTCGAAATAGTCGAATGTGTCGGCACTATAGCTTACAAGCTCAGGTTGCCAGAGGAGCTTAGTGGAATTCATGACGCGTTCCACATCAGTAATCTTAAGAAATGTCTAGCCGATAAGTCGCTAGCAATGTCGCACAAGGATGTGCAAATTGATGAAAACCTAAGGTTTGTTGAGAAACCAATTTCGATCGAGGATCGACAGGTTAAGAAGCTCCGAAAGAAAATGATACCTATAGTAAAGGTTAAGTGGGACGCCTTTAGAGGTCCCGAGTATATGTGGGAGGTTGAGTCCACTATGCGACAAAAGTACCCCATCTTTTTAAATAAAATCTCGAGGTCGAGATTTCTTTTAAGGGGTGGGGATGTAACACCCTGTAAAATCGTGTCCAATAGTATAGTGACACGTGTTCGATTTTAAATATAGTCTATTAAATACCAATAAGGACTCAAGGCGTCAACATGCTCAAACTGAGCCTCTAAGTGACGGTCCAATGTCAACATGCATAAATAATAGCCTCTGAGTGACTGATATGTCAACATGCTAAAAACATGGCCTTTGAGTGACTGATATGTCAACATGCCCAGCCTCTGAGTGACATTGGAGTCAACATGCTTATAATAAGCCTATGAGTGATCCTTTACGAAGTCCTAACTCTCATGTGAGCCACTAGTTGGACGAGAGGGATTAATTCTGAAAATATGCTAAAGTTGGACAATGGAGGGATTATGTATTACCTCGTAAAATTCGTGTTCGATAATATACCAACGCGTGTACATACCCTCGATCATACCTCAATACGTTAGCCACTCAAACATATTCAAAAACATAAAATTTTCATAAGCTTAACCGTAATTTACAGTCTAAGACCGTAAGCTATGGTCTAAAGCTGTTGTTTTAATCTTAAGTTGACCGTAAGCTACGGTCTGGCGACCGTAGCCTACGGTGAGACATTGAAGCTTTAGCTTTTCACCATTTTGACTTTCAATAAATGACCCAAAGGCCCCTAGACTTTTATATTACATTTTCCTTGCATATCTAAGTCATTTTTCGACCCGAATGACTCCCAGTTAAGGTGATATCTTGTGACTCACCATTCTTGAGTATCACACATCTTCACCGAACCTTAAACCTTACTAGCTTGGGTGATTTAACCCATTAAACCATAAGTATTCGTATCTTACACGTTTAAGCTAGTAAACGCTTATAAGTCATAAAGAACACCTAGTGTGACACCCGTTAACGTTCGGTTATTCGTACTCTTCTTCATACATCTTGTATTGACTGAAAAGAATTAGTTGTGTCATTATGTCATGAAATGTAAGTCAAGGGACAATTCATGACATTTAATAAAACTATATATGAGGGACTAAATGTGTTACAAACCCTAAATCTTTGTGAAGATGCCACCTAGCCTACAAATTACCACACTCCTCCAGCTCTTGACACCTAATTGGACACATGTAATGATCCTATAACACACCTAACACATGGCTCCATCTCCTTGCACTTCTTACCTATAAATAGCCACTTAAGTTTACACATTCTTTGCTCATTCATTCTTTATCCTCTCTATTACACTCTTGGAAGTTCCTGACCATTTAGGAGCTTCCCTTTGAGTTCTAAGTTTCCCTTGGATCACTTTTAAGTGCTCCATCTCTGCTCTTTTCTTTTTATAGGCTTTTAATAGCCAAAAGTCAAGCATTTTCAACAAATGTCTTGATTTTCAGTTAAGACCATTATAGTCCAGCCATTGTTCGAAATGAACATGGCTAAGTGATCGTAATTAGGAAAGGTATTAACCCCTTAAAGGAGCACCTCCTAAGGATCACGTTTACTAGGTCAATTGACAGGTCAAAGTTATTGTTTTAAAAAGTCAAACGGGTCAGGTTTCATAAAAATCATAATATGAGTTTATATATGTTATAAACATGTTTTTGACACTTAAACAAGTTGGTAGTTATTATTAGAACATGTGGAAACATGTTCGATCTGTCAATTTCAGTCCTAGAGTCGGTTCGCAACCGAAAGTCGTGAAGTTTGACTTTTGCTTTGACTTTCGATTCTGACCCGACTTAGATTAGTTAACTTCTTAATTATGGTCACATTATGATCATAGTGCAATGTAGCATAACCCTCTGAGGTTATATTACATGATCATAATCATAATCTGAGTTTATGAACAAGTTCCGTAAAATGTCAAAATTTGACTAAAATGCCCCTTTTACATAAAACATGGTTTTAATCAACAATGAACTTGCAAATGAAATACCTACTGATATGTTAATCTAATTAACATATTATGATTTTAATATTCTGATCATAAAGTGATTTTAGTATAATATCGTAAACTATACTTTTAAATGACCAAAATGCCCTTTCGGTGCATAGTTTGGTCTTAAACCATGAACCACACTTATGTCTGCTATCTTACTGATATTATATCACAAATTAAGTATTTTTCCATAATTATTATGATCATAACATCATAATACACGTAAGTTCCTTTTATACGACATATAATTACCAAAACGCCCTTATGAGGCATAATTGCGTTTCAATACCTTTTCGGGCATATAAGTTGATATCCTACTGATATTACAACTTATCTAAATTATAATGGCATATAAAACTTATCCATGACTTATCCGGTTACCCGAAATCGCTGAAATGTGTACGGTTAAGCATATGTAATTAATTTACGGAAATTAACCGAAACGGGTTTAACCTTGTCATTTAAGTCTCAAAATCTAGAATGTTTATAGTTTACCCATATTATGCAAGTCAAGGTACTTGTCGGGTATAAACTACATTCTATCAAATCATCTTTTAATCAAGCGTTATACGTGTTGATCATGTACACTACTCGGTCTAAGTCTATGACTTAAATAAAGACCAATAGTATTTAATTGGTTAGCTTATGCCATAATCCAGACTAGAGACTTGCCGGTAAATGGTATCTGCACTTAGTACTTTTGTGTACGGCTGAGTTATTAAATTAAAAGAAGACTAGCTCAAGTAAATACTCTCGACTTATTTCCCCTATACGGACTTGGGATACGGTACCGCTTGATCGGAAATGGGATCAATCGAATGTCAGAAAACAACTAGTAAATTCGCATATTCTGTTTTAATCAGTTTTGTTTAATAACTTAAACATCGGGGGTTAACTACCGTATCCTGGATATCCTCGGCTCATTATATTAGATAATGGTCACGACCTTAGCGCGAGTGTAGGCATACACCCGGTAAGACGCTCAAAAAGGCATACCCACAAGGTTGGGGGAAATGGCTCCTTCGTGAGTCCAAAATGGTGTGTACGTTAATCATGTCTCGGTTTTCGCACCCCTGTATGTATGGACAAACATGTGAATCTGTTAACAAGGTTGCAAGGTCAACTTTACCAAGTTATAAAAGATTTGGTGCTGATATGCACTTAAAACATAAAATGTTTTCAAAATGAGTCAGTGTGTATTTACCAGCGAAAGCTGACATATCGTCCAAAGGCAAAGCTTGCAGGTACAATATGAAAATAGGCTGTAAGTGCTCGGTAGAGATAAGAGGATCTTGCAAATCCTAGATCCGCCTAAAGTCTATTTTACATTCTTTTTTGTACAATTTATGATCCGCTTGTGGATCTTCTATTACGAACTGCCTGTATATTGTTTCCGTACTTTGAACATTTGGTTTGTAATAGTAATTTAAATCCAAAGACTTCCGCTGTGCTTTGTTTAATTGACTATGATGTTATCAACTGACGTCACAATACTCCCCACCCGGGCCCACCGGTGTATGGATTTCGGGTTGGAAATCCAGGGTGTCACGCATACGCCTGCTCTCCATCATGGTCTGACGAATACCACCAAACTACTGATCGACATAGCCTCGCAGATCCCCAAACCCAGTCTCCATCCTATCATACAAAGAATCCAAAGTAAGTGGGTCTGGGCGAGGCTGACGGAGAGGATACTGTCGTCCTGGCAGCTCTTGAAGCGTGACCAGTCGCTGATATCGAGTAGGAACACTGGTCTGCATAGATGATGCAGCTTCAGATCCTGGAGGCGGCTGCACCTGAGGTCCCTGGTGAACTGGCTCCCAGCTCACATGCTCCTGTGTAGTCAAAATCCCGAAAGCCTGGAGGTCACGAATACTCATGAAGCATGGGTTGGGCCTTCTCTCATCCTGTCCTGGGGATATCTATCAAATACCCCAAGACTCTCTGCTAAGCACGTAATCAGGGGCCCACAATACACCCTTGCCCCTGGGCCTTCCCTCCACAGCCGCTTCATCGACCACGCAAATATAGTCGCCAAATTTGCCGGTCTTCCTTCCACCATGCACATCAAACAATTTAAAATCACCTGATTTACCTTGTTATCCCCCTGCCCTCGCCAACCAATGTAGCAGCAAGAATCTTGTGAATAAACCGGTAGACCAGATCGATAATGTCGCTTACTACCATATTGTTAGAATATGGTGCAGAAGAGAAAGTATCCCAAAACCTGGCTAGTTCATCTGTCTGAACACTGTGAGGGTGCCTTCTCTTGAAAACCCTCTGTAAACTGGTGGAGAAATCCGGCGCCTGAACCTCCTCTAGTGTGTACATCAGCGTGGCGACGGCAAACAGCGGAACCGTCATTTCGTACACGTGCCTCCCCAAGGCAAACCAAATAGTGTCACTCTCCGAAAATTTTCCCTGCTGGTACTCAAACGTGGAGTGAAATTCGAGGGTAATTTCTTTGTAATGCCTTGCTCCACAATCTAATACCCGTCTAAATTTATCCCCCAACAACTGCTCGATTCTGCCCCTTTGACCCAGCTGGTCTATCATTTCCCAGTCAGTCCGTCTGTACGGCAGTAGATCACAAGTGATTAGGTCAGAAAGCCTTTCCCACTCGTGAGAATCCAGATCGAACTGAAGCAGGGGGTTGTCCACTATCTCGTGCTCTGCCCATGGGGGATACCGTCCCCCTATACCTAATTCTCTGGCGCATTTCGAAATTCGGAGGTAATGGTTGCGACTCGGTCGGGTCACCCATCTGTCGAGGTGTGGGCCCTCTCCTCTTTCGTCCTACTCGGCTTGAACTACCTTCACCAGACATCTGCATAAAGCACGAGTAAGACAAGTAGAACATTAGAAAGAGGCAACCATAATGACCGTATAGCATTACACTCGCAGTCGTGGTCTGAAAAATAAACACTTTACCAAATGTGACTAGATATATGTTATTAGGTGTGTGCAACAACATTAATTAATTAGAACCAATCTCGCCCGAATGGAGATTGAGTACGGGCAAGATAGATCTTATAAGCATAAACGCCCAAATGTTACTGACGCGCAAATGTTACCGACCCCCCAAAATATATCTAAAACATTACAACCACCCCCTTCCGGCACTTTAGTTGCCCACAATTAAAACTTATGTGCCGAAAATCATCCAATATTGAGTTTAAGTCTAAAGATGGTAACTTTATAAACGTAGCAGAAAAACGGGTTGAAAGATTCTATTAAAAATCCAATTTTTAGACCAATACTTACCAACCCGCATCCCCACACTCAATGTTGAACCTCACCATACCAAAACACCCACCAAGAAATATCCTGTTTACATAGAATCTGCGCACAAAAATGAGCAGTCACCACAATCAAACTCAAACCAACCCAAGTGCACCCCAAACCTCAAGATAAACTAACATGCAACTTACAATAGACCAAGCAGTAAAATACATTCATCAACTAAAGAAAATATAAAGATAAAAGCATAAAATTTGCCAGAAACATACCGTGCTGTCGATCTGTAAGAAATAGCAAACAAATAATGGAGCAGTTGCAAAATCTGTTAAAATGCTCAGTTGAAGGGAAAAACACAAGTATGCACTTGGAGAGTTGGTTATGGTAGATGTAGGGAAGAAATGGAGGAAGATTTGGGTGAATGTGGGTTAAAAATGGGGGATTTTGGTGAAGAATAATGGAGGAGCCGTGTGGGAAAGTGGAGGACAATGGGGTTGAAAGAGATGAAATATGCTTTTAGGGTTTGCAAACTGCAGATAGGGCTTCTCACAGGTCGCGAGAGAGTAAGTAGTTCCTCTCGCGCCCCGTGACCGAGGTAAGTAATCCGGATTTGCAAGTCTCTCGCGGGCCGCGACCAAGGTGGCTTGTGCCTCTCGCGCCCCGCGAGAGGGGTGTATTCACATAAAGTTTTTGAATTTGGCCTGCTTTGTGCCTTAGAAAAATTTTGAAAGTATTAAGAACTTATTTAACCATTAGTGAAAACCCCGCTTGCATCTGGCTACTAACTAAACATACCTGCGAATCCAAGATCCTCATCGATGGTGGCGTGATAGAGCCTGCAAAAACAGCTAAACCGACCCACAAACAAACAAAAACACAAACTACGAAAAAAAAACAAAAATTAAGACTAAAACAGACACAAAAAGAAAATAAATACCAAAATGTACAAACTCCACACTTGGCCTGATACTCAAAAGCCTATGCGGTGTGAGGCAGAATGTCGAGCGGAGTTTCCTCCTTCTCAGTGGAATCTAGCGGTCCTCCTAAATAGTGCTTCAATCGATGCCCATTGACCTTCCACGTCCATCCGTCAGCTTCATCTTTCAGCTCGATCGTTCCATACGGGAATCCCTCATTTACCACATATGGGTCTGACCACTTAGACTTCAATTTCCCAGCGAATAGTTTTAATCTTGAATTATATAAGAGCACCCTATCGCCGATCTGAAAGTCTTTCACACCTCTCAGTCTCCTGTCATGCAGTGCCTTAGTTGTCTCCTTAATGCTCCATGAACGCTAGTATGTCGCATCTCGAAGCGCCTCCAACTCGTGAATTTGGAAGTATCGTCTCTTGGCAGCTTCAGTGAGGTCCAAATTCATGATTTTCAAGGCCTACAACGCCCTATGATCGAGTTCAAACGGGAGATGGCAAGCTTAGCGGTGTCTTATAGGCCGTTCTAAACGCCCATAAAGCATCATTTAATTTATCGGACCAGTCCTTCCGACTTTTGCCTACCGTCTTCTCGAGGATCCGTTTCCCCCCTCGGTTCGCATTCTCCACTTGGCCGCTCGTCTGAAGATGAGTGACACCGTAGTGTGCCAATGCCTTTTCCATGACGGCATTGTAGAAGTTTGTGCCACGGTCATTAATAATAGCTCGTGGGTACCGAAACGGGTGAATAGCTTCTTCAAAAATCTCACCACCACTTGGGCATCATTTGTGAGTAAAGCTGAGCTTCAACCCACTTGGGAACGTAATCAATAGCCACGAGGATGTATAGATTCCCGCTAGAGACGGGAAACGGTCGATGAAGTCGACCCCCATACATCAAAGACTTCAAGAATTTGGATCGGGTGTTGGGGCATCTCGTCCTTGGATGAGATGTTGCCGGTGCGCTGGCAACGATCGCAAGTTTTAACGAACTGTAAAGCATCCTTAACTACTGTGGGCCAGTAAAACCGCAATCAAAAACCTTCTGTGGGGTGACGTGCGGACCATGATGACCTCCTGTCAGTCCCTCATGAACGTGCCTCAAAATCTCTGCCCCCTCTTCTCTACTCACGCAGCGCCTGAGAATCTTATCTCCCCCTACCCGAAATGGAAACATGTCATCCCAGATGTATCGCCTCATATCGGGGAAGAATTTCTTCTTCTGCTGAGTGGTCATACCCTTCGGTACAACTCCATTTGCAAGGTAATTCGCAAAATCTGAAAACCACGGCATCCCCTCCTTTTCCGCTACCACAAACTCCACTGACTAATGGGGGAATCTATCACCGATCTCCTCCTCTTTGATTTCTTCTCTACTTGGATCCTCTAATCGGGAAGATGGTCGGCAGCCACATTCTCAGCTCCCTTCTTATCTCTAGTCTCTATGTCGAACTCAGAAAGCAAGAGAATCCACCAAATGAGACGACGCTTTGCGTCCTTCTTTTGGAAGAGGAAGCGCAGAGCCGCGTGATCAGTAAAGACGATGGTTTTGGAAAGGACGAGATAGGAGCAGAATTTATCAAATGTGAATACTACTGCTAAGAGCTCCTTCTCTGTAGTGGTGTAGTTCTCCTGGGCGTCATTAAGGGTTTTACTAGCGTAGTAAATAGGATGAAAATGTTTATCTCGTCGCTGACCCAAAATGGCGCCGACCGCATAGTCGCTCGCATCACACATGAGCTCGAAGGACAAGCTCCATTCGGGTGAGACGAGGATAGGAGCACTCACTAGCTTCTCTTTAAGGATCGTGAAGGCTTTCAAGCAGTTGTCATCAAAGACGAAGGCCACATCCTTTTCGAGGAGTCGTGCCATGGGGCGTGTAATTACAGAGAAATCTCTAATAAACCGTTTGTAGAAGCCCGCATGACCGAGAAAACTACGGATAGATTTGACGCTAGTCGGTGGAGGGAGTCTGCTGATAGTATCTATCTTCACCCTATCGACCTCTATACCTGCACGAGATATCTTGTACCCTAGTACTATCCCCTCTGTCACCATACAGTGACACTTCTCCCAGTTCAGCATCAATCTTGTCCCGACACATCGTTTCATCATCGCATCTAGGTGACTAAGACATTGATCAAAAGTGTTTCCATAGACAGAGAAATCATCCGTGAAAACCTCCATCGAGATCTCGATCATGTCCAGAAAGATAGCGACCATGCATCGATGAAAAGTAGTCAAAGCGTTACATAACGCGAACGGCATGCGCCGATACACGTAAGTACCGTACGGACATGTGAAGTTTGTCTTCTCTTGATTCTCGGGAGCAATGGGGATCTGGAAGTAACCTGAGAACCCGTCAAGAAAACAATAAAATTGTTGTACTACGAGTCGCTCCAACATTTGATCGATAAACGGGAGTGGGAAGTGGTCCTTGCGAGTGGCGTTATTTAATTTTTGATAATCAATGCACACCCGCCAGCCAGTGACTGTTCGCATTGGGATAAGCTCCTTCTACTCATTCATGACCACTGTCATTCCCCCTTCTTGGGAACAACCTGAGTGGGACTTACCCATGCCGAATCGGAGATCGGGTAGATGAGACCCGCTTCCATCAGCTTGAGCACCTCTTTCTTCACACCTTCTTGCATATTCGGGTTTAGACGGTGCTGAGGCTGCACTACTGGCTTAAAGACGTCCTCCATAAAGATATTATGAGTACAGAAGGTTGGGTTATTCCCTTGATATCAAACAGTTTCCAAGCGATGGCCTCCTTATTGGCTTTAAGAACCTTTATCAAACGCTCCTTCTCCTCCGTCGACAATTTCGAAGAGATTATAACGGGTAAGCTTGAATTGTCGCCTAGGAACGCATACTCAAATGAGAGGGAAGGACCTTAAGCTCTACGGCAGCTGGAGTATCTAATGGGGTATTCTCACTTGCAGCACCAACCTCACAAAAATCTAAGGTCTCGGGAACCCATAGGGGGTCATCCTCTATATCCTCGTTGTCGCTCTCCTCAGCTACTACACTCTCATTCAATAGGTCGGCTCCCTAATGTACTCTAGACAGTGATCAACGCACGACATTAATGAATTCAGAAAGTAGACGGAGTGATAAGGGCCACTATCGCTGTCGCCACCGCTTGGGTATTGCATCAACCTTGCGATTTCGAAAGTGGCGTTCTCATCCCCGACGCGAAGTGTATTTTCCCATCATGAACATCAATGAGCGCGTTCGCAGTGTGCAGGAATGGGCGACCTAGGATGATGGGCACCTTCTCGTCGGCCTCCATATATAGGACAACCTTAACCAATAAGTTCTCTACAATTCCCCACGGATACTTAACATACCTATCAGCTAGAGACAGTGACATACGAGTGGGAGTAAGCTCCCTAAACTTTATCTCTCGTAGAGTGAGAAAGGCATCGATTGATGCTATCCCCTAGATCTGCTAAGGCATGAGCTGGAGCAATGGACCCGCCGAATAAGCATGGAATCGTAAAGATACCCCGATCAGTCAGTTTTTCGGGTAACTTGTTCGAACTACGGCGGAGCACCCTCCAGTCAACGAACATTAGAAAGCTCCCCTAGCCGATCTTTCGTTTTAGAAGATCCTTCAAAAACTTAGCATATTTAGGCATATGCTGGAGGGCCTCGATGAACGAGAGATTGATTTTCAACTGAGTAAACATATCAAGGAAATTCCCGTATTCCTTGACATATTTTTGTTTTTAAGACGTGCTGGGTAAGGTAGGCGTGAAGAATCTATGTGTGGTGATGGCCTAACCTCTACCGGTTTCTTCTCTCCCTTATGCTCTACTGAAGGTCCACTAGTTGTGCGGTAATTGCTAGGTCTAGCCTAATGTGCACCCTAGGTGGAGCCTCCATTTCTATCTCTACATCCACTTCCTCATCCTGCTCCTCTACCTCTACCTTTACCCCCTCTCTACCCACTTCTTTCAAACTCCTACCACTACGTGTAGTGATCGCTTTCGCGTGTTGGTTCGTCGGGTTAGGTTGGGTATTACCCGCGAACTAGCCGTGTGGCTTCTCTTGCAGCTGCTTAGCGATACTACCTACCGACCTCTGCAGATCTAAGAGTGCGGACTGATGATTGTTTCAATAGAAGATCGTGTTCCGCTAGAGTTTTCTGGGTAGCTTGATCCTTAACCACTAATTGAGACAACAACTCCTCAATCCTATCTAGAGTGCCCCCTGAACCCCCACTCCTAGTCTGACCCTCCTGATTCGAACCCCCACCACTAAACTGACTAGAATGACCTGACCCTCCACTAGAGTAGTGACCCTGCCCCCTGTTTTGATAGGAACCTGATTGGAAACAAGGGGGGTTACCGGAAGATCAGAAGTTATTATTATTATTACTACCCCAGTTCGGGTTATAATTTGAATTATTATTATTGAAAGGGTTCGTAGGACCTCTACTTTGGCCAGTAATGAACTCGACCTGCTCAACGGTGAGTGTTGGACACTTTATCATATCGTAACCCCCTCAACAAACCTCACTCCTATCTACTTTCTTTCTCAGCTCCTGAATCTCTTTAGTGACCTCTCTCTTAAAGCTATCTAGTGCAGCAGCCACCATAGTTTCCAAGCTAACTTGGTGTAGACCCCTGTTAACCGGGTGGTACGAGAAACAGGAATTGAATTCCTGCCAGTAGTGCTGTAGTCTACATTTGAATGTGCAAAGCTTTCGAAGAGGTCGTTACACTCGGTAACTATTTTCTTTCCCATTAGATGTCCACCAGCAGATGTATCGAATCAAGCGCGGGTCTCAGGGGTGAGACCGTTGTAAAATTTCTCTACAAGTGCCCAATCCGACAAGCCGTGTTGAGAGCAGTAGGACACTAGGGTTTGGAAACGCTCCCAAGCTAGATGATAGGGCTCGTCAGGCTCCATTCAGAACGAATGGATCTGATCACGAAGGCAAGATGCTTTCGCGGGTAGGAAGTATTTCTTTTGGAAAGCATCTCGTAGAGCGGCTCAAGTGTGAAAGTACGGCTGGTTGAGAATCAAGCCTGATGGCGGCTCGACCTCCAAGAGAAAATGGAAAAACTTGGAGAAACGGGCATCATCGCCCACCTTCCATATTGAAAGTGTGACAGAGACGGGTGAGGCGGTTAATATGGGCAGGCGCATCCTCATCATCACGACCGTGGAATTGGCAAGAGTTGGTGATAGCAGTCATGATATAGGAAGGGATTTGCCAGGCTCTATCGTTGTTCATCGGGGGAAGAGTGATGGGTGAGTTCGCACTGGTGAAACCGGTGGTGGCCTGTTGGTAAACGGTCTGATTATTGGCCATGTTGAAATTGGGTGGTGGGCTAACGTGTCTATGAACTACGCGGGGTGATGGGGAACCGGGTAGTGAAGGCTTTGGTGTGAAATCAAAATCGGGCGGTAGGAGAGAGCAGGATGAACTGGAAAAAGCGGATGAAGAAGTACTAACCTTTGGTGCGGGAGAAAAAGGTGTATCCATTGGCGACTTAGGCGGAGGTCCTTGCGAACGCGTATGGGGCATCCACTAAACAGGAAACGAGACAAATAAACTAATTCAGCAAAAACAATTAAAATATATATTAATGAAAATAAATATTAAACTAATTAAATACTTTAGACTACTACGACGCGAACAAAAAATAAAAATTAAACACAAGTGCAATAATGAAGCCTAAACCGAGTAATCAACGCAATTGCCAATAAGAGAGTCCCGGGCAACGGCGCCAAAAACTTGATTTTCTAAAAGTAGTTAATTAAAAACTAATAAAAGTACCCTAATTCTAGACTCAAATTAAACTCTAGACTCCTAAATTATATTAAACTACTAACCGGCAAGTGAACCGATCAATTGTAGATTAGTTTAAGTAATTCTGGATTATCGAACCACGAGACTCTCTAATTACAGTGACTACTTAACTTAGACTCAAAAATAACTTTGTAGATTTGGGGAGGGGGGGGGGGGGTTCTAACAATTCTAAATTATTAAAGTAAACTAAAATTAACTAACTAAAACGAATTAAACCTTAGACTTATAGAAATTGAAAATTAATTCAAGAATAGTGAACTGGTTACCTAGGTTGGACTTTATATTACTACTCACATGGTTTTACAATAAGTTAGTTAGGTTGAATGATTAACCGGGATCTTAAAATATTAAATCCTAGGTTTACCGAACAGGACCCCCGACCCTTCTCGGGAAGACGCCTATATACCCTAAAATTATTTTATGTTTACCGGTTTTAAAGACTTCTTCTCAATTATCTTATAGTTTAGCAAAGTGTCTAATTAGTTGATTATTTCTCAATAATTGAACTAGACCAACCTTAACTTCTAGTTTAGCTTAACTGAGTCGATTATGAAAAGGAAATTAGATCCGGTGTTTTCTCAATAACCTAAACCTAACCATTCATCTAACCAATTTGGCCAACTAAATATTATTTCTCAATAATTAATTTAGGTATAATGATTAAATGGATTTTATATTTTATTTACTTGTTTTCCCGGTTTTATTGGCCAATTTACCGACAGTTTCCCGAACCCCTAAAGACTCGAAAAAGCAAAACAAGTCTATTGTATGGAAGACATCCACCAAGATTCATGTAAATCAAACAAATAATCACAAATAAATTTATATCATGCAAATACACTAAACTAGAAAGTTAAATTTATGAACTTTACCAAACAATCATTCAAACCATAATTAAGCTAAAATAAAAACCAAACTTTCATAAATAATCCAAACCTAGGTAACGAAAATAGATCTAGCCAAGTATCATAGTTATGAAAACCAAATAAACAAGGTTTACACAAGAATTCATCATAAAGTTAAACAAAGAACTATGAGGATCAAAATTTTGCAATATAACCGTATTTGCTCCTGCCTCAAAATTCCTTGCTGGCTTAGACGATTCCCATAGCCTAGAACACTCTCTTTCAGCTTCAATACTCCAGAAAATCTGCTTCCCAAGCTATGAATTCGTCCAAGATGATCTAAGAGTGTTTCAATCATAATATGACTCAAATAAATAACACAACAACCCTTTTTCAGATCAGTTTCGAAACTTTCAAGATAAACGACCCTCTCGCCAGCCGCGAGAGGGATATGGGGTCTAGGTCGCGCCCCGCGACCGAGCAAAGTCTCCGAAGATAACTATTAACCTCTCACCGGGCGCGAGAGGTATATGATGGTGCGGTCGCGGCCGCCAGAGGCCTAAAAACCCCCATTTTCGATTCGTTTCCTCTTCCGCACTCCAATTACATTCCGGCTTGGTTCTAATTATCATTTTAGCTCGTTATTCCCATCCTTCCAACCGTTTTCGCGAACCAAGACCTGCAAAACGCATTTGGATTAAAAGTAGACAAATTCTTGACAAACCGAAACGAAAACATGTTAAAACTTTACTAACTCTACACGATAAATGCATGTATTATTCAATACATCACTGACCACTTCCTCATAACACACGAGGGAGGTATCGTCGTCATTCTGTCTCGCTTTCCTCGGATTCAAGACTCAAAGCGTTAGCAGTTGTGTTTGTTAATGTTTGGTAGTTTTTAGGACGAGTCACATAGAGCTAACCATGACTTAATAACAAGGCCGATGAAAATTTGACAATGGTATGATGGATACGCCGCAGGTACTTCCTATATATAAGTGTTCTTGTCAAGTGATCAAAAGCATTGTTAGATGGTAATGGGAAGTTCCGTGTAGGTAGTGTCAATCTCAATTTGGATAACGATATGGTTGATGACTTCGTTATGTGATGTAACTTTATCATTTTGACGCTTCGATTTTCTCAAAACCCTTAACATGAGACCATATCCAGTTAGCCATCTCCGTGTTACAACTCTTTTTACTTCTACACCTTGGACATAAAAAAAACGATTCATGTAGCAGGGTATTCAACCCTTACTAGGAACATTACCACCCCCATCAAAAATCCAAACTCTACACTCACTTGGTTATGTATATCCGTAGCATCATCTCGGATCGATATAGCCGTTTTACTTCATGATCATGGCAAACCGTGCAATCAGCGTTATGCACTCGCTTAGACCTCAGCACCGCTTTTCATCCTCAAACTGGTGGTCAATCTGAGCGCACAATCCAAACTCTTGAAGACATGTTACGATCATGTGTTATCGACTCCAAGGGCAACTGGGATACTCATCTACCAGTTAGTCGAATTCTCATACAATAACAGCTATCGCTCTAGCATCTGTATGGATCCTTTTGAAGCACAATACGGTCGTAAGTGCCAATCATCCGTATGTTGGCACGAAATCGGTGAAGCACAAATCACTGGACCGGAATTAATCCAATAAACAACCGATAAGATTCTTCAAATCCGCAATAATCTTCTACCAGTTCATAGTCGTCAAAGGAGTTATGCTGATAAACGACGAAAGCCACTCGAGTTTTGTGTTGGGATCAAGTACTTTTGAAAGTAACACCACGGAAGGGAGTTGTTCGTTTTGGACAAAAAGTCAAGCTAGCACCTCGCTATGTGGGACCATTCAAAATACTCGAGAGAGTTGGTCCTGTAGCTTACAAGCTTGATTTACCAGAAGAACTCAACAAGATCCATCCAACATTCCATGTATCCAACTTGAAAAAATTGCCTTGCCGACGAAAACCTCTATATACCGTTGGAAGATATTCAGATGATAAATCGACGCATTTCGTAGAACAACCTATAGAAATCATGGACTTCAGTGAAAAACGTTTAAGACGAAGTCGAATTCCGATAGTCAGGGTTCGTTGGGAGTCATACTTGGGAATGCGAAGACTCAATGCGCAAAAAATACCCTCATCTCTTTCAAGTTATACCTACTACTACCTACATTTCGGGACGAAATTTCTAAAAGTAGGGGATACTTTAACATTTTTCGTAAAACGAGTTATAAAACCTCCGTTTTGTAATGCAAGTATACGTTATGATTTGTGATATGCGTTTATGTTAAGCATTTAAAATTTGTTATTAGTATTAAATAATGAATAATAATAATAAGTTTAAATAATAATAAAGTTTAAAATAATAATAATATTAATCACTTAAATATAAATAATAAAAAAAATAATAAAACAAAAGGGTGTGGACCATGGGTATGGAACCCGGGTCTCCACCCAATTCAAACACACAACACACCACATACCACACACACAACATCTGTGAAAACCGAGATCAATAATCTGTTATATGCTCGTTATCCTTGTTATGATATTCAAAACGGCAATCGCCCAGAAACGGCTAAACTCATCAAGTCACCAATTCTATTTTTCTTTTCGAATTAACCCTTTGCAATTGTTTCTAATCATATACGAGATTCAATCAGTGGAATCATTAACCCTTAAAAAAATTGTCACAATCATCACGGCATTTAAAACCTTTGACCGAAACCGAAACTTCAAACGCGCCTTGTCTTACACTATAAATAGGACCTTCCGAAACAGCTAGAACACACCTGCACACATTACAAATTCTCTGCAAGTCTTGTTAGAAAAATTTATACATCGCCGGAAAATTGCTTGTCGCCGGAATTTTACCGGAGAGATCAAAGCCACTCCCCCTGTTCAATATAACATCTTTGAATCCTTTATCATTTCCTCATTATGTATATTCTAGTAATTCTCATAACTAATTCAGTGAGTTTCATCGGATTATTTAAAACAATACGTATGAATTAAAGAAGATGAAGTAGAAAAAGTGTATAAGAGAATTTAAAATCGGTAAATATACCGGGTTAGACACACAGTCCAATGGTGGACTGTGTGCATTTTTAACAAATGGTCCCGGGTTCGAGTCTCACCTACGCTGCCGATTTCCTATATATTATCAACCCTTTTTTATAACCTATATATAAAAAAACTAGTTTGTATATAAAGTTAATTAAAATCCTAAATATTCCGGGTTAGTTACACAGCCCAATTGGTCGGGCTGTGCGCAACACGAAACAAGGGGCACAGGTTCAAGTTTGGTTATACGCATCGTACTGTTAATAAAACAAACCTTTTTTAAATAAAATTAATTATGATTAACCTTAGTATGTATATGTATATATATATATATATATGTGTGTATATATATATAATTAAAACTGGATAGATTTCGGGTTAGACACGAAAGCTCAGTTGGTAGAGCTGCGTGCACGTAAACGAGAGGTCACACGTTCGAGTCTCACACACTGTCAAAAAGTCGCCGGTTAAGTATATTTTTTAATTAAACTTTTGTTTATTTTTCTCCAAAAACTATAAAATAATATAATTAAATAATTTCTTTTTAGACACAAAAATAGTATCAAATACAATAAAATTATCTAAAAAGTCTAATGAAATCATTAAATAAAAATACTAATTTTAAGTAAAAGAAATATATATATATATATTATATATATATATTTACCGAATTGTTACGTGAATATTTAGGTTAGCCTTCATCGTCGGTTGGTATCTCTAACGCCAAATCGTGCGCACTCCTCATCAAATCAAAACGCACCCACTATGAGTGAATTCCTACCACTTCCCCTTTTTATTCATGTTTTTTGGGTGTATCATGTGTCGTTTCATTTATATTACTTAATCAACTTTCGTGCTTTTACCATTATATGAACTAACGTGCTATGTGATATTTTGTTTATTGTTATAGGTGGTTATACTTTCTCATTTCAAGTAAAGCTCCCACATTAGGCCATTTGTTCCCCGTTACATACGGGTAGAGCGCGTGTTGTCTAATTAGATCGGCTCTGTTTGATTGAGTCTTGATCTCACAGCACATCGCTTATCGTGCTCACATGTACATTGTAGATGATTATGTGGTTTGTGGTTAGATTACATATACGTTGCTCATATTTGGTTTATGCACATTTTATTAAAATAATAAACATATCAAATCTTTCTAATGTTTAAACGGGATTCACTCGCCAACTTTTGTTGACCCAAATTTCTATTTTTACACATGATACCGGTGACCAGGTTGAAGCAAGGAACACATAGGACTTGTGCCTTAGAAAAAAATAAAGAGTTGTTTGAATGTCATGATTAGAATATTTTGTGTTTGTATGGATTATGTGTTGGTTGGAATATTTCCTTTTAATTTGAAATAATAAATATGAAACTTTTATAATAGTATATGTCATGAGCTTTGATGAAAACCCAATCATGCCCCGACTACCATATCCGCTGCGGGTCAGGGTGTGACAATGATAATTTGATAGTTAAGATGTGGAGAAGAGCTATCATGGGAAAGGTGACTTCCGATGTTGAAGAAGATGACGACATTAGGGTGGCGAAACATATATGATGATTTACAGAAGAATAGCGGGTTGCAACCATAAGCGATGAAGAAAAAGAAAAATGTCACCGATTAAGGTTGCCCAAGGATCAAGATTTGGCTGATACCATGGAGAAGGAAATTCTACTTTTCTGATTGACGTTGTGTTCCCGAGTTTAATAAAGAAAGAAAAGAAGAGAAAAGGAATTAAGGAGAAACAAGAAAAAATGTAGAATGGAACATTTAATTAACAAATGTGTTCCCGAGATCTAAGGAACTGTAAAGAAAAGTAAAGATTTTATGTATTAAAAATCCTTTCTTTCCAAATCTCTTCAATTTGGAAGGATAAAAATGAAGGAAAAAGACATAAGTTTTCATTCGATATCTCTTCTTTTCCTTCCTTCAAAAACCTTTGGAACACGACCTTTTTTTGACATCCTTTCAAATCCTTTCTTTTCATTTATTAAATGAAACTCGGGAACACAACATGAATCATTTGAGTACTAAATATAACCATATATAGAAAAATACATAAATAAAACCTATATACATGGAAAGTAAATCGCACAACCTATACCTAGCCAATCCACAACTCTACATAGCCAAAATATACGATATTCAAATTTTAAACTCTTAACAATTTCAATCTTGTCAAGGTGAACGACTCTTGATTAATGTGTTGTCGCATTGCAATGGTTCATGTGTAAAGGCTGATTTTATTGTCAACTTTCTCTGGCTTGGGATTGAAGCTGAGTATCCCTTCTTTTGAAGGACAATTATTTATAGTCCTCGTAGATAGCATAAGCATGCACACTCAAGTGATGGGTGTGACCATAGTAGAGTAACTTTTACACTTATAAAAGTTATCTTTCTGGCATTGGTAAAGCACTACTAATTGTATTCTAATAATAACATATTATTAGAGTAAAGTACTTTGCATTGTCCTGTATGTGATGAATATTAACTAAAAGTTAAATTGATGTATATGTTTAGATGTAAAATAAAAATGCCATGACTCAAATGATCATATAAAAATGCATTGAGTTAGGTGCGATTATCTTCCTTCTCTCTACCAATTTTGTAAGTTTCAAAATGATCATATAACTCCTTGACCTTTAAGTTTCCTAAAATAATCAAACAAACCCTAATATATACATATTTATATATATATAATATTATTATATATATATATATATATATATATTATATTATATTATATATATATATATATATATACACTCTTACCCCTTTAACTACCAAACAAACACTACTAAATTTTATTAAATTTGCATAAGATGTTGTAAGCCTTTAAATGATCCAAAAGAGGAGAATCTTGTGGAAAATGTAACGCGTGGAAGATGTTAAACGTCTAAATGTTGATTCCAGATAACAATATTTTAACTAAATTTGGCAAGTGATTTCAACAAGTATGAAAATAGTGTGTGGAAATAGAAATTAAACTTTCAAGAAACTAAGATACAAAATTTTCAAGTTATATCACTTTGAAAAGATTACAAGGTAGTTGTATGGTTATTGACTAGTACAAACAAATACTTAAAGAATTTTGTAGGGGAAGGGCAGTGGGATTTTGTAGGATGTAATAAATATAAGGCTTAAATCACTTGTTCCTTCGGTGTATTATTATCAATTTATAGAGAATATCAGGCATGAATAAACATTTATTTATTCATACACTTGTATTGCGAAAAGCAGTTTTTTTGGCATATTCATTAAATCCTTTTAGTCCAGTAGTAACTTTGGAGTTCGTGCAGAACCCTATCGTCTTACCAAGTTGCTTCATCAGAATGCATGTGAACTCCTTATTAGAAATCTGATGTCTTTGATCATCAGATCTCAGATCCTATAAGTTTCTGATGATAAATATCAGATTTATCATAAAAAACATTTGATTCTTCTGATTAGATGACTTTTTGATCTACTTAATGATGATTTTCTCTTTTCTTTTGTCCATTGTCATGTATCTTTCTTCATTGTGACCTATTGACTTTTTTATTACCAAATCTAATCAGAATAATCAGATTTTCTTCATCATTTCTACACTTACAAACAGTTTCCTAACAATTTCCCCTAAGTGTTGTAAGAAAAATAACTACTTTGACATATAAACCAAACATAATAATTTGGAGAGAAACTTTCAAAATAAAAAACATGATACTTGTTCAATCAAGCCCAAAAAAAATGTTTTTCAAGCCATATGACAAAGATCTCCAACCTTCAATCTCTTTTTCTGTGGGATAGACTTGTTTCATTTTGTGTAGAGCGATTTGTAGACATCTCTTGCTTCAATCCATTCATCTATTATTTTTTCAATCTAGCTTTTGAGATCTGTCTTAGCACGTCCTTTGATCACCAGCTGTTCTTGTTTCTTGTTCATGCATTCCTTGAAGTAGCCGAGGTCTTGTTAGAGTACTTGCATATGTCACTTATCTTGAACATTTCTTTCTCCTCATTGATATCCCTATAAATGACAGATAATTCAGGTTATTCAAAGATTTAACCTGTTCTAGCTTCAGCCTTAATTTCATCAAGGATCTTGTGTTTAGAGGTGATATAAGCAATTTTCCTCTAACTGGATGATCGAAGTGTATGCATATATCAAAATCACTAATGGCAATTCTGGTCAATAGCTTTATGCCACTTTTAGTGATGCTGCCTATTGCTCTTCAAACAAATCTGTTATGTGACTTGTCTTCTTCATAAGTTTTTCTTAGAAGGGTATTCGGGTAAAGTTTTTGTCTCGTTCAGTGTATAGATCCTGCGAAGACTTCGTTCAAGCTTATTAGGACTTCCCTTGAGGCAGATAGCATCAAATCGGGGGAAGTAAGAACGGCTTGAACCCCTTATTAATAAACTACTATTAAAACTTTACCCGGCCTTGCGGGACTGTATCCCTGCTGACTCAGACCAATATGGCCGATGGTAGCTTCGCCTTCACAAGAGGGGCCTACCACTTTCGCATTAATAACTTACTTAATTATCTTTCAATATTCGATCTTGCGGTACTGTATCCCTACTGACTCAGACCAATAGGTTGAGGGTAACGTCGGCTTCACAAGAGGGGCCTACTACTATAACTAAGATAATCTCTTAAAATGCCCAAAGTGCGGAAATCATCAAATGATATGTAAAAAAGGAGTCGGAATCAAGTTATTATTTCTTGTATATTTGTTTTCCTTTTTATTTACGTTTTTACTTTTATATTTTTAAACTTTCAAAACTTTTATCAAAACTTTAGTTAGATTAGACGTTAATGATAAGCTGGTAGCGTATTTGGACGAACTCGATATCTTACCATCACTATACTACATCTAATATGGGTGCACTTGCCCTAATGTGTGTAGAACGGTAGTATTGTATCGTGTTTTATAAATTTAAAGCTTGATCTACGAGTAAAAAGTACCTAAAATATAACAAAATTTATAACGCGCTCGCACCACCTCAGCTATTCACACGAATTAAAATGTTTCTAGTTTTAATCCTATTAAAAAAATCCATTCCTGGGATCTTGAAAGATATCTATAGTATAAAAAGCACCTTGCTGAAATTAAGTATAGATATTGAGGAAAAAAATCGTGTCAAAATTGGTCTGGCCTCAGCACTCCGTTCTGGTAGGATAGCTGGGCCGAAAACGAGAAGCTGAAATCTGGATTCCCTGCTGCCTATATATCGTTGCCATAAAAGCAGCTTGGTTGTCGAGAATGCGAAAAATGCGGAAAGTTGTCATCAGTGGGGTTGGACATGGACGAGAGAACCAAGGTCCAACGAAGAATGGGAGTAGACTTCAGAACCTTCTTCAGCAACATCAGTTAAAAAGCAGGAAAGATAGGTGGGCCTGGGCAAATGAACGCGGTGTTAATTTCTCGATTAAATTTATCTGAAGAGATATTATGGCCCAAGGGGAAACATAGTCGAACCCGAATCAGCTGTAGTGGAACACCTGGGCGACACCTAAAAGCAACTTCCTAACATGGAGAGCAAGTTTGGGGAGGATTCCTTCTAAAATGGAACTTCGTCATAGAGGAGTTCCATTAACGGACGACCACTGCGACAGGTGCGGGTACGGCATTGAAGACACCAACCATACTTTTGTTAACTGTATCTAGGCAAGAGCGATTTGGTGGAGTATCTTTGTTTGGGTTAGAGTCCCAATGCCGAATAATGTTAACTCGGTTTCGGCACTTTTGGAAGATTATGATAATACTCCATGTTCGAAAAAGTGGAAAAAACTAGTAAACACTAACGTGAAGGCGACTTTTTGGTGGATTTGGTATGCGAGGAACCAAAAGGTCTTTAAGGGGAACCTCATCCGGGTTATAGATACGTGGCTCAAATCAAGGAAGACTCCTATTTATGGATTAAAGATCGGTCCAAACTCCCTAGCTTGGCGTGGGATAGTTGGCTTGATTTTGATGTTTCGAGTCTTTTGTAAGATGTTTTTTTCATTCTTTCTCGGGTGTAATGCTTTCCAGCGGCTTGCTAGCTTGATTTATGGATTAAACATCGGTCCAAACATTGGCCAATCATTTTTGTCCTCCATGTGTAATGACCTCTCACAAAATTGACTTCATATTTTTCTTGTCTGAAGTAAATTGTTCAGATCAGAACAGTTAGTGGTAAGTCCTTGTCTTACCTTATCATTTATATTTGGTTCAATATCAACATATATGGCTCCTGGAACATACTTTTCCTGACTCTGTTCATTACAGAATTGGTGTTTCCTATCTTGAGGCTCTACCCTTTAGTATTTAAACATCAGTTTTACTTACCAAATAAGCATGACACTTTTAAACTCGAATGTTGAGTTACTCAAGTTCGTTTATGTAATCAGACTTATTGCCAGTGTTCCTCTTGAAAAACATTTCATCAAACACCTTTTGGCCATACAAAATTAGGGATGGCAAAAGATACCCGAGCCCGACGACAGTTATACCTGAAACCCGAAGCATTTGGGACGGGTATACCCGACACCCTATGGGTATTGAGCCAGGTATGGGTATGAAAAAAAATATTTCGCGGGTATGGATCGTGCAGATTTGAAAGATAGAATTAAGATAAACCCCTCATTCAATTCAAGACTTACACTATAGTCCCTATACTATTTACTACCGTAACAGAAGAGGACCGGAGATTCACCGGAGAAGAAGATATTTCGCCGGAAAGGTGGGGATCAAGGTTGTATTTTAGAAAGATGAGGACTATAGGTTTAAAAAGATGAGAAATATAGGTGAAATTTCACTAAACCACAAGTACTATCCAATCATTTTTCTCTAAGTATATTTGTTATTTGATCTTCCATCTTGTATTGATCATATATTCTTTCTAGTTGATCTTCAATACACTAATTTTTCATATCTAAATCTTCACAACTCTAAAATCTAAATTATACTTGATTTCTAAATCTTCTTATTGTATTTGATTTTGTTCTTAACATTGTATACCTTCTAATTAGCTCTCTTGATTGACATGCAAAATCGAGTTTCTAACTAATTTAATTTTCCAAGGTCGTACGTCACATGACACATCAACCATGTCTTCTACCTTAGTTTTGTACCTTTGTTTAAGCTGACTAGATTTTGTTTTAGTTGACCGGTCTTGGCACTGTCCGTTCATGTTTGAGCCGCGCCTATTTAACATTTCCTGATTGATTAACTTTGCTTGTTTAATCTTTAGAAGCCCGGTAACCCATTGGATTATGTGACATGTAACCCATGTTTTCAGAGTCCTCGTAGGGAACACAAGCCTGTGCGTCTAATCGTTGCGTTAATTATAATCTGGAAACTACTCATGACATTCTACTGCTAGGTCTTAGTTGCTACTATAAGATGTTAACTAATACAATCAGTAGCAGCAATGAAATAACATATAATGTTAGATAGGAATAATCAAATATCTCCAAAAAGTTACTAACAAGGATTGGGAAAAGTCATACATTTACTTGGTACAGGATGAAACAGAACACAAAGTATAAGTAAACACAAAAAAAGTAAAGAATACAACATCATAAATAAAAACAAAATAAAGACAAGCAAAAGATCTTTAAAAACTTTTGGCTCAAAACAACCTCATTTAAAGGCATGAATATAGTCATGAAAATGGAAGTTTTTGTAAATGAAATGTGACAACCATTTCGAACCCACAAAGCACAAAAGTGCGGCAACAGCAAGCATATTTCTTGCAGCCACTGATATCATCCCCTGTTTGGTTGCAGCCACAATAGCCACCAAAGCAACCGAAAACACCTGAAGAGCCACCTTAAGTGCATTTAAACCTTTATATGCACCATTGCAGCAGCTGCAATTCACCACATGGCTCCAGTACCTAAAATAAACAAATCAATCAAATAGCAAATTAATTTTCGACATTCGTTACCTCAATTTGGTTGAACTTTATGCAAGTAACCTGTCCAAGAGTCGATCTCTAGGTGGCGTAGGTGGTAAAGGTTCATTAAATTTGTTTCCCCAATCGATCTGACCGCCTGCGTATTTCTTTATCCACTTTCTATACGCAACCACATTAGCATCTGCTTTCGTTGGCACAAAACAGACTTTTTGCCAATTTGATTGACCAAACTTTATCAGTTTCTTCTCCTATAAAAGTCGCATAATCTTTCAAAAACTAGAATACAACAGTTCGAATCATGATGAGGGTTTGTTGGGGTAGTTTTACCTGTTCATGAAGAAGACATAAATCTGAATCAATAATCAAATTCTGCCCAATATGCTGGATCCATCTCGGAACAACTCGAGCTATCCAAAGAGCAAAGTTTCTAGGGAAAATGAACATCATTCTGCTATTACCCGGGCTCACTGGAATACATATAAAGATCAAAAGCACCCTTAGAGGTGGCTTCTTTTTCCCCTAAATAAATCAAATTTCAGGAATGAAGTCAGACGGGTTGGTCAAAATAGGTCAACGGGGTCGGTTAAAGGTTATACTTGTAAAGTTAAGTGTATACCTCTACGTTATCTGTACTTTTCCCGATTGTGGTATCTCCGTGAAACAGACAAGGAGGAACAAAGTTCCATATAGCATCTGGCTCGGTTGTAGTGAAACCGTTTTTGTCTATTTTTTGTATGTTTAAATCAATAGGTGAACCCCTTCACGATCAAGCTTAACAGTGCAGGAAAGTTGTGTTAGGCGGTTAAATTTCAAGAACAGAAGAAAACAAGAATACTAGAGGTATTTGAATGTATAAATACTTATCTAGGATGTTCTGACTTTAGTATACCATAATGTGCATACGGAACATGAGAAGGGTCCATGAGATTTTCAATCAGAACTTCGTACCTACAAGCGTGACACTCTTGATCAACAAATACCATGGTTTTTATAATGATTTGAAGCAAAATGTTACATACCCGTATGGTATATCTCTGTTAAACATTTGGTAGGTAAATGAAGGATCGTCAAGTTCAGGGATGTATGGAGGTTTCTTCGTCATGAGGATATCTTTGTACTGCGGATCCATGTTGGGCCAAAACCAAACAATACCGTTTTGCACCGTGCTTGGATAAACAGAGACACAAGCCTTTTTTAAACGTATGAACCTGAACACATTTTATCAGCATAATTATGATATAAATAACATCCAAAATGATTTAGTTTACCGGAGGACCATCAAGGGGAGCTTGAGGGATTAACTTGCAGTCACCGGATCCACTAAAGCACCAGCCATGATACACACACTGCAGCCTACCCCATTGATCAATCCTCCCTTCAGAAAGCGGAGCCACTCTGTGAGGACACATGTCGTCGAACACCTTCTATTCATTCTCATTCTTATCCCACCACACCACAACATCCAGACCCATCACCGTCTTCCATTGTGGGGCCCTTTTGTCCAGATCACACACCGGCATGAGTGCGTACCACTGAGAAAACCAGTCGAATTTCTCATGTTCATCATGGGTTTCGGTTGAAACAGATGGAGAAATGGCGGTAAAGTTGTTGAATTTGGATTTTGTAAAATGGGTCAAGTTGGGTAAGGACAGTTTCGGGTTTTTTGGAGTGAATGAAAGATTGAAAATGGGTTTGGATATGCGAGCTTTGATGGGTGAAGGTGAAGTAACAGTGGAGACAGTTGTTGAAGCTTTCATTTCCATCGTAGTTTGAATTTTTAAAGATTTGCATTATTGTATATATAACTACAGTGCATGGGAGTGATTGTGGTTAGTGGTTACAGTTACTCCACCGTTACAATCCAGCATTATTGCAAAGGTCTTCCAGTTGAAACTTGGAAGTAAAGTCATATCTGGCTACTTGGGCCTTTGAATGTTTCAGAATGGAGAAAGACTTTTAAAAGGATTTATAGTTATCACCAACTAACAAGTTGATATTTTAAGTCATGATTTAATGGTATCAAAGAAAACATGATGGAAAACTTTACATAATGCACAAAGTTTTTCCTATGTTTCATTAAAGTTATTCAATCCTTTTCTTCTCTTCAAAGTCACTGAAGTTTCATTGCTTGTTTAAAGACCGATGCTTATCACAGTTACACATGGGTGAAAGTAAAGACTTGTGCGAAAGTCAAAGATTCGCGTGGATGTTAAAGATTCACGCAAGAGTAAAAGATTTGTGTGAATGTTCATGTGTGGGTCACGTGAATGTATAGTTCGTGTGGTATGTACACGAATGCGAGTGTATGTATAGAACCAACTACCTTAATTAAGAGACATCTAAATGATCAACTGTATGAATAAACTCGAATATGTATATAATTAAACATCTTTACATCAATGTATTATGCCTTTTACAATAGCTACATACCACCATTAGCACAATACATTACAACAAACACAAGTTTGAAAAGATTTATCAGTGAAACACAAACGCATGATTATAGTCATGGTAACGAAAGTTTTTGTATATGAAATGAGACAACCATTTCGATCCCACAAAACACAAGAATGCAGCAACGACAAGTGTATTTCTTGCCACAACTGATATCAAACCTTGTTTGGTTGCAGCCACAATAGCCACCGAAGCAACCGAAAACACCTGAAGAGCCACCTGAAGTGCATTTAGACTTTTGTATGCCGCATTGCAGCTGCTGCAGTTCACCACATGGCTCCAGTACCGGTCCATGAGTTGTTCACGTGGCGGGCTCGGTGGAAGAGACCTATCGAAGTTGTTTCCCCAATTGAGTTGACCGTTTGAATATTTCTTTATCCACTTTCTAAATCCAACCACAAGAGCATCGGATTTAGTTGGCACAAAGCATATTTTTTGCCAATCATTCGGATCGGCTTCCAACACTTTCTTCTCCTGCAAGTTTCATAATCTTTTAAGAACTGGTCGGACTCATGTATTGAAACAAGGGTGTAAATTTCTCACACGACACAAACCTAAGTAGAAATTTTACGATTTGGGTTTAGTCTAAACGGGCCGGCTCAGTTTTGGGTCAGGCCCGCAAACAAATTTAGTTGAACGGGTTGTGTTCGGGTCAACCTAGAGGTGTACAAACCGTTTTTTTACAAACCGAACCGGTTTTTTTAGGGGTAAACAAACCATTTTTTTTCCAAACCAGTTCAGAGTTTTTTCTTTGAACGGCAAGGAACAACGTGCCAACCACTGTGACACCGGGCGCTGTGGCCAAGGTCGACTACTCGACCGCCGCCAGCCCCTTGGCTCTCCCGGATGCGCGGAAACCCAACCTCCACCTGCCCGAAGGCACGACGGTGGAATAATCGGTAAAACCTCGCCTCCCATCCAAACCAAACCGGCGCCACCCGTATTCGCCCTTCACCTGGATGCCGCAGAAAATAATAGGGAGGGTGGGAGTCGAACCTGGGTCACAAGGAACACCAAGTCTTTCCTCCAACCACTCCACCACTACCTCATTGGTCAAACCAGTTCAGTTTTAAAACCGGTTTCCAATGACCAAACCCCAAACTGATAACAACCAGTTCGAACCAGGTTCAAAACCGGTTTAAACCGGTTCTTTTACAACCGATTGGGTTTTTTAACCGGTTTTAAAGATCGGGAATAGGAACTGGTCTACAAACCGCTGGTTCGGATCAGGTTGGAACTGGTTTTCCACAAACCGTTTTTTTTTTCCGAAACCGGTTTTGTTGCCCACCTCTAGGTCAACCTGTCAGGTTTGTGGGTTGACCCGTCTAAAACGTTTATTTTATAGCTTAAAAAATCTGCTTTTTGTCATAGGATTATAGTTTAAGCGTAATTATTATACACTTCGTATTTTATTTTTTTGTAAATTTTAACATACTAATATGCAATAATATGAAATTTCTGGCTAGTCAGATCTTGTTCGTGTCAACTCACGAAAACTCCTAACGTGTTCGGGTTCATATGACACATTTATCTGGTTTGTATCAGGTTCAACCCACAAACACGACCATTTAACACCCCATATTTCAAATCAAAACCTGTGTAGTTTGACTTTTAGCTTTACCTCAACGTGAAGAAGATACAAATCCGAATCGATAATCAAATTCTGGTTAATATGGTACACCCATCTGGGGATAATTCGATCCATCCAAACAGCAAAGGTTCTCGGTGGAGCAAATATCAATCTGCTATTACCCGGGCTCACTGGCATACAGATAAAGATCAAAAGCGCCTGTCGAGGTGGTTTTTGTGCTAATTTCCCCTATATTAATCAGATTACACGAGTTTAACACTTTAAATACCAATAAAGATCTTTAGTATATTTGCAAGTCAAAGAACTACCTTTGTGCTTTCATCTGATTCATTTGGTTTCCCTCCTAAAGTTATAGTACCATATAACACACAAGGAGGTAAAAATTTCCAATGACCATTTTGTTGTTGTGCAATATAACCATTTTTGTCTATCTTGACCACATTCATGTCAAGAGGTCTACCACCTTCGCGATCACGCTTAACAGTAAGGAATTAAATACGTGTTAGCCTCGCAATTATCTAACAACATGGTATGTAAATAATGTAATGGTATAAATACTTATCTGGGCTGTGGTGTCCGCATTATTCCATAATGTGCATATGGAACATGAGCAGGGTCCATGAGATTTTCGATCAAGATTTCATACCTGAAAGTGTAACACTATCAGAACAAATTTCGATTAACGAGTTTGCAAGATATAGATGAAATGTGCATACCCGTATGGGATGTCTCGGTTATACATTTGGTATGTAAATGAAGGGTCGTCGAGTTCAGAGATGTATGGCGGTTTCTTCTTTGTGAGGATATCTTTGTATTGTGGATCAGTGCTGGGCCAAAACCAAACAATTCCGTTTTGCACCGTGCTTGGATAAACAGCAACACACGCCTTCTTGAACGTATGAACCTGAACGTTATACAATAAAGCCTAACTAATATATTCTCTCTAATATACCTATCTTGTCTCCATAATCTTAATATAAATATATACAATCATGTATGAAACAATTGAAAGAAGATCCAAACTGATGTAATTTACCGGAGGACCATCAGCCGGAGCTTGAGGGATTAGTTTACAGTCACCAGAGCCACTAAAGCACCAGCCATGATACACACACTGCAGCCTACCCCACTGATCAATCCTTCCTTCAGAAAGTGGAGCCAATCTATGTGGACACATATCGGCGAACACCTTCCATGCATTCTCATTCTTATCCCACCACACCACAACATCCAGACCCATCACCTTCTTCCCATGTGGAGCCCTCTTGTCCAGATCACACACCGGCATGATCGCATACCACTGTGAATACCAGTCGAATTTCTCATCTTGACCAGAGGTTTCTGATTCTTGTTCGGGTGGCGATGTGGGTTCGGTTGAAACAGATGAAGAAACGGCAGTAAAGGTCTTGAATTTGGGTTTCTTGAAGTGGGTTAAAATGGTTGAGGGTGAATTCGGTTTGTTTGGAGTGAAAGAGAGACTGGAAAGGGGTTTGAACAATCGGGTTCGGATGAGTGAAGGAGGAGGAACAGGGGAGGGAGCTCTGAGAGCTTCCATGGTGGATATTGCTGAAGTTTGTGAACTGAAGATGAAATGTAGTGGTTGTTGATGATGGTGCAATTGTGGTTATAATTACGCCACATGTATAATTGTATATGGCGCTCTGAGTGTAAATGTGTAGTGTAGCTAATTATATTTCGTGTTATTATTATTATTATTTTTTTTTTAACGTCTAACGAATCCGACCACCCAAGTATATTTATAGACAAAATCCATCCATGTCTATTATTATGGACAGTGTTGATGATCTGATTCGTTACCAGTTCTGAATGCAGCTTAGGTATTGGTCATGGGCCCACTTAATTAACTAATTTTGTTTATTTAATTCATTCATTTTGTTTTTCTTAAATACTGAGGATAATCTGGTCATTGTACATGTCTTTAACTGAAAAAATTTACGACCGTTAAGGGTAGGGACAACTAGGATTATAACCTACAAACCATCATAAGTATTTGTATAATTTCTAAGTTCTGGGGACCAAACTTACAATATGTGTATACCAGAAGGACTATCTTCATAATTAACACCTTACAAAGTTAAAAACTACTAGTAAATAACAAATGGAAGGCAATGATGTAGTGGTGGATTGGTTAGGGAAAGAATTGGTATTTTTTGTGATCTAGATTCGATTTTCATTTTCCTCATTATTTTCTGCGGCATCAAGGTGAAGAGCGAATAGGGGTGGCGCCGGTTCAACTTGGATTGGAGACGAGGTTTTACGGATTATTCCACTGTCGTGCATTCGGGCGGTTGGGTTTCCGCGTATCTGGGGAGAGCCAAGGGGCTGGCGGCGGTCGAGTAGTCGACCTTTGCCACAACGCCCGGTGTCACGGTGTTTGGTACGTCGTTCCATGCCGTTCAAAAATATAGTAAATGGAAAGCGTGTGTTGCGGTGGCAGTGTTAAACCGTGAAAAAAAGTGTAACATTTAAACGTTAACACAAACCCGTACAGTAGGGGAGGGCGTTTGAATTTTATATAAAAAAAACAAAATTTTGACGTAAACCAACGCGATGCAACACAAACGTTGATATTGCTACACTAGTTTATATACCCATGTGTTACACTGGTTGAGTATCATAAAAATGTAAATCATAAAATTATACATCTATACAAAAAGTAACACACACCTTTTTATTTTAAAACATCATATATCTATAAAAAACTAACACGCACCTTTTTATTTTAAAACACAAACCTCTATCTTTACATCCACTCTTTTGTTTAAAGACATACCCCTTTAAGAATACTCTTTTGTATAAAACACATACCAATCAATAACCAAATGACGTGCCTACAAAGAAATTCATGAAAATACATACACACAAAGTAACCAAAGGAGAAATTCATGAAAATACATACACACAAAGTAACCAAAGGACGCGTCTACAAAGAAATTCAAAAGAGCCGACAAACACATTAAAAATGAAATATACGTTATCTGTTATCTCTATATACGCAAAAGTGACTTTTTTTTCCTTAACCACATACATAAATCCACATTACCCTGCCACCTCCAACGTTTCAGATTCACACCCATATTCTACAATCTATCTACCCTAATAACAATCCACCGCCCACATTCTATATTTCCTTCACCAACGCCATCGAGCGACCTCTATAACCGAAAGAATCTTCACCCCACCATTATCACGTATAAAATGTTTATCATTCCAATGAATTTAATTGATGCATAAATTCATGAAAATACATACACACAAAGTAACCAAAGGATGCGTATACAAAGAAGTTCAAAAAAGCCAACAAACACATTAAAATGAAATATACATTAGCTGTTATCTCTATATATGCAAAAGTGACTTTTTTTCTTTAACCACATACATAAATCCATATTAACCTGCCGCCTACAACGCTTCAGATTCACACCCATATCTACACTCTATCGACACTAATAACAATCCATTGTTGGAAATTATGATATATAATTTAGTGGTTGGAAATTATGATATATAATTTAGTGATTAAAGCAAATGAATAAGAGATCATAAGCTTTAATTGTGTGTTGGAACTTTAAAGTGTAGTAAGTTGTGTTTGTCCCACATTGATGGAGAGATAAATCCTGTGTTGATTTATATCTTTAATTCTCCACACAAATGTATTCTTATGTGACAAATCACACCCAGTAACAGCCAGAAGGGTGCGAAGCACCCGACACGCGCCGGGCCCAGGGACGGGCACGGGCACGGGACCGGGACGAGGGCGATAGGCGCAATGTGGCGCTTTGATTGCGCACTTTGCACTTCGCACGCTCGCGCATGGTTCATACATCACACACCTCCAACGAATTCCCAAATTTTGATACTTTGCACACTCTTGTTTCAGGTATCTTTTTAGGTGCTAGGCTAATCCCGGTAGTACAATTTGCTTAGGCTGTTGTACCCTGGGAAACAGACGTGTTCACTTGGGTGACCCGAAATCTGTTTTAAGGGAAGCGTGATCTTCACGTGCCTCAGTCACCTCCGTTTTCATTTCTTTGTTTCTTTGTAATGTTTTTCCAGTTTGGTTGTCTTATATATTTCATTCTGTATATTTCAATTTTTGTATATATCATGTACTCAGAATTTCATTAATAAAATTTATTTTTTTTTATGTTGTGAACGGATTCCCTACAAGCTTAAAACAGATTCTAAATCCCGTTCATTGTTTTGGTTTTTAGAAATTTTTATAAAGTGAATCTGTTGAGTATTGCAAAACTTTTGTAGTTTGCATTGGTTTTCTGTAAACCAACTTGTTTTTACCATAATCTGATTTTTTTTCTTCTTATGTTTCAGAAATGGCTACTGCTCAATCAAACACATCAACCCTGTTGGATCCACATCCACTACCATGGGACCATTAGTTGGTACTGTCACACCCCAACCCGCAGCGGTATAAAAGTCGGGGCATAATTGGGTTATCACCAAAGCTCATGATATTTACTAAGAAGTTTCATATTTATTAAATTCAAATAAAAATTTAAATATCCAACAAAAATTTCATACAAACACAATAAAAATCTAAATGTTTGTTCCAACGAAATAACTTGTTTATTCTTCTAGGCCATCCTAAGTGTAACTTTCATCAACTTCATCACCTGTATCATGTGTAAAACAGAGGAAATTTTGGGTCAACAAAAGTTGGCTAGTGAACCTTGATAAAACATTTAAATAATTGCTTATTATGTTTATTAAAGAAAATTGTGCATAAATCAAATGTGAGCAAATATGTATATGTAACCAAACACAAACCACATTGAATGAATATATGACATGAATGATGATGTATCTGAGATCAAGGCTCAATCAAACGGAGCCGATCTAATGAGGCACCTGATGCTCAACCCGTATCCCACGAGGAACTGATGGGCCTAATGAAATGAGTGCACTGAAATGATAAAATGAATCCACATATAAACCACACAAGCAATACACATTTGATCACGCAATGATATAAGCACAAGTGTTAAATAATATAAAGAAATGATACGACACATGATACACCCCAAAACGTGATTAAAACGGGGAATTTGTAGAGATTCACTCACCTTGGGTGCGTATTCTTGAGTGGAAGAGAGAGTGCACGAGTTTGGGAAATTTAATCGGCGAGAAAGAACTAACCTAGAAATAGTAACGCGATAAATAAGCAAACTAATATTTGGGGTTAAAACCTTTGTTTAGATTTTTAAGTTCTTTTCGGGATTGTACTGATATTTTAATCCCTTAAAAGAATATATATTTAACCTTCCATTTAAATAAATAAAATAGAATTGAAATAAATAAAAATAAATAAATAAATAAATAAATAAATCTTGTCAGTCTGACAAGACCCCTGTCAGACCGGCTCAATGTGTGGAAGGCAAGCGTGTGTATAGAGTCGAATCAGGGACCTCACGTTCACGTGCACACAGCTCTTCCAACTGAGCTACGTGTCTAACCCGACATATTCTGGATTTTAATTATATTTATACATACTTTAGACTATTTCTAATTTAATTAAATTTACAAAAAGGTTTCCGTAATCCGACCGGTGCGTGCCAAAGTGCTCGAACCCGAGAACCTTGACGGTGTGATGCACCCAGCCCAACCAACTGGGCTGGGTGTCTAACCGTCTATACATGCATTTTAATTATACTTATATGCTAAACAAGTTTACACAGAAAAGGTGAATTTAAGAAGGGTTTTAAAATGTCAGGCCGGTGTAAGGGCGTGGACTCGAACTCGGGATTACGCGTATATAATGCACACAGTCCACCGTTGGACTGTGTGTCTAACCTGTTTAAAACACACGTTTTAATTATACTAATCAATTAACTGTTATAGTTCATCTTCTCCGACGAGTATGATTTCAGATCAGAACACGACATTCCTCGGATTATTATGAATTTCATTAGTATGATACGAACATAAAAGAAGGAAGATTAAGGATTTATACCACTGATGTCGCTGGATCTTGGCTTGTCTTCCGGTGGTTAAATTCCGACGATAAAACTGTGGCTCCGGCGAGACAGAGGAGGGGTGTTTAGCAGAGTTATCTTGAGGTTAGAAGTGAAAAGGAGAGAGCGAGTTTAACAGTGAGGAGTTCGATCAGTATTTATAGGCTTGAAAGGGGTTGCTTCAATTCTGAATTCGGAAACCGAATTGAGTGATTGATTGCTCACGATTTGGATTGATTGGTTCTAAATTTGGGAAGGGTTTACGCGGACAAACAGCTGGTTCTTACCGGATTCCAGAAACAGAGACAAGATCGCGGGTTTTCCTGATTTGAATTTGCAGGAAAAATCACTCGGTTTCATATATATATATATATAAGATTATTCGAACATCTTAACAAAAGGTGCGCGTGTCTCAGTGGTGCTTGTTGTGTGTGTTTACCCGGGCGACCCGGGTTCGATTCCCGGTTCACCTATTTTCTTTAATTATTTTTATTACGCCTTTAATTTTCTAATAATAAATATTTATTATTTAATTGATTATTTATTATATTATTTCATTAAGATTATTTTAAACATTAATTATTATTATTTATATATGAAATATTTAAACAATAATAAAAATAACCGAACGACAAGAATAAATACACTTTGATTGATAATTTGGGGCGGGCTTTCGAAACCCGATTTGTAACTGGAAAAAGATGCTGGTACTTTTCGTGCATTGAGTCTTCACGTTCCCAAGTAAACTCGGGTCCTCGTTTTGACTCCCAGCGCACCCTAACGATTGGAATAGGACTTCGCCTTAAACGCTTCTCACCGAAATCCATGATTTCCACTGGTCTTTCAACGAAGTGCATTGATTCATCGACTTGAATGTCTTCTAGAGGAATATGGAGGTTTTCGTCGGCGAGGCACTTTTTCAAGTTTGATACGTGGAACGTGGGATGAATTCTGTTAAGCTCTTCTGGTAGGTCAAGCTTGTATGCTACAGGACCTACTCTTTCGAGTATCTTGAAAGGTCCTACGTAGCGTGGTGCTAGCTTGCCCTTCCGGCGAAAACGAACCACTCCCTTCCATGGTGATACTTTTAAAAGTACTTGATCACCAATGTCAAACTCCAAGGGCTTTCGTCGTTTGTCAGCATAACTCTTTTGATGACTTTGAGCCGCTAGAAGATTGTTTCGTATTTGAATGATTTTGTCGGTTGTTTCTTGAATCAATTCAGGTCCGGTGATTTGCGCTTCACCAATTTCGTGCCAACATATTGGAGATCGGCATTTACCACCATATAAAGCTTCGAAAGGAGCCATGCCGATACTTGAATGATAGCTATTGTTGTACGAAAACTCGACTAACGGTAGATGAGCGTCCCAGTTCCCTTTGAAGTCTATGACACATGCTCGAAGCATGTCTTCAAGGGTTTGGATGGTGCGTTCAGATTGACCATCAGTTTGAGGGTGAAAGGCGGTACTGAGGTCTAACCGTGTACCCAAAGCGGTTTGTACGGCTCACCTTGTTCGTGAAGTGAAACGACCATCACGGTCTGAAATGATGCTTAATGGTACACCATGATGGCTTACGATCTCGTCGATGTAGATACGAGCTAACTTCTCGTTCTTTAAGTCCTCGCGAATCAGAATGAAGTGAGATGATTTTGTAAGACGATCGATTATTACCCATATGGTGTCATACCCACTGGAGGTGCGAGGTAACCCGGTAATAAAGTCCATGGTTATGTTTTCCCACTTCCATACAGGTATTTCGGGTTGGACTAGAAGTCCTGAAGGTCTTTGATGTTCAGCTTTCACTTTGAAACATGTAAGGCACTTGGAAACAAAAACAGCGATATCCTTTTTCATGCCAGGCCACCAGTAGGTGTATCGTAGGTCTTGATACATCTTATCGGCTCCTGGGTGTACAGAGTATCGTGTTTTGTATGCCTCATTCATGAGGAAATCACGAAGGTTGTCGCGATCGGGAATCCATATGCGGTTTAAATAATATAGAATACCATCGGATTTGGTTTCAATTTTGAGTTCAGCTCCACATGACAGCTCATCGCGTACATCATTTTCCGTTACGGAGATATGTTGAGCTGCCCAGATTCGATCCTTGATATTGGTTATGATTTGCGAACATAGAAGACGAATAGAGTTCGCATATCCTTTTCGACTGAGCGCATCGGCCACCACGTTTGCCTTGCCAGGATGGTACCGAATCTCGCAGTCGTAATCGTTGAGAAGTTCGACCCATCTTCGTTGCCTCATATTCAACTCTTTTTGGTTGAAGATATGTTGGAGACTCTTGTGGTCAGTGTATATTTCACACTTGGTACCGTAGAGGTAATGTCTCCATATTTTGAGAGCGAACACGACGGCTCCAAGTTCCAGGTCGTGGGTGGTGTAATTCTTCTCATGAACTTTGAGTTGCCTAGAGGCATAGGCTATCACTTTTCCTCTTTGCATCAATACACAGCCTAGTCCTTGCCCTGATGCGTCGCAATAAACCACAAAGTCATCGCAACCCTCAGGGAGTGTAAGGATAGGTGCGTCACAAAGCCTTTGCTTTAAAGTTTGGAAGGCCTCCTCTTGCTTAGGTCCCCAAATGAAGGGTTTTCCCTTGTGAGTCAAGGCCGTGAGCGGAACGGCGATACGGAAAAAATTGGCAATAAAGCGTCGGTAGTAACCAGCCATGCCAAGAAATGACCTAACTTCGGTAGGGGTACGTGGCGTTTGCCATTCCTGTACTGCCTTGATTTTCGAAGGATCGACATGTATCCCTTTGTCATTGACGACATGACCAAGGAATTGTACTTCTCCTAACCAGAATTCGCATTTTGAGAACTTAGCGTAAAGCTTTTCAGTCCTTAAGAGTGTAAGAATGAGTCAAAGGTGTCGCTCATGATCGAATTTTGACTTGGAGTAGATAAGAATGTCGTCGATGAAGACTATAACGAAACGGTCGGGATAGGGTTTGCATACCCTATTCATTAAATCCATGAAGACAGCGGGGGCGTTGGTTAAACCGAAGGGCATAACCATGAACTCGTAATGACCATAACGAGTTCGGAAGGCAGTTTTTGGAATATCTTCTTCGCGCACTCTAAGCTGATGATAACCAGAATAAAGGTCGATTTTGGAAAAACAGGTGGCGCCTTGAAGTTGGTCTAGAAGGTCATCAATACGAGGTAGTGGATAGCGATTCTTAACCGTCAACTTGTTGAGTTCTGTATAATCAATGCACATCCGAAACGTTCCATCTTTCTTCTTCACAAAAAGAACAGGCGCACCCCAAGGCGATGAGCTAGGACGTATGAATCCTTTGTCAGTAAGCTCTTGCAGTTGACTGGCCAACTCTTGCATCTCGGATGGGGCTAACCTATAAGGAGATTTTGCGACCGATGTAGCGCCAGGCACAAGATCGATTCGAAATTCGACTTCTCTCACAGGAGGAAGTCCTGAAACGTCGTTGGGAAAAACTTGCGGGAATTCTTTCACAATTGGAATATCTTCGAGCTTCCTCTCCTTGCCTTCCTTCTTGACGACGTGAGCTAGAAATGCGACGTAATTCTTGCGAAGATAACTTCGGGCTTGAAGGCAAGACATCAATTTGAACCCTTTCGAAGGAGTTTCCCCAAAGATACGTAGTGTCTGACCGTCGGCGAGAGGAATACGAATGAACTTTTCATGGCACACCACTTCAGCGTGATGCTGGCTGAGCCAGTCCATGCCGATGATAACATCAAAACTTCCCAATTTCATAGGAATGAGATCAATTGGAAAATCGTGATCATTTAGGGTGAGAGTGCAATCGCGTATAATAGAATTTAATGAAGTGGGTTTTCCGTCAGCAACTTCCACCGTCAGAGATTCAACGAGATTATCACGAGGTTGGTCGAGGATAGATTCGAATTCTAAAGACACAAAGCTCTTATCCACACCAGTATCGAATAATATGGATGCATAACTACCATTTATGAGAAACGTATCGTTGACCACATTGTTGTCAGCCCTGGCTTGGTTGGCGTTGATATTGAAAGCTCTTCCTCTAGCAGGTGGAGGAGCTTGGTTAGCTTGGTTTACCGGGTTTGCTTGAGCTTGGGCATGGATGATGTTCACCAGGCGTGGGCAAGTGTTCCCGAAGTGGTTTGGGTCCCCACAATTGAAACAGGCTCGCATGGATTGCATCATGGGGTAGTTGGGTTGGTAGTAAGGTTGGGCTGCGAGTTGTGCAGGTGGTAGAAGTAAGGGTTGTTGGGCTTGGCCCACCATTTGATTTTGGGTTTGGGTTGGAGGTTGACTGCGGTTCAATCGCTGAAGGGTACGGCAGGTTTGGATGGTGTGACCCGCATGACCACAACTTGTGCAATGTTGGCAGGGGTTTTCAGGAGGGTGATGGTATTGACAACGGTTACACTTTGGGTGTGGGCCAGTGTATGGCCTTTTGAATGGTGCGGGTGGAGGGGCAACTTGGGTGATTGGAGCAGCAGTGATGGGAAGGTTGGTTTGGGTGACAGCAAAGTTCTTGCCATTTCGCTTCCTCTTACCAGCAAACTTCGAGGATGAACCTGAGTGGTTTGGAGTTGGGGTCTCAATGGGTGTTTTCTTCTTTTCATCATTAAATTTGCCATTTCGTATGCGATTTTCAGTGAGTTCCGTAGCTAACTCCATTGCGGCTTCGAGTGTTGCAGGCGAAGTGCTTAAAACGGAATCTTGGATTTTCGAGGGGAGGCCTCGAATGTAGTGTTCAATTAGGCGGTATAATGGGGTGAACATATTGGGGACCATCTGGTTCAACTCGAGAAATCTCTTATTGTATGAAGTGTGGTTTCCTTCCTTTTGTTTCAATGCGTGAAACTCGTCTTCTAGCTTTTTGATTTCGCAATGATTTCCATTAACACTTCCCATGTTAAGGCCATGGCATCTTCAACACCTCGCTTACCCTTTTCCGTGTTCCACCAGGTAAGGGCTACCCCAAACAATCTCCCAGTCGCGTAACGTACCTTTCGGTCCTCAGGACAGTTGCAATTGAGAAAGGTGTTTTCCATCTCCTCAAACCAGTGAAGGAGAGCGGTGACACCTTCAGTCCCTTCATATTTTGGGGGATCGCAAGACTTGAAGTGTTTGTAGGTGCATTTGGGGGTTTTAGGAGGAGGGTTGACGACGCTTTGGTCTTCTTGGTTGGGAGGGTTGATGGGATTAGCGGTGAGGGCTTCCTGAACTTGTAGCATGATGCCAGGAAGCACTGTGGCCATTTGTTTAGCAATTTGCGTGGCCAATCGTTCTTTTGACTTTCTTGACCTTCTACCTCCACGTAATTGCCTAGCCGACATCTACAAGAATATAAGTAGGAAGATTGTGAGTTCAAGGATTTTCTAGGTTATGTGTCGTAAAAAGAATGAAAACAATATAACTGAAAATAATTTAACTACATCCATAGGATGTCTTGGGTTTGCTCATGTTTGGGCCTCTAAATGTCCCCATACCATTGCCTGTGTAGTCATGTGGGCCCCCATGACTATTGGGCTTGGTAGGAATCACATTGGTGTCGGCGGGTTAACACTCGCACCACTCGAATGAAAATCGTAAAACATGATTGCGAGATGTATGGTCGGAGGGTGTCCAGGTGTGGACACAATGACAGCTCAAAGTGGGGTTAGTTCACACGACGTTTGGTATAACATGATTTGTCCTAATAGGTCCTTCGTACTCTCATCGTTAGTCCCCAGGTAGGCAAACTGGTCCTTTATTTTGGATTTATACGAATGCAGTGCCTAGACAGGACGTTCCGACTACCGGTACTCGTACCCTTCCAGTTACTACATGCCCGTCGTGAAAACTCACTTTGATGTGAATTGAAAAATATGAAAACATTGCAAAAGTCTTCGAAAAGAAATAACGAAAATTGTGAAATTGTGAGGTGTGTGCTTTCATAGATATGATATGTTATGAGGGTATGATCTATGATGAGCATTGCATATTAACATGTACTTATGAGAATGTTTGCATAATGTTGTGTGTGAATATAAACATGAAACATATAAACATCATGAATTTTGCATGTAACACATAGACAATTTAAATCTAGTCAACTATAGTATAGGCTCTAAAGGTCTAATAACCTATCCTATATCCCTATAGTCACAAGCTCTGATACCAATCTGTCACACCCCGACCCGCAGCGGAATAAAAGTCGGGGCATGATTGGGTTATCACCAAAGCTCATGATATTTACTAAGAAGTTTCATATTTATTAAATTCAAATTTAAATTTAAATATCCAACAAAAATTTTCATACAAACACAATAAAAATCTAAATGTTTGTTCCAACGAAATAACTTGTTTATTCTTCTAGGCCATCCTAAGTGTAACTTTCATCAACTTGATCACCTGTATCATGTGTAAAACAGAGGAAATTTTGGGTCAACAAAAGTTGGCGAGTGAACCTTGATAAAACATTTAAATAATTGCTTATTATGTTTATTAAAGAAAATTGTGCATAAATCAAATGTGAGCAAATATGTATATGTAACCAAACACAAACCACATTGAATGAATATATGACATGAATGATGATGTATCTGAGATCAAGGCACAATCAAACGGAGCCGATCTAATGAGGCACCTGATGCTCAACCCGTATCCCACGAGGAACTGATGGACCTAATGAAATGAGTGCACTAAAATGATAAAATGAATCCACATATAAACCACACTACAAGCAATACACATTTGATCACGCAATGATATAAGCACAAGTGTTAAATAAATAAAGAAATGATACGACACATGATACACCCCAAAACGTGATTAAAACGGGGAATTTGTAGAGATTCACTCACCTTGGGTGCGTATTCTTGAGTGGAAGAGAGAGTGCACGAGTTTGGGAAATTTAATCGGCGAGAAAGTACTAACCTAGAAATAGTAACGCGATAAATAAGCAAACAAATATTTGGGGTTAAAACCTTTGTTTAGATTTTTAAGTTCTTTTCGTGGATTGTACTGATATTTTAATCCCTTAAAAGAATATATATTTAACCTTCCATTTAAATAAATACAATAGAATTGAAATAAATAAAAATAAATAAATAAATAAATCTTGTCAGTCTAACAAGACCCCTGTCAGACCGACTCAATGTGTGGAAGGCATGCGTATGTATAGAGTCGAACCAGGGACCTCACGTTCACGTGCACGCAGCTCTTCCAACTGAGCTACGTGTCTAACCCGACATATTCTGGATTTTAAATATATTTATACATACTTTAGACTATTTCTAATTTAATTAAATTTACAAAAAGGTTTCAGTAATCCGACCGGTGCGTGCCAAAGTGCTCGAACCCGAGAACCTTGATGGTGTGATGCCCCCAGCCCAACCAACTGGGCTGGGTGTCTAACCCGGCTATACATGCATTTTAATTATACTTATATGCTAAACAAGTTTACACAGAAAAGGTGAATTTAAGAAGGGTTTTAAAATGTCAGGCCGGTGTAAGGGCGTGGACTCGAACTCGGGATTACGCGTATATAATGCACACAGTCCACCGTTGGACTGTGTGTCTAACATGTTTAAAACACACGTTTTAATTATACTAATCAATTAACGGTTATAGTTCATCTTCTCCGACGAGTATGATTTCAGATCAGAACACGACATTCCTCAGATTATTATGAATTTCATTAGTATGATACGAACATAAAAGAAGGAAGATTAAGGATTTATACCACAGATGTCGCTGGATCTTGGCTTGTCTTCCGGTGGTTAAATTCCGACGACAAAACTGTGGCTCCGGCGAGACAGAGGAGGGGTGTTTAGCAGAGTTATCTTGAGGTTAGAAGTGAAAAGGAGAGAGCGAGTTTAACAGTGAGGAGTTCAATCAGTATTTATAGGCTTGAAAGGGGTTGCTTGAATTCTGAATTCGGAAACCGAATTGAGTGATTGATTGCTCGCGATTTGGATTGATTGGTTCTAAATTTGGGAAGGGTTTACACGGACAAACAGCTGGTTCTTACCGGATTCCAGAAACAGAGACAAGATCGCGGGTTTTCCTGATTTGAATTTGCAGGAAAAATCACTCGGTTTCATATATATATATATATGATTATTCGAACATCTTAACAAAAGGTGCGCGTGTCTCAGTGGTGCTTGTTGTGTGTGTTTACTCGGGTGACCCGGGTTCGATTCCCGGTTCACCTATTTTCTTTTATTATTTTTATTAGGCCTTTAATTATCTAATAATAAATATTTATTATTTAATTGATTATTTATTATATTATTTCATTAAGATTATTTTAAACATTAATTATTATTATTTATATATGAAATATTTAAACAATAATAAAAATAACCGAACGACAAGAATAAATACACTTTGATTGATAATTTGGGGCGGGCTTTCGAAACCCGATTTATACAAATGTTACAGGTACCCAAGCGGCTCAAGCGGTTGCTAACCATGCTGAGAAACTAGAGAAGTTTACTGGTTTAAATTTTAAGAGATGGCAACAGAAAATGTTGTTCTATCTGACGACTCTAAACCTTGCGAGGTTTCTGACTGAGTCCCCTCCTGGGACATCTGATGTTCAATCTGTGAATGCTGTTAATGCATGGAAACATTCTGAGTACCTATGTCGCAACTATGTGTTGAACGGCTTGTCAGATGCATTATATAACGTGTATCTCAAAGTTCCAACTTCCAAAGAATTATGGGAGTCTTTGGAACGCAAATACAAGACCGAGGATGAGGGTACTAAAAAGTATGTTGTGGCTAGATTTTTGGACTATAAAATGATTGATTCAAAGACTGTTATGAGTCAAGTTCAAGAATTGCAGATTATCCTTAGTGATATTTTGTCTGAAGGAATGAATCTTAGTGAAACATTCAAAGTGACAGCAATTGTTGAAAAGTTGCCTCCAAGTTGGGTGGACTTCAAGAATTACCTTAAGCATAAGCAAAAGGAAATGACCATTGAAGACCTAGTGGTTCGTCTTCGTATTGAAGAAGACAACAGGTTGTCACACAAAGGAAGTCCGGTTGAAGCGTCTGCAAAAGCAAACCTTGTGGAACATGGTCAATCCTCAAGGGGTTACAAGGGTAACAAAGGCCACAAGTTTAATGGCAAAGGGAAAAACAAAGGTGTTGACCTTGGGCCAAAGGGAGGTGGTGTGAAGAAGAAGGTTGGTCCCTTTAAAGGGAAATGTTACAACTGCGGACAAACTGGTCATCGTGGTGACAAATGGAAAGAGCCTAAACGTAACACGGCTCTTATGGTTGATGATGATATGCCTCTAGTGGCCATGATTTCTGACCTCTCTGCTATGATGGAGGAGGTAAATTTGGTGGCTAACGAGCCAAAAGGGTGGGGGGTTGACACTGGGGCAACCCGCCATGTGTGCCCAGACAAGACCCTCTTTAATACGTTTTAAGAGGTGGTGGGAGAAGAGAAGCTGTACATGGGAAATGCTGCTACAGCTGATATCAAGGGAGAATGTGATGTGATCTTAAAGTGGACTTCTAGGAAAGAGCTCACTTTGAAGAATGTGCTCTATGTTCCAGATTTGCGCAAGAATCTTATGTCGGGTTGGATGCTTAACAAGTTTGGCTTTCGTTTGGTTTTTGAAAGTGATACTTTTATTTTAAGTAAGCGTGGTATGTTTGTTGGAAAGGGCTATGCCCAAAATGGTATGTTCAAACTTAATGTAATTTCTATTAAGAAAAACATGAATAAAAGTGCTAGTACTTCTGCTTACTTGGTTGAGTCTCCTAATATTTGGCATGGACATCTTGGTCATGTAAATTTTAATTCGATGCGTCGTTTAATGAACTTAGATTACATACCAACTTTTTCCATTGACTCTAAAACAAAATGTAAAACATGTGTTGAAGCCAAACAAACAAGTTCATCCTTCAAATCAGTTGAAAGAATGACTGAACCCCTTGATCTAATACACACTGATGTGTGTGATTTAAAATCAATTCCTACTAGAGGTGGTCATAAATATTTTATTACCTTTATCGATGACAATACAAGTTATTGTTATGTATACTTACTTAAGAGCAAGGATGAAGCAATTGACAAGTTTATCTTGTATAAAGCTGAAGTTGAGAATCAACTAAACAATAAAATAAAACGTGTTCGAAGTGATAGAGGAGGTGAATATGTATCACCATTTGGGGAAGTGTGTGTGTGCAAAAAGTGGCATAATACACGAGTGTACCCCACCTTATACACCCCAATCAAATGGCATCGCGGAGCGAAAGAATCGTGCACTAAAAGAAATGATGAATGTCATGTTGATAAGTTCTGGGATGAGCCAAGACATGTGGGGGGAGGCCATTTTGTCAGCCAATTCTTTTGTTATTCAAGAACAAGGATGTAACACCTCATGAGTTGTGGTGGGGACATAAGTCATCCTATAAATACTTGAAAGTATGGGGGATCCTGGCCAAGGTGATTGTTGCACCCCCTAAGGCTCTTAAGATAGGGCCCGAAACTGTTGATTGCATTTTCATTGGATATGCCAAAAATGGTAGTTCACATCGGTTTCTTGTACATGAATCCAAGAATCCTGATGTGCACAAGGACTCTATCATAGAGACAAGGCCAGAAAATGTGACTTACTTTGAAGAAGAGTTTCCAATGTTACAACAAACTATTTCGAGTTCTTCAAATCATGCAAGTTCGTCAACAATGGTTGATGAGATTGTTCGAGAGGAAACTCACGAACAATCAGAGGCTGAAGAAGGTGAGCCAAGAAGAAGTAAAAGGCAAAGGACTGAGAAATCCTTTGGGCCTGACTTTCTTACATACATGGTTGAAAGTGAGCCTAAAACCTATCGAGAAGTAGTCACCTCTTCAGATGGACCTCAATGGAAAGAAGCCATCAAGAGTGAAATTGATTCTATCATACAGAATCATACATGGGAGCTAGTAGATCTTCCACCAGGGTGCAAGCCACTTGGATATCGATGGATATTTAAGAAAAAGATGAAAGCTGATGGCTCTGTCGACAAGTATAAGGCAAGGCTTGTGATCAAAGGGTTTAGACAGCAGGAATGTCTTTACTATTTTGACACATACTCGCCTGTAACTAGAATGACCTCTATTAGATTGGTGCTTGCAATTGCAGCTTTGAGAAATTTGGAAATACATCAAATGGATGTAAAAACTGCATTTCTCAATGGGGAATTAGAGGAAGAGATTTACATGGAGCAACTAGAGGGTTTCTCTGCTCCTGGCCAAGAGGGCAAAGTGTGTAAACTCGTCAAGTCATTATATGGCTTGAAGCAAGCTCCAAAACAATGGCATCAAAAGTTTGACCAAGTTATGTTTAACAGTGGTTTCAAAATAAATGAATGCGATAAATGTGTCTATGTGAAAGACACTTATAAAGGATATGTGATCTTATGCCTTTATGTAGTTGATATGCATATCGTTGGGAGTGACGATAAGATGATCAGATCTACTAAAGACATGTTGAAAGCGAGTTTTAACATGAAAGATATGGGTCTAGCTGATGTGATTCTTGGAGTAAAGATCATTAGAACCCAACTGGTTTGGTGCTAAGTCAATCTCATTATGTTGATAAGATCCTTCAGAAGTTCAATCCAGAGGACACGAGTGTAGCTCAAACTCCAACTGATACCTCTCAACATTTGTCAAAAACAGAGGCGAGAGTGTTGCTCAATTGGAATACTCAAGAATCATTGGCAGTCTAATGTATCTCATGTCATGTACTAGGCCAGACTTAGCATATGCTGTGAGTAGGCTAAGTAGATATACTAGTAATCCTAGTTCAAAGCACTGGAAGGTTATGACAAGATTATTAAGGTATTTGAGATACACGATAAACTATGGACTGCATTATGGCCAAAATCCAGCCGTTGTGGAAGGATTCAGTGATGCCAACTGGATATCTGATACGAAAGATTCTAGAGCTACAAGCGGTTATGTGTTTACCCTTGGCGGAGCAGCTATATCTTGGAAGTCGTCCAAACAAACACTTATAGCTAGATCCACGATGGAATATGAGTTTATCGCGTTAGATAAAGCTGGAGAAGAGGCAGAATGGTTACGTCAACTCTTGGAATATGTTCCAAGATGGCCTAAGCCTGTGACGGCTATTTGTATACATTGTGATTGCCAGTCAGCTATTGGTAGAGCTCAAAATGATTTATATAATGGCAGGTCAAGGCACATACGACGTAGGCATAACACAATACGACAACTACTCTCAACTGGAGTTATCACGATTGACTATGTGAAGTCAAAGGATAACATTGCGAATCCGCTTACAAAAGGCTTAAGCAGAGGGTAGTGCATAAGTCGTCAATGGGAATGAGACTAAAGCCCTTGGAGTAAGTTTGTACAACGGAAAACCTATCCTAGAAGATTGGAGATCCCATGATCTAGGCTCAATAGGACCACCTAACTGTACGAACTGAGGTCACTGTGGGGGAGTACCTCAACATACAAAGGGAGTTACAAACTTCCTAGTAATTTCCTACTTAAATCAGTGATATCAAGAGAGATTAAGCATATGGCTTTTAATGATTTGTAAATCACCTATGTTAGAGAGAAGTGGGGTTGCTTCAAATGGAATTGGGGGCACAATTCCTAGAGCTCTCACAGAACCAGGATAGTGTTCCATGACCATAACGGACACAACTATGAGGGGTTAGCTAGACCAGGAAGAGTAATGTGTGATGTGTAATAACGTCTACGTAAAAAGGAGTTGGTTCAAGGACATCGCGTCTACTAACTGCTAGGAGACTATGTATATGTCACAAAGGAGGGTTCAATAGGAAACTTACCTATCCTGCATTACTTAACCGCTGAAATTTTATCGTGACACTTGAGTGTGTGGGATGATCTCCATTCATGTGGGGGATTGTTGGAAATTATGATATATAATTTAGTGATTAAAGCAAATAAATGAAAGATCATAAGCTTTAATTGTGTGTTGGAACTTGTGTTTGAACTTTAAAGTGTGGGAAGTTGTGTTTATCCCACATTGATGGAGAGATAAATCCTGTGTTGATTTATATCTTTAATTCTCCACACAAATGTATTCTTATGTGACAAGTCACACCTAGTGGCAGCCAGGAGGGTGCGAAGCACCCGACACGTGCCCGCGCCCCGGTTCCGGGCCCGGGGACGGGCACGGGACCGGGACGAGGGCGATGGACGCAATGTGGCGCTTTGATGGCGCACTTTGCACTTCTATTTTTTAGATGTGACTTGAGTCTGGTGATTGTTTACATTCCTACTGGTCAGAGAATTAAGTTCTCAGAATTCAATTGAGACTTAATTTTTTATTGAATTCTGTATTCAATTGTGACATGTGAGATTCTAAACGGATTCTACAAAGCCTGGTGCTTTGTTCAGGAAAGGATACACTGAAAATCGCATGGTTCATACTTCACACCCTCCAACGAATTCCCAAGATATTTTGCACACTCTTGTTTCAGGTATCTTTTTAGGTGCTAGGCTAATCCCGCCAGTACAATCTGATTAGGCTGTTGTACCCTGGGAAACAGACGTGTTCACCTGGGTGACACGAAATCTGTTTTAAGGGAAGCGTGGTCTTCACGTACCTCAGTCACCTCCGTTTTCATTTTTTTTGTTTCTTTGTAATGTTTTTCCATTTTAGTTGTCTTATATATTTCATTCTGTATATTTCAATTTTTATATATATCATGTACTCAAAATTTCATTAATAAAAATTACTATTATTTTTTTATGTTGTGAACGGATTCCCTACATCCAACACCCACAATCTATATTTCCTTTATACACGCCATTGATCGACCTCTGTAACCGTCAGAATCTTACCCCACCGTTATCAGGTATTAAATGTTTATTGTTCCTATAAATTTAATTGATGCATAACTTTGCAAACTTGAATTCGTTGACGATTCGTCAATAATCTGCAATCTTAAATTAACGACATGCTTACGATTCTATTGGTAATCTACCACTTAATTTTCTTTTAACGCTTTGTTTATGTACCAATGATTGGTTGGCTTTCAATAGGAAACCAAAGAAATTGAATGGTTTTTTCATAGAGAGAATCCACTTATCTAGACTCAGTTTATTGTCCAAATGTTAATCGTATTTTCTTTGTACCAAACATTAGGTTTTGCGTGAAACCATGATCCCCAAAACCTTGATTTCATTTGTTTGAACCAGTAGCCTTTGCTTGATACCGTGATCCCCGTTTGATTTGTATGCTTGAATTTCTTGACAAATAACATTTTGATTATGACGTCAAAAGGTTTACATGGTTAAACTTGAATGATCATGTTAATTTGTTTTATTAAACCAATTTTTTTTTACAGCTTTTTAATTTGGGCTTCGTCGGTAAGTTGATGAAATCTTCTTTCTTAATTTCGGATTCTAGCCTTGAACTTAGAATTACGCATCACGCTGTAATTTAATAACCACACGAGAATTATTTAAAATAAATCTGACTAACCTAGAGTCCTTGCCAGTTAACTTGACCAACATTTGTGATCTTCACATGCATGAAGTAATCTATTAAAATACAATCTGAAAAGGCCGATTTGTGCTGATCATGCAACTTTCTGTTCTAGAAATCAAAATAAACAATCAAAGGGTATTTGATGGTGTATAATCAACCTCCCGCTGCAACGCACAGGATAGCATCAACTCGTTTGTATAAATTCTTATCAATAAAATGACTTATTACATAAAATAGTGAACCAAATAGAAAAGTTACATTTTCAGCCATCCAAATAAAATTTTCTAAGTTTTCACTTCGCTCGTAAGTCAATATAATTAATCTCAATGTGTCTATGCTTGTAAAACGGTAATACTAAAAAAAATAACCATGATAAGCTTCTAAGTGTTTTTAATAATAACGTGTAGGTTATAGCCGTGACAAACGAATTGTAATTATTTTCTACTATCTATATTAATTATATTGTAAATAATATTTTAGAAAATATGGATAATGAGACAAGATACGTATATAATCCTAGTATAAATAATATTATATATTTATAATAATCACACTATAGCCAAAATATGCGTTTAAGAAATAAAACTAAAGTTTTTAAAATTATAACTTTGAGTCTCAAGATAGGTTTTAACTAGTAGTTAACATTTAAATATTAATATTAAAATTTAATAATATTATATAACATTTTTGTTTAAGATAATGATAAGTTACTTCAAATAATTAGAATTGAGTTTAACTAGCAAAAAAGACTCGCACGCGCTTCGCCCCAGGTACATCGCAAATATTGAACGGATTATTCCAAATATTATGTGATGTGTTAACCATATGAAAACACATGTTTAGAAGTATATGACTGAACTCAAAGTGACCTATATAAGCATCGTGATTAGATCAAAACGTAAAGTAGATCGAGTTTATATCATACAATCATAACGTATTATATGTGATCCAACTCATACATAAAAACATCAATGGGTATAAAGGAAAAACCGACACGTGTACAAGCGATTAATTGCAGGTTTGAAAAAGGGGGAAAAGCACAATTTGACTCGCTCGGTTGGAAACAAAATTTACGAAACATACATAAAAAGACGAAAACATATTATATTTGACCTGACTCGTTTTCCAAAAAAGTTTATGTTGAAAAGTAGACCAACTCGAATTTATATCAAAACGTACATATAACATGCACTTAAAAATTGTTTTTTTAAACGAGAACATATTATATCTGAGCTGGCTCGTTTCCAGAAAAAGTTTACATCGAAATGTAGAGCCAATTGAATTTTTACCGACACGTAGATAAAAAAAACATGCACGCAAAATTTAGTTTTTTAATTAAGGATACATAGAATTAAACTCGAAAATATTATAGGAAAAAACTTAATAGATTAAAAACTTTTGTAAAACCGTGCTAAGTAGCACCAATGTCACATCACTGCTAGAGACCACCAACATCGGAAAAACTCGTAAAACTGAAATAAATAAAAAGGACAAAATAACACCGGAGGAAAGGCAGGCGTAAAATCGTTGAACCACGCACACCCATTGTGGCGTGTTAATGCAATGAAATTAGAGCGAAACGTAAAACATAGAAAAAAATAAATAAGTCGATCTAGGACCTCCGCGTCGCGATGAATCTGTCAAACGGGGAAAGATAGAGGTTTTGCGACGAGCCTGTCAAAAGGGAAAAGACAGACGAAAAAACGTTGAACCCCACTCGCACGTTGTTGTGTGTTAACTCGCAAAATTTAAAACGAGACGTAAAACAAAAAAAAACTTGTAAAAGATGAAAGTAGGGATGAACATTTAGTACAGGGTACCAGTACCAAACTATACCGGGTATATTCGGAACCGGTAGCGGTTCCCATTTTCCCCATTTTTCGGTACCGATATTTACGGGTAAAACACCGGTAAGTACCGGTACCGGTACCGAACCGGTGTATTCGGTATCGAAACCGATACCACTTTCCCCGTTTTTCGGTACTGAACGGGTACTATGCCCATCCCTAATGAAAAGTATGGTGGAACAAAGTTGAAAATAGAAAAACGTTGGGGTTAAATTGTAAAAGATAAAAAATTTTAGGTTAAAAGTTAAAAATCAAAAGAATTAAAATGCAAAAAGTAAAGTTGTTTAGGTTAGACGTGAACAATTACAATTTTTTTTATCAAAACTCTCAATGCATATGATACAAGACCATTAAGCAACAACTTCTTATTACTTTATAATATGAAAAATTTAAAGAGGTTAAAATAAAAAAAGTAAAATTTCTTTAGGTTAGAAGTGAAATTACAAATTTTTTTATCTGAAAGACTCAATACATAGGGACACAAGACCATTAAACAATAACTTGTTGCTAATTATAATACGAAAATATTTAATAATTAATTTCAATAAGTATAAGAAGCTGTATATCAGTATATGTGGACGCTAACTCACCATGTGTTAAAGAACTCATTTTCAAGACATAGCCACATATGTTACGACCTGTTGGGTTAGTTTTGATTTTATTAATTTCTAAGTTTGAACACTTTTTAGGTTAGAAAATTTATTATTTATATTTATAACTATAATATAAAAAAAAACAACAATTTATCACAAAAATTATGGTTGCATAAATATGTGTCCTATTGACTTTGTATTAAACTACAAAATATAAAGTATTGGTTGTTTAAAATTTAGAATAAGGCTAACGATAAAGACATGAATGAAATAAAATACAATTTGAAATTGTGAAATTAAAAAGAGAGTGTCATGTCGGTAATTCTCAATTACAAGTTGGATTTTACTATATTTTATCTTTCTATTATATATGTAGTACACCTCATAAACAACATATATTATATATTTAGTACACCTCATAAACAAAGTTTTTAGAGGCAAGAAATAACCTAATTAACCGAAACCCTAATTTGTAAATTGATTTATCGAACCAAGCAGTTAACCAGTGGTTATATGAACCATAGCTGATTAACTGAATTCGTTAAGCCATAACCTATTAACTAACTGAACCAATCATCTATTGCCTATGGAAAACTCCAATGTTATAAAAATAGCTGACAAACAAATCAGTTAATTTTAATAATACCTTTTGTTACTCTATACAATCTTTTCAAATTTAAACCACAAGCTTAAAAGTTCATCAAGGTTAAGTGTATTATGGTGACCAGCCAAGTATAGAATCTGAATTTCAAATAAGTAAACAGTCAAGTGTTCCAATCTGAATTTCAAATAAGTAAACAGTCAAGTGGACACTTCAAACAAGATTGAAGATTGAAGAATAGAAGACTTCATATTTGTCACTGGACCAAATGAAGACTTCTATGTTTGTGAGCTACAACTATGGTTTGAGAAAATAGGCAAAGATTTCTCTCTTATGCAACAAAGGCGATAAAATTGTAACAAGATACACAAAATTACAGAAAGTGTCTTGTACGTCTATATAAAAATGCAAGTTTCATATTTTATCTTTAAAAGTCACGTTCAACATCCTCAATATTAACTTTTCATAACATATTATGTACACACCAACTATCGAAAAAAAAATTCAAAGTTACTTTTTTTGAAAATGACAATTTTACCTATCTGTAAAGGACAAAATGTCCAAATTGTAATTTTCATAATCTTTTAACATTTTTTCTTTATATTATTTTCATCACTTTTATTTTATATGTTATTCTTAAATAATTTTGAAATATTTTATTTTTGCTTGTTTGCCTTAGTTATTTACTTTTCTTGTTTTTATATTTTAAAATTTTTAATTATGATTTTAAGATTGTAAAGTCGAGTCAAAGCTCGCATAATAATGATGATATAACAATTACAGGTCAAGGCTTTGAACTATCTGGTTAGGATCAAATACAAAGTCTTCTAAAAATAAAAAGTTGTAAGAAGGGTATTAAACGGACTAGATTGACCAAATTTAAGCAACAATATTGGAACTGTCTCATCGAACTCTAAAATGTGAGATTTTAGGTTTTTATTTTAGATGTTTAGTTTGTAGATTTTAAACTTTTTGTTTACATCATTGTGTCCTTTTATTTATCATTGTATCTTTTCTATTTTGTGTCATTGTGCCTTTTTTATGACTCATTCTATTTTTTTCTTCGATATTGTGTTATAATTTTCGACATTTTATTAACTAATTAATTATTTGTTGAGTAGTTTATTTTACCATCATAGTCTCAAGTCTCAACAAATTTTGCAAGCAAGTCACCCTCCATGACATTTTAATTTTAACAGAAAAAAAGTTTTTAGAAAAAAATGTTTTTAACTTTTCACGACTTTTTATGCATCTTTTTCTCCTAAAATGTATGATATTGTTAGGATTTGGTTAATCCAGATGATCAACTGTTAAAAGAATCTTCAAACACCCCAGCACTGAAACATGGTTACACCATTTAAAATTAATATTAATAATAATAATAATAACAAAGAAATAAAAAAAACTATGAACAATCTTAATCTTCTATATGTGATATGTAAAACCAAATCTTCATTATGTCAAACAAGTCTCACACAAAAGCAAGATCATAGGCATAATAATGGAAGCATTTGTAAACAAAATGAGAACCATTTTGATCCCACAAAGCACAGAACCGCAGCAACAGCAAGTGTGTTTCTTGTAACATCCGTCAAAAACCGGATTTACCAAAACCGCTCCGTTTATTAACCAAACAATCAGTTAAAAATTTCGTTGCGTATTTAATGCCCAAATTAATTTTAAACGATACATAATTAATAAGTATATTGGAATATATAATTTATATTTGAAAAAGTATTTAAAATAATGAAATAAAAATAAAAGGCTGCAGCCGGGTTTCGAACCCGGGTCAACCGGTTATCAGCAAAGCCTTAACACACACGCGCTCAACCACACTCCGCCACTTGTGTTTCTTGTTCATTATTGGAAACAATTAATACATAACATAAATCTCGAATTCAAAACTGACGCGCCCAATCGCAGTCGTCGGAAATCGCGACAATTTCGCCGAGATTGGACGGTTTCTTCTGTTTTAAACCGAAGCCTTAACTATTACATAGGTTATAACCGACGTCTGAACCCGCGACGCAAGTCATAACTGCCGAAAAATTGTTGACCGACGAATCAAGACGGAAAACGGACCAAATTCGTCGATGTTCTGCCCTATAAATACACCCTCTAACTTCTGTTAGCTTTTTCGCTCACAATCACACTCTTTCCCGACGTAATTTCACTCGCCGGAGAACTTCTGCAACTCGCCGGAAAACCGAACCCCTTCACCTCTGTGCCTTACTCTAAAAACTGAACACCCAGAGCTCATACCGAAGCCACCCACACTCATCTCTAGCTCCCTGAAGACCCTCTGCCGCAGGACACACGTCGCCGGAATAACTTGCTATCACCGGAGTTTCGCCGGCGAAACAGAGGAGTCCTGTTCGGTATATCTTACACTTAATCTCTCATTCTTTTTATTAATCTCACATGTAATTAATCACAACACACTAAAGAACTTGATTAAATCGTCGAACCAGTCGGACTATGGTTCTGGATGAAGATTAACGAAAGAAGATGAAGTCTTCGGTTGTATATATGTTTAATTTAAATCAAGATATATCTCGGGTTAGACACACAGTCCAGCGGTGGACTGTGTGCAAATAAACACGCATACGTCCCGAGTTCGATTCTTGTCCCACGCACACTCGCCTTAATAAAAATGTTCATTTTTTTAACCGAACCGGATTCACTGCAAATAGATGTTAAGTTTAATAAAAACCGGAATAATAACCAAGATAGACACACAGTCCAGTGGTGGACGGTGTGAACGTTTAAATCACACGTCACGAGTTCGAGTCCAGACTACCGCACCGGTTCTGGCAATTATCAAACTTTTATATAAGGCAGAAATGAAATGATCTAGTTTGTATATAAGTATAATAAAAATCAGATTATTTACCAAGTTAGACACACAGTCCAGCGGTGGACTGTGTGTCAACCTAAACCACAGGTCCCGGGTTCGAGACCTGTGGAGAGCACCGAGCGAGTCATTAAAATCGTTTTTGAAATAAATGATTTTCGGATTAAATCAATTAGTATATAAATATAATTAAAAACAGAATTATTTCGGGTTAGACACGTAGCTCAGTTGGTAGAGCTGCGTGCACGCGAACGGGAGGTCTCAGGTTCGAGCCTCACCCGGCGCACACAATTACACAATAAAAATCGGTCAACAAGTCAACGGTCAACAAGTCAACAGCTAAAAATCAACAATTTTTTTTATTACTTTTATTTAATTATTTACATTAAAAATACTTAAAAATAACATTTTTTAAAGTTAGAAAATAGCCTTAAACTCACAAAAATATATCCAACAATCCTACTAAAAATTGATTAATAAAATCCGCTTACTTACCGAACCATTATGCTATTATCTAGGTTAGTTTTACTCGTGGTTAAAACCAACTTCGTGCGCATTCAACATCATCAACCGGACGCACCCAATGTGAGTGAATCTTACAACTCCCCCTTTTAATTACACGTTTTGGGGTGTGTCATGTGTCACAAAAATTAACTCGTTTATTTAAACTTGTGCCATACCATATTGTGATCTAAACTTAGAATGTATATATTGTTTATAGTTATGTATTTCATAATGTCAAGTTATATGCAAATCATTCATTAGGCCCATCAGTTCCTCGTGGGAGACGAGTTGAGCAACGCGTGCCTCAAAACAAATCCATTATTGTATGTGTGTGCATTATTTAATATTAAGTGATTGGTGAATAAGTCTACATCTATATTTACTCATATGTGGTTGTGCACTTTATTTTATAATCAATTAAATAAACTTGTTCAAATGTTTTTCATAGGATTCACTCGCCAACTTTTTGTTGATCCAAAAACCATTTTTACACATGATACAGGTGAACAGGATGAAGCAAGGAAAACATAGGAAATGCCTTAGAAGAAAACAATGAAGTCTAGAATGATGTTAGGACATGATGTAATTGTGATTGTATGTTACCCATTAAATTGTAATAATGAATATGAAACGTTATAATAAATGTCATGAGCTTTGATGATAACCCAATCATGCCCTGATCACCTTTTCCGCTGTGGGTCGGGGTGTGACAGATTGGTATCAGAGCCATGACTATAGGGATATAGGATAGGTTATTAGACCCTTAGAGCCTATACTATAGTTGACTAGATTTTTATTGTTTATTTGGTTACATGCAAACTTATGATATTTATTTGTTTCATATTTGTTTATACTTACAGTCAAACATACATACTTACATACACATTCATCATACATATTTCAATGTTCATATATTCAAATCATCTTCATACTTTCGTTATTCAAAGATTTTGTCGCAATTTTCAAATCTTATCAAAGTGAGTTCTGCGACGGCATGTAGTAACTGAAGGGTACAAGTACCGGTAGTTGGAACATCCTGTCTAGGTTGGCATTCGTATAAATCCAATATAACGGACCAGTTTGCCTACCTGGGGACTAACGGTGAGAGTACGAAGGACCTATTAGGCCAAAGCATGCCACACCAAACGTCGTTCGAACTAACCCCACTTTGAGGTGTCACCGTGTCCATACCTGGACACATTCCGAATATCATACGTTACATATTTCTCGATTTTCTCCGGTTTTAGTGTACGTAACCAGGCTAACACATGCGAACCATATGAAAAACCCGTATTCATGGGGGCCCACATCATTACGAAGTGAAGTATGGCGGCATGCAAGGCCCAATTACGAGCAAAGCCCAAGACATCCTATGGATGTAGTAGATTTATTTTTCTATATTTATTTTATGAATGTTCATTCTTAAATACGACCCATGATCCAAAAACATCCAACTCATACTCTTGATATTATTCCTTGTAGATGTCTTCTAGCCTCGCCCGTAGGAAGATGAGAGCAGGAAAAGCCCGCGAGCGCATGGCTGCCCTAATCGCTCAACAAATGGCTGTCGTAATACCCAACATTGTAGTTCAAATCCAACAAGCCCTTACCGCTAATCCTGTCAATCAAGAAGATCAAAATGTTATCAACCCTCCCCAAATACCACTAAATGCACCTACAAGCATTTAAATCTTGCGACCCTCCAAAATACGAAGGGACTGAAGGTGTCACCGCTCTCCTCCATTGGTTTGAAGAAAATGGAGAACACTTTTCTAATTGCGATTGCCCCGATGATCGCAAGGTGCGATATGCTACTGGTCGTTTATATGGAGTAGCCACTTACTTGGTGGAATACAGAGAAGGCCAAACGAGGCGTTGAAGATGCTATGACTTTGACTTGGGAAGAGTTGAAGGAAATCATGACAAGACGGTTTTGCCCAAGGAGCGAAATCAAGAAACTAGAGGATGAGTTCTATTCGTTGAAGCAAAAGGAAGGCGACCACACCACATACACAAAAGGTTCCTCGAGTTAAATCAAATGGTTCCCAACTTGTTCACTCCTCTTTACCGTTTGATCGAGCACTACATCCGAGGTCTTCCATCAAAAATCCAAGACTCTGTAATAAGTACCACACCTGTAACCTTGGAAGCAGCAATGGAGTTAGCTACAGAGCTCACCGAAAACCGAATCCGGAACAAAGACTTCAAGGAGGAGAAGAAGAAGGATAAAGCATCAACTGAAACTTCAAACTCCACCCAAACCGAATCCCCTTCTCAACCCACTTTTAACAGAAAACGAGATGGGCAACTTTTCGCTGTCACGCAACGTAATCAACCAATTTCACAAGCCATACCCATCCAAGCTATCCCAATCACTCAAGTAGCACCCAACTCAACTTACCCAAATAAGAAACCATACCTTGGACCTCACCCTCGATGTAACACCTGTTTTTATCACCATCCCCTACCTTACCTTGTCGACTATGTGCGAATTGTGGACGCGATGGTCATTTGAGCAAGGTTTACCGCACCCCTCAAAACCAAATCTCACCCCCTACTCAAAACATGATCCAAACCTATCAAACCCCAATACCCCACGTTACCTTATGTTCAAGCTTGTTTTAATTGTGGCGACCCTACCCACTTTAGAAACACGTGCCCTCGATTGGTTAACATCATAAACGCTCAAGCTCAATCAAACCCAGTTAACCAAGCAAATCAAGAAAACCTAATCACTAGGCCACCAGCAAGAGGAAGAGTTTTCAACATCAACGCCAATCCTGTCGAAGATAATGATGGCCCAAACGAAACCACCCAACTAGTCCCCTTCACCAAAAATCAAGATTCAACTCCAACCGCTTAGTTTTTACGTTTTCTTATGTTATCTCAATTTTCCTGTATCCCAGTTATAAATTGGAATCTTATCCAAGGATTTTAATGCGAATTACTATTTCAGTTTGTTTATGTTTTAAAGTTACATAAACTAATCATAACTTACGGATAAAGCCAATGAAAATTTGACAAGAATATGGTGGATACGCCGCTGGTACTTCCTATATATAAGTATTCTTGCCAAAGGATCAGAGGCACTATCTGGCGGTTATGAGAAGTTCCATGTAGAATTTAGTATTATCTTAATTGAAGTTTGTTTTTGTACTCACTGATTTAGCATTTATAGCATCTTATCATTTAAAGAAAATGATTGTGTTCCATTTTCTACATAGACTAACCTCTCCATAACAACAAACGAGAGAGGTATTGTCATCATTCAAACATGGATACTATCAGAATTAAGACTCAAGTTTTGGTTGTTGTGTTTGTTTTAGAGTCACATAGAACTAATCATAACTTGCGGATAAAGTTAATGAAAATTTGATAAGAATATGGTGGATACGTCGCTGGTACTTCCTATATATAAGTATTCTTGTCAAAGAATCAGAGGCATTATCAGGCGGTTATGAGAGGTTCCATGTAGGATTTAGTATGTTTTGGTCGAAGTTTGTTCATCATACATTTCAGCGTATTTCAATTTCATCATTTAAAGAAGTTGAGCTATGTCTCATTTCCACAAGGACTAACCTCTCCATCACAACAAACGAGAGAGGTATTGTCATCATTCAAACATGGATACTATCAGAATTAAGACTCAAGTTTTGGTTGTTGTGTTTGTTTTAGAGTCACATAGAACTAATCATAACTTACGGATAAAGTCAATGAAAATTTGACAAAGTATGGTGGATACGCTGCTGGTACTTCCTATATATAAGTATTCTTGCCAAAGGATCAGAGGCATATCAGGCGGTTATGAGAAGTTCCATGTAGGATTTAGTATTGTTTTGGTTGAAGTTTGTATTATACTCACTGATTTAGCATTCATATCATCTCATTATTTAAAGAAATTGGATTGTGTTCCATTTTCTACATAGACTAACCTCTCCATCATAACAAACGAGAGAGGTACTGTCATCATTCAAACATGTATACTATCAGAATTAAGACTCAAGCTTTGGTTGTGTGATTATGTATGTTTTAGAGTCACATAGGACTAATCATAACTTACTGATAAAACCAATGAAAATTTGACGAGAATATGGTGGATACGCCGCTGGTACTTCCTATATATAAGTATTCTTGCAAAGGATCAGAGGCATTATCAGGCGGTTATGAGAAGTTCCATGTAGGATTTAGTATTGTCTTGGTTGAAAATTTGTGTTACCTTCACTGATTTTAACATTCATATCATCTTATCACTTAAAGAAATTGGATTGTGTTCTATTTCTACATAAACTAAACTCTCCATCATAACAAACGAGAGAGGAACTGTCACCATTCAAACATGTATGCTATCAGAACTTGGACGCAGATATTGGTTGTTGTGTTTATTTATGTTCTAGAGTCACATCATAGAACCAATCATAACTTACTGATAGAACCAATGAAAATTTGACAAGAATATGGTGGATACGCCGCTGTACTTCCTATATATAAGTATTCTTGCTAAAGGATCAGAGGCATTGTCAGGCGGTTATGAGAAGTTCCATGTAGGATTTAGTAATTTCTTGGTACAATGGTTGTGGTGTTTATTTATGTTCTAGAGTTACATCATAGAACCAATCATAACTTACTGATAAAACCAATGAAAATTTGACAAGAATATGGTGGATACGCCGCTGGTACTTCCTATATATAAGTATTATTGCCAAAGGATAAGAGGCATTGTCAGGCGGTTATGAAAGTTCCATGTGGGTTGTAGTATTAGAAATTTTGTTTTAGGATATGACCTTATCTTTCCAAACATATCAAAACTCTTACGCATGAAATCATACTTAGTGAATCAACTCCGCGTATCAATATTTTTACCGTAGGCAACAAAAAGCGATTCCTGTAGCAGGGTACTTAACCCTTACAAGGGACGTTACCGCCTCAAACAAAAAATTTAAACTCTTACTCTTTTTCTAAGTATGTAACTGTCAAACTAAACACCATCCTTTTTAGACAAATATGTCACTACTTAAATTTCGGGACGAAATTTCTAAAAAGCAGGGGATACTGTAACATCCGTCAAAAACCGGATTTACCAAACCCGCTCCGTTTATTAACCAAACAATCAGTTAAAAATTTCGTTGCGTATTTAATGCCCAAATTAATTTTAAACGATACATAATTAATAAGTATATTGGAATATATAATTTATATTTGAAAAAATATTTAAAATAATGAAATAAAAATAAAAGGCTGCAGCCGGGTTTCGAACCCGGGTCAACCGTTATCAGCAAAGCCTTAACACACACGCGCTCAACCACTCCGCCACTTGTGTTTCTTGTTCATTATTGGAAACAATTAAAACATAACATAAATCTCGAATTCAAAACTGACCGCCCAATCGCAGTCGTCGAAATCCCGACGATTTCGCAGAGATTGGACGGTTTCTTCTGTTTTAACCGAAGCCTTAACTATTACATCGGTTATAACCGACGTCTGAACCCGCGACGCAAGTCATAACCGCCGGAAAATTGTTGACCGACGAATCAAGACGGAAAACGGACCAAATTCGTCGATGTTCTGCCCTATAAATACACCCTCTAACTTCTGTTAGCTTTTTCGCTCACAATCACACTCTTTCCCGACGTAATTTCATTCGCCGGAGAAACTTCTGCAACTCGCCGGAAAACCGAACCCCTTCACCTCTGTGCCTTACTCTAAACACTGAAGACCCTCTGCCGCAGGACACACGTCGCCGAAATAACTTGCTATCACCGGAGTTTCGCCGGCGAAACAGAGGAGTCCTGTTCGGTATATCTTACACTTAATCTCTTATTCTTTTTATTAATCTCACATGTAACTAATCACAACACACTAAAGAACTTGATTAAATCGTCGAACCAGTCGGACTATGGTTCTGGATGAAGATTAACGAAGAAGATGAAGTCTTTGGTTGTATATATGTTTAATTTAAATCAAGATATATCTCGGGTTAGACACACAGTCCAGCGTGGACTGTGTGCAAATAAACACCATACGTCCCGAGTTCGATTCTTGTCCCACGCACACTCGCCTTAATAAAAATGTTCCTGTTTTTAACCGAACCGGATTCACTGCAAATAGATGTTAAGTTTAATAAAAACCGGAATAATAACCAAGATAGACACACAGTCCAGTGGTGGACGGTGTGAACGTTTAAATCACACTCACGAGTTCGAGTCCAGACTACCGCACCGGTTCTGGCAATTATCAAACTTTTTATATAAGGCAGAAATGAAATGATCTAGTTTGTATATAATATAATAAAAATCAGATTATTTACCAAGTTAGACACACAGTCCAGCGGTGGACTGTGTGTCAACCTAAACCACAGGTCCCAGGGTTCGAGACCTGTGGAGAGCACCGAGCGAGTCATTAAAATCGTTTTGAAATAAATGATTTTCGGATTAAATCAATTAGTATATAAATATAATTAAAAACAGAATTATTTCGGGTTAGACACGTAGCTCAGTTGGTAGAGCTGCGTGCACGCGAACGGGAGGTCTCGGGTTCGAGCCTCACCCGGCGCACACAATTACACAATAAAAATCGGTCAACAAGTCAACGGTCAACAAGTCAACAGCTAAAAATCAACAATTTTTTTATTACTTTTATTTAATTATTTACATTAAAAATACTTAAAAATAACATTTTTAAAGTTAGAAAATAGCCTTAAACTCACAAAAATATATCCAACAATCTTACTAAAAATTGATTAATAAAATCCGCTTACTTACCGAACCATTATGCTATTATCTAGGTTAGTTTTACTCGTGGTTAAAACCAACTTCGTGCGCATTCAACATCATCAACCGGACGCACCCAATGTGAGTGAATCTTACAACTCCCCCTTTTAATTACACGTTTTGGGGTGTGTCATGTGTCACAAAAATTAACTCGTTTATTTAAACTTGTGCCATACCATATTGTGATCTCAACTTAGAATGTATATATTGTTTATAGTTATGTATTTCATAATGTCAAGTTATATGCAAATCATTCATTAGGCCCATCAGTTCCTCGTGGAGACAGGTTGAGCAACGCGTGCCTCAAAACAAATCCGTTATTGTATGTGTGTGCATTATTTAATATTAAGTGATTGGTGAATAAGTCTACATCTATATTTACTCATATGTGGTTGTGCACTTTATTTTATAATCAATTAAATAAACTTGTTCAAATGTTTTTCATAGGATTCACTCGCCAAATTTTTGTTGATCTAAAAACCATTTTTACACATGATACAGGTGAACAGGATGAAGCAAGGAAAACATAGGAAATGCCTTAGAAGAAAACAATGAAGTCTAGAATGATGTTAGGACATGATGTAATTATGATTGTATGTTACCCATTAAATTGTAATAATGAATATGAAACGTTATAATAAATGTCATGAGCTTTGATGATAACCCAATCATGCCCCGATCACCTTTTCCGCTGCGGGTCCGGGTGTGACATTTCTTGCAGCAATTGATATGATCCCTTGTTTGGTTGCAACCACCATAGCCACTGCAGCAACCGAAAACACCTGAAGAACCACCTTAAGTGCATTCTAACCTTTATATGTGTCACACCCCAAAATTTACAACCAACCACCGGTGGCTCGGGTGGGGAATATCGTGATGTAAGTTGATATCATCATAGTCAATTAAACACTACACAGCGGAAGTCTTGGAGTTTAAATTACTATTACAAACCAAATGTTCAAAGTACGAAAAATAATATACAGATGGCTTGAAATGAAAGTTCCACAGGCGGATTATAAAATATACAAAAATATGTATCAGACTTTAGGCAGATCTAAGGATTTGCAAGATTCTCTTATATCACCACCGAGCAGCTTCCAGCCTATTTCGTATTGTACCTACATCTTAATCTTTTGAAAATACGTCAGCTTTCGTTGGTAAATACACCTGACTGACTCGTTTTTGAAAACATTTTAAAAATGGATTTAAGTGCACGGGTACAAAAAATCTTTTATAACTTGGAAAAGTCAACCTTGTAACATTGTTAACAGATTCACATGTTTGTCCATACATATGGAGCCCAGTACAGAGACAGAGACATGATTAACGTACACACCACTTATGAACCCACGAAGGAGTTATCCCCAACTAGTGGGTAAAAATAATTTACCATGACCATCTGTCAGGTGTATGCCTACACCCCGCGCTTTGGTCGTGTCCATTAACTAATGTAATGAGCCGAGGATATCCAGGACACGGTCGTTAACCCCCAATGAGTTATCAAACAAAACTCAGTCCAGCATTCGATTGATCCCATTTCCGACCAAGCGGTAATAATTTACCGTAACCCAAGCCCGTATAGGGAAAATAAGTCCAGAGTATTTACCTGAACTAGTCTTGATTTTAAAAATGCAAGATTTAATATCTCAGCCGTATCCAAAATGAACTAAGTGTAGATAGCATTTACCGGAAGGCTCTAGTCTGTATTATGGCATAAGCTAACCAATTAAAATGCTAACGGTCTTAATTTAAGTCATAGACTTAGACCGACTAGCATACATGATCAAAACGTATATTACGCTAGATTAAGCGATGATCGGATAGAATGTAGTTTAAACCCAACAAGTACTATGACTTGTATAATATGGGTAAACCATTAGCATTCTGGATTTTGAGACTAAAATGAGAAGGTTAAACCCGTTTCGGTTAATTTCCGTTAAACTAGTTACGTATACTTAACCGTGCGCATATAAGCGATATCGGGTAACCAGATAAGTCATGGACAATTTCTATATGCCATTATATATTAAACAAGTTGTAATATCAGTAGGATATCAACTTACATGCCCGTTAGGTTTTATAATGAAAATATGCCTTATAAGGGCGTTTTGGTAATTATATATCGTATAAAAAGGAACTTGAATATACTTTGATATTATGATCATAAGTATTCTGGAAAAATAATTAATTAATTTATGATAATATCAATAAGATAATGATTGTATGTATAATTTATCATTTATGACCAAACTAGCAACGTAGGGGCATTTTGGTCATTTTACACATAGTTTTAAATATCTATTTGGGATTCTGAGTTTATATTATGTACCTACTGTAAAAGTATTTGAAATAAGTTTCAGTAGGTAACAAGTCTTGGTCGATAAATATGGTTTAAAACCATACTATGCGCCGAAACAGCGTTTATGTCGAAAAATGACGATTTGTGTGAAGTTTATGAATAATAATGCTAAGACCATGTTTATATGTTTTAGATATGTTATTTAGTATAACACATCAGTAGATAAAAAAGTTTGGTATAAAAAGTATGATTAAAACCATTTTATGCGTCATAAGGGCTTAATCGTCATTTATCGACATAATGCAAGGACTTGTATGTAAACTCAGTATATAAACTGATTTAATATCCCTAATAATCTTACTTTCGATATTACATCAGTATGAAAGTCATTTTCAAGTTCGTTATCGATTAAAACCTTATTTTATGTAAAAAGGGCATTTTAGTCAAAATTGGCATAATAACGGAACTTGTGCATAAACTCCGATTCTGATTATGATCATGTAAGATAACCTCAGTGGGTTATACTATATTATATTATGATCATAATGCAACCTTAGATCAGTAGTTAACTAATCTAAATCGGGTCAGAATCGAAAGTCAAAGCAGAAGTCAAACTTTGCGACTTTCGGTTGCAAACCGACCCTTGAACTGAAATTGACGAGTTGAACATGTTCTCACATGTTCTAATAATTATTACCAACTTGTTTAAGTTTCAAAACATGTTTCATAACATATATAAACTCAGATTATAATATTTTCAAAATCTGGCCCATTTGACTTTTAAATATTAAAACTTTGACCCGTCAATTGATCTAGCAAATGTGATCTTTAGAAGGTGCCCTTAATAGGGATTAACACCTACCTTATTATAATCACTTAGCCATGTTCGTTACGAACAATGGCTGGACCATAATGGTCTTAACTGAAAGTCAAGGCGTTTTCCGTATACGCTTGACTTTTGGCTAGAAAAACCTATAAACGAAAATGCAAAAAAAGGAACACTTATATGTGATTCCTATGATGAAATAGAACTAAGTTGGATGCTCCTTTCAGTTAGGAACTTCCAGAGGACGGAGATTGAATGAAAATGAGAATGGTGCAAGTTCAAATGGTGAACCAATGCACCTATTTATAGTTAGGGAGCTTGAAAGAGGTGATGCTAGGTGTTAGGGAGTGTTAGAGGAAGCCTACAAGTGTCCTAAAACGTGGCATAGCAGTTCGGAAGTCCATGGTTTTGAATTAAATGGTTTTTGGCAACATGTGTGGGAGCCAAGCAAAATTTTCTGCAGACACAGGCCTCTAGTGGCTCGCGAGAGACCAGACCTGTAACATCCGTCAAAAACCGGGTTAACCAAACACGCTTCGTTTATTAACCGAACATCCAGTTAAAATCTTCGTTGCGTATTTAATGCTCAAATTAATTTTATACGATACATAATTAATAAACAATTTGGAATTTAAAAACTATAATTATTAAAAAGTGGAAATAAAATAAAAAAAAAAAAACCAGCTGCCGGGTTTCGAACCCGGGTCAGCCAGAAGTCTTAACTAACACATATCTCACCACTTCGCCACTTGTGTTGTTTGTTGATATATCGAAACAATTAATACATATAATGAAACTCGAAATCAAATTGGTTATCAGCACGCCTAAATCACTCTCGCCGGAAATTCCGACGATTTCGCCAGTTATCGATGGTTTCTTTTGACTTAACGTATGCATTAACCTCAACATCGGTTATAACCGATGACTAATCCCGCGACATCAGTCATAACCGCGGGAGAAAGGCTGACCAACGAATCAAGACTGAAATCAGACCCAATTCATTGTGATTCTTCCCTATAATTACACACCCAAGTCTCTGGAAACCATTTCGCTCAAAATCGCACCATTTCTCGAATCAATTTCACTCGCCGGAGATTTTCTGCAATCGCTGGACTTTCGCCGGAAAACCGAGACTTTCTTCAAAACGGTAAATACCTCGACTCTTTCGGTTTCAATCCATTGTTAGACTATTACTAACTTCAATCCATCAACCAGAATCAATCCCAGACGACGTAGCCGGACTATTCTGCATTCGCCGGAAAACCTCTGGAATTTCCAAAATCACGCTATGAATCGGTATAATCATTCAAACCTTCTGTTAATCCTTGTTTAGTAACCCAATTTCATAACTAATCGATCAAAACTGTTAATTGATCCGAACAGACGGAGTTCACAAAACAGAGCCGACGATCCTTGCCGGAGTTCTGAGAAAGACATCTGTTTCGGTACATTCATTTCCAAAACCCTCTCTATCCATCACATTTCAATCACTTATAAATTTCGTTAATTGAATCAAACAAGAAAAGTTGAATAATCGTTGTCTGTGTCTTTGAACGAAGAAGATGAAGTCGAACTTATGTATAAGTATAATTAAAACAAGATATTAATCTGGGTTAGACACACAGTCCAGCGGTGGACTGTGTGCAAACAATTAACACACGTCTCGAGTTCGATCCCTGACACAACCTCACTCTCTGAAATAAAAATGTTCTTTTTAAACCGAACCGGATCAACTCGCTGTAAGATGTTAAGTATAATAAAAATCAGTATATTAACCAGGTTAGACACACAGTCCAGCGGTGGACTGTGTGCAACACTAAACAACAGGTCCCGGGTTCGAGACCTGTTGTGTGCACCGGTCCGATATAATTAAATCCTTTTTAAAAATAAATGATTTCTGATTAAATTAAATAGTATATAAATATAATTAAAAACAGAAATATTTCGGGTTAGACACGTAGCTCAGTTGGTAGAGCTGCGTGCACGCGTACGGGAGGTCACAAGTTCGAACCTCACTCAGTGCAAACAAATACACGACCGAACCGGTCAACAGTCAAACGGTCAACGGTCAACTGGTCAAAAAGTCAAAATTTTTATTTTCTTTTATTTATTTATTTTATTTAAAAATCAATAAAAATACTTAAAAATAATATTTTTAAAGTTAGAAAATTTTCTTGAACTCACAAAAATAAACCGAACAATCCCATTAAGAACACTAATTAAAAATACTAATCTCAAATAAGAGTTTATTTATTTATCGAACTATTATGTTATTATTTAGTGTTAGTTCCCTTGCCGATTAAATCCGAATTCGTACGTATTCATCATCAATCCAAGAAACGCACCCACTGTGAGTGAATTCTTAAAGATTCCCCTTTTTATTCATGTTTTGGGGTGTATCATGTGTCGCTTAAACTAATTCGCTTATTCAAACTCGTGCTATACCATATTATGATCTAAACTTAGAATGTAAATATTGTTTGTTGCTATGTATTACATATTGTCAAGTTGTATGCAAATTATTTGTTAGGCCCATCAGTTCCTCGTGGGAGACGAGTTGAACAACGCGTGCCTTAAAACTCATTCATTAGGCCCATCAGTTCGTAGAACAACGCGTGCCTCAAAACTCATTCATTAGGCCCATCAGTTCCTCGTGGGAGACGAGTTGAACAACGCGTGCCTCAAAACAATTAATTGTTGTATGTGCAATATTTAATATTATGTGTATTGTGAATAAATTTACATCTACATTTACTCATATGTGGTTATGCACTTTATTTTATAATCAATACAATAAACACGTTTAAATGTTTTTCATAGGATTCACTCGCCAACTTTTTGTTGACCCAAAAACCATTTTTACACATGATACAGGTGGACAGGATGAAGCAAGGAACACATAGGAAAAGTGCCTTAGAAGAAAAATAATGAAGTCTAGAAAGATGTATAGAACATGTTGTACTAGTATGATTTGATTGTATGATCTCCTTTAAATTGTAATAATAAATATGAAACATTATAATAAATGTCATGAGCTTTGATGAAAACCCAATCATGCCCCGATCACCTATTTCCGCTGCAGGTCGGGGTGTGACAAGACCTATGTCTCTCGCGGCCCGCGAGCGCCCCCTGGGAACTTTCAAAACTTGCCACATTTAGCCCCGCAACTTATTAAACTTCTAAAACACCTTTATAAGCATATTTAGCCCCCCGTAGCAAGTATTTGGCGTACCACGGAGTATGCCCGGACATTGTCAAGCTCTCAGTTCGTTAAAAGGTCACTCAGAGGTATAAATTATCATGTTGATACTTTTAACCCCTCCATTGTCCAACTTTTTCATATTTACATAATTAATCCCTCTTGTCCAACTAGTGGCTCATATGAGAGTTAGGACTTCGTAAAGGGTCACTCAGAGGCTCAATGTAAGCATGTTGATGCTAATGGGTCACTCAGAGGCTAAGTTTAAGCATGTTGTCACTAATGGTCACTCAGAGGCTTAGTGTAAGCATGTTGACATGAATGGTTACTCAGAGGCTCAGTTTACGCATGTTAACACTAATGGTCACTTAGAGGCTTGGTTTATGCATGTTGACACCAGAGGGTCACTCAAAGGCTTAGTTTGAGCATGTTGACATCTTTAGTCCTTATTAGTCCTTAATAGACTTATTATAAAAGTAATGACACGTGTCACTATATTATTGGACACAATTTTACGAGGTGTTACAATATGCACCATTGCAGCTGCTGCAGTTCACCACATGGCTCTAGTACCTAAGATCAACAACAATCAAAAAGTGAACTAATTTCTTTATTTATAACATCACTTCGGTTAAATTTTATGCATATAACCTGTCTGTTAGTTGTTCTCTAGGAGGAGTAGGTGGTGTTGGTGTGTCTCCTTTCGTTGCTCAGCAACAACAGTGGCAATGACTAACGTGGGTGGTGAATGCAACGACCGATAGGTGGTGGCGACAAACAATGATTGTGGTGTTGCTTGCCCATTTTGACTCATTTTATATTATCAAGTGTTTTAAGGACGACCCATTCTAACATATTGTTTAATTTTAGATGACCCATTCTGACCCGTTGTTTAATTTGAGGTCGACCCATACAAACCCGGAAGTAATTTTATGACTGATCAACTTCTTTTCCTACAAGTCACCTCAATATGAAGGAGATACATATTTGAACAGATAATCAAATTCAGCCCCCAACATGGTATATCCATCTGGGAACAACTTGATCAATTGAAAGCGCAAAGTTTCTTCCGGTAAGAATGATCATTCTGTTGTTACCCGGGCTCACTGGTATACATATAAAGATCAGAACACAAGTCGAGATTGTTTTTGTGTTGATTGCCCCTGTCTTCATTCAATTACAGAAGTAAAAGTACCAAAAAGATGAAAATAGTTCTAAAAGTTAAAAACTTAAATGTATAGTTGTATACCTCTGGAATTCTAGAAACTAAGATATGATGACAAGGAGGAACAAATTCGATTGCTCGTATGGCTCGTTTGTAGTAAAACCATTTATGTGCATCTGATCTATGTATATATCTATAGGTATACCCCTTCACGACCAACCTTCACGACCAAAGTTCACATTGCAGGAAACTAACGTTAGACTGGTCAAGTCACGGGTGATCATCAAGAATACTATAAAACTGAAAATATAAGAATTATGTGGTTGCATATATATACTTATCTAGGCTGTGGTGTGCTCATTATCCCATAATGTGCATATGGAAGATGAGCAGGGTCCATGATATTTTCTATCAAGATTTCATACCTGAAAAAGTTACACTTTAGACCAACAAAACCAAACAAATTTGTTGATTATATAGGTGAAATGTGTTAGTTATTTTAGTGTAATCGGGATTCACTTGGTGACAAAAGGGAATTATGATGCACATCGAACAAGTTGGGAGGTGCAGGAGTGCACGCTTGTTCGAGTTATTATAATTCCAAGTATTCAGGTTGAGCCCGAAAAGGGGGTTCCAAGGGGGCAACACCCCTTTGTGCGGGGTTCGGGTGCAGCGTCCCTGAGAGCAGGGTTCAAGGGCGGCAGCCCCTGGCGAGGTCCAAGGGGCAGAGTGTCACACCCCAACCGATGGCGGAAACATCAGAGTGAGACGAACAAGATTGCTCGAGACATCATAACACTAATTGCGACAATATTAAACTAAACCATTCATTTCATTTCATTTATCCAAAAGTCATGTACATCACAAATTCGAATACAACATAAAATCAGAATAGAATGACTTCAAATAACATAACAAGTAACTAGCATTATGGGTGTGTTTCTATGCCGTTCCTACTATCTTTTCGTCATATCAACATCCTCAACCTTCAACATGTTAAAAATATATAGTTCAATACAAAGTATTAGCGAGTACACAAGTTTGAATCATAGCATAAGTAATAAAAACCGTTTAAACAAATCCACATGTTAAGCTTAGCATACGAGATTAATGTAAACATGGCATGCGAACTATAAGTCAATCCTCAAGTGTCACCGCAAAATAGATTAAACTTAACATGACCACAAGAATACAGGCGGTGCGTTACTCCTATAGCGCTATACATGTTAAGGGGAGGCTCGTACGAAGTTAATGACAATTAGTACACATAAGAATGTTCCAAGTATACAAATCGGGTATCACATAACTTAAGTATGTATGATGGATTGTTTATGTGATTTCATAAAGTATAAGTGTGATTTAGTGTGTTTTTGATAGACTAACAAGTTGCACCTGAAAGTGTAAAGCGTAAAAAGCGTGTCGAGTGTACTCACGGTTTTGCAAAGTTTAAATCTGTGAAAGTGTTTGGTTGATTAGAGGGCGAACACGAGTTAGCCTACACAAGGAAACGTAGGTGTATGAGTATTGGAATGACAATGGAGTTCGTTAGTGCAGGAGTTTAAAGTATGTAAAAGTATGTATTGTCGAAAGTATTTATCTAGACGTTAACGTTTGTTTTTTGACATTATAAGCCCCGTAGGGTGTTTGTGGTTTTATGGGTCATGCCCAATAGAATCGTAATGATGGTTAAGTCTTAGATAAAATAACCTAATGCTAGGACAAGTAACCATACAGTCATTGTCAAAGGTTCGGTTATAATTATTATTATTTACGTATATATGTTACATATTATAATATCAAGTTTATCATATAAATCATAGATTTCATGGAAGTCATAGAAGTCATGCATGGAGGTAGGAAGATAATCGTCCTTTAACCTCTTTCGTAAGATTCACCAATACACAAATTGTCACAAGGACAATTCGGATGGTCATGAGTAAAATAAAAGGAAATACTTCACTAGACTGTGTATCGACCAAGTAAGCAAGCTAGCTGCGTGCATCCCGAACATGGCAACGTTTGGGGACGTGTCGTAGCCTTGTTACTCAATTGAAGGTTGAACATAGCTTAATGGTTAGAAATCATCAAGTGAGGTGGTGGACTGAAAGTAGGATAGCCAAGGCCTCCATGTAATCACACCTTTACCAAAACACAAGCTTGTAAGCTTGGATGGTTCCAACACTTGTGGGTTAAAACCCTTAGTAAAACAACAAGTTTAGAGGTATTTCATACCTCATAATTTGTATGAACAACTCTAGCTAGCTCACTAATCATGGGCTTAGTTAGAGGCACAAGTAACATAAAGTTGTTAAGAGAAAACATGTTTAAGAAGAAGTTTACAAGTTTATCTTCCAAAACATAATGTTTGGCCATAAAAATGGTATTATTCCACTTTGGTTTTCCATGAAAAACCTATGGTAACATCCCTAGAGGCTTATCAAACATTGTTGAGGAAGAAAACATGAAGAAAACTTGAAGTTTTTGAAGTTATGAAAAGATAAAAGTGAGCAGAAAGTTCATGACACTTTGGTCCTCAAAATGGTGAGGTTTCACCTTAGTTTTCCCAAGCAAACTTATGAAAACCTTCCTAGAGGTTATCTAAGTGTTTTAGAAGAAGAAACAGGCTTGATTATGAAAGGAAGTGAGTTAGAACTCACTTGCATACTGAAGTAGGACAACAGAGAAATCTGGAAGTTTAGAGAGGTTTTGTTAAGTGTTGGAGGCTTATAAAAGTGAGAAAAGGTTGGGGAAAGGTGGGTTTATATAGAGGGAAGATTAGGGTTTGAGTTAGGTTAGCATTAATGAGGTTTAGGTGGGTAATTATCTTGAAACAAGAAAGAATTAAGAATGGACAGCTTGCGGCCGGAAGCTATCTTGGTTTTCTTTTTTTCTTTTTCTTTGTTAAATAATTGTTATCATTTGATTATTTGAAGTCTTTATATATATATATATATATATATATAACATGTTTGATTGTTTTGGGGAATTATTTCTAGGTGTATGGAATTGTAACATCTTGTAAAAAAAGAAAGAAAAGAATATTGTTTAGTAACGAATTTATAATAAAATTACGAAGTGATTAACGAGGTGCCAAACCTTTATATCTTTCGTGAGTTTGAATCATCACATAACTTGTTTGAATGGAGTGTTTAAGAATTACGAATAAACAAAAAGCCTTTTTGTTTAAAAACTAAACCGGGATAACTCAGTTAGTTATTAAGTATAATAGAAACCGAGATAATAACCAGGTTAGACACAAAGTCCAGCGGTGGACTGTGTGCAATATGAACCATACGTCGCGCGTTCGAAACCCGTCACTTGCACCGGTCCGTTGAATTAAAATGTTTTTGAAATTTAAGAGAATTTCGGTTGAACTAAATAAGTGTATAAATATAAATAAAAACACGATTATTTCGGGTTAGACACGTAGCTCAGTTGGTAGAGCTGCGTGCACGCGAACGGGAGGTCTCGGGTTCGAGCCTCACCCGGTGCAAACTAATACGCTGACCGAACTGGTCAACGGTCAACGGTCAACGGTCAACGCTAAATAAACAAATTTTTTTATATTTTTATTTATTAAATTTAATTTAAAAATCAATTAAAAATACTTAAAAATAACATTTTTAAAGATAGAAAATAGCCATAAACTCACAAAAATATATCTAAAAATTTCATTTAAAATCCTTAATAAAATCCACCCATTTAATATATTTTTCATTATTATTTAGGTTAGTAATCCTCGTTGTTCCGCTCATCTAATTCGTGCGCATATTACCATCTCCAATCCAACGCACCCAATGTGAGTGAACCTTTACAAATTCCCCGTTTTAATCATGTTTTAGGGTGTATCATGTGTCTTGATATATATATATTATACTTAAACCATTGTGCATACATCATATCATGAACTAGTGTATTCAGTATGTTTCCTGTTGTTTTGTTATTGTTGGATGCAAGTTATTATTTTCAGTACATGCAATTTCATAGGCCGCCGCTCCCCATTACATTATGAGCATTGAGCATGTTCCCCATTTCATTATGAGGTTGAACCTGGCGTGCCCACATACGATCGGCTCCGTTTGATTGAGCCTTGATCGCACAGACTTTTTCATTTTCAGTACATGCAATACGATCGGCTCCGTTTGATTGAGCATTGATCCACAGTTTCATTTATGTTATTTACAGTATGATGTTGGTATGTTCATGTATGCTGTCATGCGTTATTGTATGTTATAGTTGTGACTGCTAATTGCCATTGCTTGATTATTTACATTTGCTCATCTATGATTATGCACAATTTTTCATTGATAAACTAACAATTAATTCATTAATAAATGTTTATCTAATAAGGTTCACTCGCCAACTTATGTTGACCCAAAAACCCCCATTTTACACATGATACAGGTGAACCAGCAGCAGTTTAGGAACACATAGGACTTGGACTAGAAGAATAGAACGATTTAGAGTTGGGATTGTTATGCTTGGTTTATTTTCTTTGTATTGAATGAACATGTTTGGATTTTTTTTGGAAATGTAACTTTGACTTTATTAAATATGAAACATATTAGTAAATGTCATAAGCTTTGGTGATAACCCAATTATGCCCCGACTCTTATTCTGCTGCGGGTCGGGGTGTGACAGATTGGTATCAGAGCCATGACTATAGGGATATAGGATAGGTTATTAGACCCTTAGAGCCTATACTATAGTCGATTAGAAACTTATAAGATTTTGTGTGTTATATGCCAAATTTCATGATGTTTATATGTTTTATGTTAAATGTTACATTTGATATTGTGCAAGCATGTTCATAAGTATGTATTATCATATAATGCCTATCATGAATCGTATGCTCATAACATATCACATCCATGAAAGCACACACCACATCATGATTGCTTTTACAATGATTTTCGTGTTTTCAAATCTCATCAAAGTGAGTTCTCATGACGGGCATGTAGTAACTGGAAAGGTACCAGTACCGGTAGTCGGAACGTCCTGTCTAGGCTGGCATTCGTATAAATCCAAAATAAAGGACCAGTTTGCCTACCTGGGGACTAACGATGAGAGTACGAAGTACCTATTAGGCCAAAGCATGCTATACCAAACGTCGTGTGAGCTAACCCCACTTTGAGTTGTCATTGTGTCTACACCTGGACACGTTCCGACCAAACATCTCATGAACATATTTTGTGGTTTGCATTCGGGGGATGCGAGTGTTAAATTGCCAATACTAATGTGAATCCTACCAAGCCAATAGCCATGGGGGCCCACATGACTATGTAGGTGAAGGTATGGGGGACATTTGAGGCCCAACATGAGCGAACCCAAGACATCCTTAGATGTAGTTGCATTATTGATATTTATGTTATTTTCATTTTCTTAAAGACACATGACACCTAAAAAGACACCATAAACTCACAATCTTCTCATTTTATGATCCTGTAGATGTCGTCTAGACAGCAACGAAGGGGAAAAGATCGGGAAGGTCTCAGGAACGTTTGGCCACTCAGATCGCGAAACAAATGGCCACGATACTGCCTGACATTGTGGTCCAAGTACAACAAGCCCTTGCTACAAATCCTACTAACCCACCCCAACAACAGGATCAGAACATCGACAACCCTCCTACCAGCAAGTGCTCTTACAAACATTTTAAGTCCTGTGATCCTCCTAAATTTGAAGGGACCGAGGGTGTCACTGATCTCCTACATTGGTTCGAGGAGATGGAAAACACCTATCTAAACTGCGATTGTCCTGAGGATCGCAAGGTCAGATACGCCACCGGGAGAATATTTGGGGTAGCTCTCACTTGGTGGAATACTGAGAAAGGGAAGAGGGGAACTGAAGATGCGATGGCCTTAACTTGGGAGGAGTTAAGGGAAATCATGACTAGGCGTTTCTGTCCTAGAAGTGAAATTAAAAAGCTGGAGGACGAGTATCATTCTCTAAAGCAAAAGGAGGGTGATCACACTACAAATAACAAGAGGTTCTTGGAGTTGAACCAAATGGTTCCAAATTTGTTCACCCCAACCTATCGTCTGATCGAGCACTATATTCGAGGACTTCCCTCGAAAATCCAAGATTCAGTTCTCAGCGTTTCACCAGTAACACTTGAAGCTGCTATGGAGTTAGCAACTGAACTGACCGAAAACCGAATTCGCAACAGGAAGTTCAAAGAAGAGAAGAAGAAAGCCCCTGTTGAGGGACAAACTTCAAACCATCCCATTCCTTCCTCTAAGTTCGCCAATAAGAGGAAGCGCAACACCAGAAATTTTGCGGTTACTCAAACCAACTCCCCTATTCCTGCTGCACCCATTACTCAAGTCACTCCTTCACCCGCACCATACAGAAGACCCTACACAGGCCCGTTACCAAAATGTAACCGTTGCCAATATCACCATTCCCTGATCATCCTTGTCAATATTGCACCGGCTGCGGTCGCGCGGGTCATAATGTTCAAACTTGCCGCATGCCTCAACGAACGAACCGCCACCAACCTTTAACCCAAACCCACCAACAAATAATGGGCCAAGGCCAACAACCCCTACTACCACCCACTCAACATTTAGCCCAAACATATTACCAGCCCAATTATCCTATGGGTCAACCAATGCGGGCTTGCTACAATTGCGGCGACCCAAGCCATTTCCGAAACACTTGTCCAAGGTTGGTTAATATTATTCATGCTCAGGCCCAAGCCAACCCGGTGAACCAAGCAAACCAAGCTCCCCCACCTGTAAGAGGGAGAGCTTTCAATATCAACGCTAACCAGGCTAGAGCTGACGGCAATGTGGTCAACGGTACGTTCCTTATAAATGGTAGATATGCCTCTATGTTATTTGATACTGGTGCGGATAGAAGTTTTGTGTCATTAGAATTTGAACCTATCTTAAGCAAAAATCGGGATAAGCTCACGGAATCCATAACGGTAGAAGTTGCAGATGGGAAACCAGTTTCATTAGACTCTATTTTACGCAACTGTACACTCACCTTAAACGACCACGATTTCTCAGTCGACCTTATTCCTATGAAGCTGGGAAGTTTTAACATCATAATCGGTATGGATTGGCTCAGTCAACATCAGGCGGAAGTTGTATGTCGTGAAAAAATTATTCGTATTCCTCTTTCAAATGGTCAGACTCTTCGAATCATTGGAGAAACCTCGTCGAAAGGGCTTAGCTTAATGTCTTGTCTTCAAGCTCAAAAATATCTTCGCAAGAATTATGTCGCGTTTTTAGCTCATATCATCAAAAAGGGAACCATAGAGAAGAAACTTGAAGACATTCCTGTAGTAAAAGACTTTCCACAAGTTTTTCCTGACGACATTTCAGGACTTCCTCCAGTTAGAGACGTCGAATTCCGTATTGATCTTATACCTGGTGCTACACCAGTTGCAAAGTCTCCATATAGGTTAGCCCCCTCTGAAATGCAAGAGCTAGCCAGTCAATTGCAAGAGTTGACTGACAAGGGATTCATACGTCCTAGCTCGTCGCCTTGGGGTGCACCTGTCCTTTTTGTAAAGAAGAAAGATGGATCTTTCGTATGTGCATTGACTACAGAGAGCTCAACAAGTTAACCATCAAGAATCGCTATCCTTTACCTCGCATTGATGATCTTCTTGACCAACTACAAGGTGCCAGCTGCTTTTCAAAAATCGATCTTCGATCTGGCTATCATCAACTTAGAGTGCATGAAGAAGACGTCCCTAAGACTGCTTTTCGAACTCGTTATGGCCACTATGAATTCATGGTTATGCCATTTGGATTAACCAACGCACCAGCTGTCTTCATGGACCTAATGAACAGAGTCTGCAAACCTTATCTTGATCGATTTGTTATAGTCTTCATCGACGATATTCTTATTTATTCAAAATCTAAAGCTGATCATGAGCGTCATCTTCGACTCGTTCTTGCACTTCTAGAAAAGGAAAAGCTTTATGCCAAGTTCTCCAAATGTGAATTCTGGTTAAAAGAGGTGCAATTCCTCGGGCATGTAGTCAATGACAAGGGAATACATGTTGACCCTTCAAAGATCAAAGCAGTTCAAGAATGGCAAGCTCCACGTACACCAACTGAAGTAAGATCTTTTCTTGGACTAGCTGGCTATTATCGTCGGTTCATTTCAAACTTCTCTCGCATTGCGGTACCACTCACGGCTTTAACTCATAAGGGAAAACCTTTCGTATGGGGACCCAAGCAAGAAGAAGCTTTTCAAACTCTTAAACAAAAACTTTGTGATGCACCAATCCTCACTCTTCCTGAAGGGTGTGATGATATTGTAGTCTATTGCGACGCGTCAGGGCAATGATTAGGCTGCGTTCTCATGCAAAGAGGAAAAGTCATAGCTTATGCCTCGAGACAACTCAAGACGCATGAAAAGAACTACACCACTCATGACCTAGAACTTGGAGCCGTTGTTTTCGCTCTTAAGATATGGAGACATTATCTCTATGGTACTAAGTGTGAAATATACACTGACCACAAGAGTCTTCAACATATCTTCAATCAAAAAGAGTTAAACATGAGGCAACGAAGATGGGTCGAACTTCTGAATGATTACGACTGTGAAATTAGATACCACCCTGGGAAAGCAAATGTAGTGGCTGATGCACTTAGTCGAAAGGGTTATGCGAACTCCATTCATCTTCTATGTTCACAAATTATAACCGACATTAAAGATCAAATTCGAGAAGCCCAACACGTTTCAATAACAGAAGAAGATGTACGAAAGGAGATGTCCTGTGGAGCCGAGCTAAAACTTGAAACTAAATCAGACGGTATTCTGTATTATTTAGATCGTATCTGGATTCCTAACCACAACAATCTTCGTGAAACTCTTATGAATGAAGCTCACAAGACGCGATATTCTATACACACAGGAGCCGATAAGATGTATCAAGACCTACGATACACCTATTGGTGGCCTGGAATGAAGAAGGATATTGCCGTTTTTGTTTCCAAGTGCCTCACATGTTCCAAGGTGAAGGCTGAACACCAAAGACCCTCAGGACTTCTAGTCCAACCGGAAATACCTGTATGGAAGTGGGAAAATATAACCATGGATTTCATTACCGGGTTACCTCGCACTTCTGGTGGGTATGACACAATATGGGTAATTATAGACCGACTTACAAAATCAGCTCACTTTATTCCTATCCGCGAAGATTTCAAAAACGAAAAGCTTGCACGTATTTATATCAACGAAATCGTAAGCCGACATGGGGTACCGTTAAGTATTATTTCTGATCTTGATGGTCGTTTCACCTCACGAACATGGCAAGCAGTACAATCCGCTATGGGCACACGATTAGATCTCAGTACCGCCTATCATCCTCAAACTGATGGACAGTCTGAGCGCACCATCCAAACTCTTGAAGATATGCTTAGAGCATGTGTCATAGACTTCAAGGGAAATTGGGACGCCCACCTACCATTAGTTGAATTTTCGTACAACAACAGCTATCATTCGAGCATCGGCATGGCACCTTTTGAAGCCTTATATGGTCGTAAGTGCCGATCTCCTGTATGTTGGCACGAAATTGGGGAAGCAAAATTACTGGTCCAAAATTGATCCAAGAAACCACAGACAAGATTCATCAAATTCGAAACAATCTTTTAGCGGCTCAAAGTCGTCAAAAGAGTTATGCAGATAAACGACAGAAGCCCTTAGAGTTTAACATTGGTGATCATGTGCTTTTAAAAGTATCACCGTGGAAGGGAGTAGTTCGTTTTGGTCAAAAGGGGAAGCTAGCACCTCGTTACGTAGGACCTTTCAAGATACTCGAAAGAGTAGGTCCTGTAGCATACAAGCTTGACCTACCAGAAGAACTCAATAGGATTCATCCCACATTCCACGTGTCGAACTTGAAGAAGTGCCTCGCTGATGAGAATCTCCATATTCCAGTGGAAGACATTCAGATTGATGAATCTATGCATTTTATTGAAAGACCAGTGGAGATCATGGACTACGGGGAGAAACGTCTTCGACGAAGTCGCATTCCAATTGTTAGGGTACGCTGGGAGTCGAAACGGGGACCTGAGTTTACTTGGGAACGTGAAGACTCAATGCGTGAAAAATACCCGCATCTTTTTCCTACTACTTCAACTACTTAAATTTCGGGACGAAATTCCTAAAAGTAGGGGATACTGTAACATTTGTTAAAAACGGGTTTTCAAAACCCGCTCCGTTTTGTAATCAAGTATCAAGTTATAAAAGTTACATTAAATATTTATGATTATTTTGAGTTAAAACGATACATAATTAATAAATAAACTAAACTATAAAAATTATATTTGATAAAAAGTTAAAACAAAATAAAAAAAAATATTATGAAGCTGCCGGGACTCGAACCCGGGTCAGCCGGTTACAACAACAAAGACTTAACGCACACACACATCACCACTCCGCCACTTGTTTGTTTTCTGTCATCTTTAGGAAACAAATAAGTTTTATGGACTAAGGTAAATCAATCGATTTTACAAATTGTAACTGAAATCGGTTATCAAACACCCAAAATCGATTCGGATACTCGAGATTCAGCGAGTATAACCGATAAACGGACGATTCCAATCAATGCTGCCATGAGTGTAACTTGAATTCGGAAGTAGATCGGTTTAATAACCGAAAGTTTTCAATTCTCAAACTACTTCAATCCTAGACCCTTCCTGCGACTCAAAACACTCCGCAAGGCTTTCAATTGCATTTCCGCAACCTTACAGTCCACCGGAGAAGCTTAAATCAAATCGCCGGAAAAATTCTGCAAGTCGCCGGAAAACCGGGACTCACATCCACACGGTATTTCCTCCGACTCTTTCTGTTTCAATCATGTGATTAATCAGTCACTAACACAACTCCACCATCAGAATCGATCCTAGTCAACGTTTGTCGAAAATCTTACCTTTGCTGGAAAACTCCTGAAACTGCCGGAAACACACCGTGAACGGGTATGATCTCCCAAACTTCTGTTAAACCTTGTTTAAGTGCCTCAACTTCTTAAATAATCGTACAAAGCTGTTAATTGGTTTCAACAGCCGGAGTTCACCTTCAGAACCGATGAACCTCTGCCGGAATTCTGTGAACAACATCAATCGGTACATCTTTTTCCCCAAACTCTCTCCATTCTTTACTTTTAAATTACTGGTAATGTCTGAAAAGTGTATAAGTCATGAATTGGTCATAACAGTCGGAATATGTTTTTCTGTGTAAAATCAACAAAGAAGATGAAGACGCAATACAACTTAAGACTAATTAAAATTGGTATTTTAAACGGGTTAGACACACAGTCCAGCGGTGGACTGTGTGCAAAATACACACGCACGTCCCGAGTTCGATTCCTGCTATACGTACTCCTTATATAATAAAAAGCCTTTTTGTTTAAAAACTAAACCGGGATAACTCAGTTAGTTATTAAGTATAATAGAAACTGAGATAATAACCAGGTTAGACACACAGTCCAGCGGTGGACTGTGTGCAATATGAACCATACGTCGCGCGTTCGAAACCCGTCACTTGCACCGGTCCGTTGAATTAAAATGTTTTTGAAATTTAAGAGAATTTCGGTTGAACTAAATAAGTGTATAAATATAAATAAAAACAAGATTATTTCGGGTTAGACACGTAGCTCAGTTGGTAGAGCTGCGTGCACGCGAACGGGAGGTCTCGGGTTCGAGCCTCACCCGGCGCAAACTAATACGCTGACCGAACCGGTCAACGGTCAACGGTCAACGCTAAATAAACAAATTTTTTTATATTTTTATTTATTAAATTTAATTTAAAAATCAAATAAAAATACTTAAAAATAACATTTTTAAAGATAGAAAATAGCCATAAACTCAGAAAAATATATCTAAAAATTTCATTTAAAATCCTTAATAAAATCCACCCATTTAATATATTTTTCATTATTATTTAGGTTAGTAATCCTCGTTGTTCCGCTCATCTAATTCGTGCGCATATTACCATCTCCAATCCAACGCACCCAATGTGAGTGAACCTTTACAAATTCCCCGTTTTAATCACGTTTTGGGGTGTATCATGTGTCTTGATATATATATATTATACTTAAACCATTGTGCATACATCATATCATGAACTAGTGTATTCAGTATGTTTTTTGTTGTGTTGTTATTGTTGGATGCAAGTTTATTATTTTCAGTACATGCAATTTCATAGGCCGCCGCTCCCCATTACATTATGAGCGTTGAGCATGTTCCCCATTTCATTATGAGGTTGAACCTGGCGTGCCCACATACGATCGGCTCCGTTTGATTGAGCCTTGATCGCACAGACATTTTCATTTTCAGTATATGCAATACGATCGGCTCCGTTTGATTGAGCCCTGATCGCACAGTTTCATTTATGTTATTTACAGTATGATGTTGGTATGTTCATGTATGCTGTCATGCGTTATTGTATGTTATAGTTGTGAGTGCTAATTGCCATTGCTTGATTATTTTGCTCATCTATGATTATGCACAATTTTTCATTGATAAACTAACAATTAATTCATTAATAAATGTTTATCTAATAAGGTTCACTCGCCAACTTATGTTGACCCAAAAACCCCCATTTTACACATGATACAGGTGAACCAGCAGCTGCTAGGAACACATAGGACTTGGACTAGAAGAATTGAACGATTTAGAGTTGGGATTGTTATGCTTGGTTTATTTTCTTTGTATTGAATGAACATGTTTGGATTTTTTTTGGAAATGTAACTTTGACTTTATTAAATATGAAACATATTAGTAAATGTCATAAGCTTTGGTGATAACCCAATTATGCCCCGACTCTTATTCCGCTGCGGGTCGGGGTGTGACAAACTGATCTGTCATTAATTCTGGAAGCAGCAGGTCGCGTGCGCGCGCCTCCATACGCAAGCCTGCTGGTGCGTGCGCCAGTGTGACTCACATCCCTACGCGAGATTACAGGTGCGCAAACCCTTGCGCGAGCATCCTTGCTCCACAATCCTATTGCGCGTGCGCCAGTATGGCTTACATCCTTGCACGAGCCTACTGGTGCGCCAGCCCTTGCGCGCGCACGCCACGTTACCAGGGAACCCATCTGGTCACGCCACGCAGTCGCGCCATACTGGTTCACTATGGTGCGCTGCGCGCGCACGTCAGGCATCTGCGGCGCAACCTGGACTGCCTGCACCAGCGCTACTACCTGTGTACCTGCGCGCCCCTTGCCACATTGCCTTCTAGGGTCCGTGCCACCTGGTCCTTGCAGCCTTTTGCTGAGTCATGCGCGTGCGGTAAAAAATACAAAGGCGGCTCTCAAGCGGGCTAAGTGCAAAGTGCGCCATCAAAGCGCCACATTGCGCCCATCGCCCACGCCACGCGCACGCGCGTGTTCGAGTGCGAGTTAGGGTGCTTTGCGCATCCTTCGCGAGTACACTTAGTGTGTGCTTCCATGAAACAATAAGGAAGGAGTGTTCCCGCTTAAATACCCCTTTAAGTTTCATCACTCCTCCTATGTGGGACAAGATGCTACTTTCCCATTATTTCAGCATTTAATGTTTCAAACACCAAACTTTGAGCATCGATATCTTATTCATCTTAGCTCCGTTTTGGACGTGGTTTAGTTCGCTGCGAAGCTCTTCCAACATAGAACACAAACCCGGAAATAAATATCTATATAAACCTCAGTTTATAATATTTATTTATCATCCAAAATTAGGAAATACGCATTTCCTATATTTATGAAAATGCTATTTTCACAAAATTCCAACAATCCCCCACATGAATGGAAATCAATCTTTCTCCTTTCAAGTTTCAACGATAAAAATTCAACAGTTAAGTATTGCAAGATAGGTAGGCGTAACCTTTGAACCCTCTTTTGTGAAGCATACTTAGCATCCTAGGGTCTTGTAGACGCGGTGTCTTTGAACAATTCCCCTATTTATGTAGGCGACAATATACATTCACACAATACTCTCCCTAGTTTAGTCAACTCCTCATGGTTGTGTCCGTTCATGGTCATGGAACACTTTCCTGGTTCTGCGAGAGCTCTAAGATTTGCGCCTCCACACAAATCCACTCGAAGCGACCCCACTTCTCTCTAACATAGGTGATTCGTCGAATCATTAAAAGCATCATGGTTAATTTGATTTCCTCAAATCGTTAACCTCAACATGCTTAACATTACTTCATGTCACTGATTGGAATGGACTAGGAAGTATATAACTCCCTTTATGAATCTTTTGGGGCACCCCCCACAGTGATTCTCTTTGGGTTTATGATTAAGTTTGCCTATTGAACCTAGATCTTGGGATCTCCAGTCAACTAGGTTAGGTTTCCCTCATATTCCCTTCATCCATGGGCTTTAGCCCCATTCCTCTTGACGTCTTATAAACTAAATCTTTGCTTAAGCCTTTCGTTAACGGGTCTGCAATATTGTCTTTTGACTTCACATAGTCAACCGAGATAATGCCCGTTGAGATTAGTTGACGTACTGTGTTGTGCCTACGTCGAATGTGCTTTGATCTGCCATTGTACATAGAGCTTTGTGCTAATCGCCGTCAACGGCTTTGGCCATCGTGGAATATCTTCCACAAATTGACGTAGCCACTCCGCCTCTTCACCGCTTTTTTCTAAAGCGACGAATTCGGATTCCATCGTGGATCTACCTATAACTGTTTGCTTGGACGACTTCCAAGCTATAGCTGCTCCCGCAAGTGTAAACACATATCCACTTATCGATCTATGATCCTTTATATCCGAAATCCAGTTCGCATCAGTGTATCCTTCGATCACTGCTGGATGACAGGTATAATATAATCCGTAATCTCTCGTGTATCTTATGTAACTTAGCACTCGTGTGATAGCTTTCCAATGATCATCATTTGGATTACTAGTGTATCTACTTAGCCTGCTTACTGCATATGCTAAGTCGGGTCTAGTACATGTCATTAGATACATGAGACTACCAATGATCCTTGAGTACTCTAACTGAGCAACTCCTTTCGCCTCTATTTTTCCTTAGACGTTGAGTATTATCAATCGGAGTTCGAGCTATACTCGTATCTTCCGAATTGAATTTCCCAAGGATTTTGCCACGTAGTGAGTTTGACTTAAGATAAGACCATCTTGCGTTCTAGTGATTTTTACACCAAGAATCACATTCGCTAAGCCCATATCTTTCATGTCAAACCTCGCTTTCAGCATGTCTTTAGTTGAGTTGATAATATGATCGTTACTCCCAATGATAAGCATATCATCCACATAAAGACATAAAATCACATAACCTCTTGGTGTGTCTTTATAGTAAACACATTTGTCGCACTCATTTATTTTGAAACCATTGTCAATCATGACATGATCAAACTTTTGGTGCCATTGTTTTGGAGCTTGCTTCAAGCCGTACAAAGACTTGACCAATTTACATACTTTGCCCTCTTTTCCTGGGGCGGAAAAACCCTTGGGTTGTTCCATGTAAATCTCTTCTACTAAATCGCCATTTAGAAATGCGGTTTTTACATCCATTTGGTGAACTTCCAAATTTCTTAAAGCCGCAATTGCAAGAACCAATCTTATAGACGTTATTCGTGTCACAGGTGAGTAAGTATCAAAGTAATCTAGACCTTGTTTTTGTCTAAACCCTTTTATTACTAGCCTCGCCTTGTATTTATCAATACTTCCATCAGCTTTTATCTTCCTTTTGAATATCCAACGATATCCAAGTGGTTTACAACCAGGTGGAAGATCTACTAACTCCCAAGTATGATTTTTGCAATATAGAATCAATTTCATTCTTAATTGCTTCTTTCCATTGAGGTCCTTCCGCGCAAGAAACCGCTTCGTGATAGGTATTGGGCTCACCCTCAACCATATAGCTCATGAAGCCTGGCCCAAATGATTTTGCAATCCTTGACCGTTTACTTCGTCTAAGGTCACCTTGGTCGACCTTTGGTCGATCATGTGTTTCATCTAGCCACGTAGATGAACTTGGACCTGCTTCATCAACCATTGTTGGTGAAGTTTCATGTGGTTCTCCTAGCATAGGAAACACATTTTCAAAGTATGAGACGATGTTAGGATTTGCCTCCATGATAGTGTTTACGTGGACATCGGGATTCTTGGACTCATGTACAAGAAAACGATGTGCATATCCTATGAATACATAATCAACAGTTTTGGGTCCTATTCTAAGAGTCTTAGGAGGTGGTACAATCACCTTTGCTAGGCACCCCCCACACTTTCAAGTATTTGTACGAAGGCTTCATTTTTCTCCATAACTCATATGGAGTTTCGTCCCTATTTTTAAGTGGTATCTTGTTCAAAAGATAATTCGCTGAGAGAATCGCGTCCCCCCACATTTCTCGGTTCACACCCGAACTGATCAACATGGCGTTCATCATTTCTTTTAATGTACGGTTCTTACGTTCCGCAACGCCATTTGATTGTGGAGAATAAGGAGGTGTACACTCATGTACAATGCCACCTTTTGCGCATAAATCCGCAAAAGGTGCGACATATTCACCTCCTCGGTCGCTTCTAACCGCTTTTATCTTCTTTTTAAGTTGATTCTCAACTTCGTTTTTGTACAAGATAAACTTTTCTATTGCTTCATCTTTACTTTTAAGTAAATATACATAGCAATATTTAGTACAATCATCAATAAACGTGATAAAGTACTTATTTCCTCCACGTGTGGGAACTGCTTTTAAATCACACACATCGGTAGGAATTAAATCAAGGGGTTCGGTTATTCTTTCAACCGATTTAAACGATGATCTTGTAAGTTTGGATTCTACACATATTTCGCATTTGTAATCAGAATCAATATGGAATGTTGGTATCATATTTAGTTTAATTAAACGTCGTAATGAATTAAAATTTACATATCCTAATCTACCATGCCAAACATTTGAAGACTCAATCATGTAAGTAGAAGTAGAAATTTCATTCATGTTTTTCTTGGTGTTAACCACCGTTACATTCATTTTGAACATACCATTAAGGGCATAGCCTTTCCAACATACATTCCACGTCTAGATAAAACAAATTTGTCGATTCAAACGCTAGACGAAAACCAAACTTGTTGAGCATCCAACCCGATACGAGATTCTTCCGTATATCTGGGACATAGAGGACTTTGAACAACGTGAGCTCCTTGCCAGAAGTCATCTTCAAGATCACTGTGCCTTCACCCTTGATGTCGGCGGTAGCTTTATTTCCCGTATAAAGCTTTTCTTCACCCGTTGCTTCCTTGAATGTTGAGAAAAGAGCCTTATCTCCACAAACATGGCGGGTTGCACCCGTGTCAACGAACCATCCTGGTGGGTTGGCGCCTACCACGTTGACTTCTTCAATCATAGCCGCTTCCTCGGTTATCACTACAATTAGAGGCATACCATCCTCATCAACCATATGCGCACGCTCACGCTTGGGTTTCTTGCATTCGTTAGCACGTTGCCCCATCTCGTTACAACTGTAACAAGTACCTTGGAAAGGCGCATACTTCTTTTTTCGTAGCTCCCTTTCTTGGTCCAAGGTTGTTAACTTTTGCTTTCCCCTTGTCCTTTTTCATTAGTTTACCCCTTTTGCCTTTGGAGGAATCCCCAACTTCCACCATGTTTGCTTTAGCCGCAGCTTGCGCAATGGTGCCTTTTAGAGCGACCTTGTTGTCCTCTTCGATTCGAAGACGGACCACAAGTTCCTCCACCGTCATTTCCTTTCGTTTATGTTTTAGGTAGTTTTTGAATTCTACCCACGAAGGAGGTAATTTTTCAATTATTGCTGCCACTTGAAATGTCTCGCTAAGAACCATGCCCTCAGCGTGGAAGTATAATATGTAACTCTTGGACTTGGTTCATAACAGTTTTGTTATCGACCATTTTATAGTCCAAGAAACGGGCGACAACAAATTTCTTTGTTCCCGCATCCTCCATTTTGTACTTTTTGTCCAAGAGATCCCATAATTCTTTGGTCGTCTTGACATTATAGTACACATTATATAATGCATCCGAAAGGCCATTAAGCACATAGCCTCGACATATGAAATCCGTATGCTTCCAAGCATCAACCGCGCACTGAGCTTGAGCGTCGGTCTCCCCTTCCGCAGGTTGGGGAGCGGTTTCAGTCAAGAACCTCACAAGGTTCATGGTGGTCAAGTAGAAGAACATCTTCTGTTGCCATCTTTTGAAGTGGAGACCCGTAAATTTCTCAGGTCGTTCAGCATGATTTGCCACTGTGGTTGCTCCCACAGTGTTGGCAGTGGTTCCAACGACAAGGTTGTTAACATTCGTGTTCACATTGTTGTTGTTTTCAGTCGACATTCTGAAAAGTAAAAATTAAAATTTTAGTCCGAAATTCTGTTTTAACCAACTAAAAACAGAAGTAAACTCAAATTTTTTAATTACCACGAATTTAATGTTTGGCTTCTAAGTCCAACTTTGAAGTCCGAAAACATAAAATTCTTATAATTTTTTTTATTAGCGCAAACTTACTGTTTGCCTTCTAAGTCCAACTTTGAAGACCAAAACAGAAAGTTTTTATAAGTAATTTTAAGAACAAAATGAAGTAATACGAAATCGTTTTCAACCAAAGTCGCTCCTTTGAAGATGAAAACGAAAAAAAAAAAATTGTTTTTGAAACACAAACTGAGTGAGACAAAACTTGTTTGAATCACAAACAGAGTGGTTTTGATTCTACACGAATGGTGTTTTAAAAATTTGTTTTAAGATTGTAGGAACCGTTCTCATAAAAAAAAATTATTTAACTGAATTACACAATCAGAAAAATAAAGAAAACAGTAAATTACAGTACGGATTACAACTGAAATAAATAAAATACAAGAACAAAAATACAACAAAATTAAGGTTCTTGGCTGAGGATCGCGTAAACACGGGTCCCTTAAAACAAATTTCGAGTCTCCCAGGAGAACTCGTTTGTTTCCGGGATACAACAGCCGAAACAGTTGCACTGCCGGAGATGACGCCACCCGAAGAAGTAACTTGCAACAAGAAGAAGAGATGATCGTGTAGAGAATTCTTAACATATGTTTGTAATTCGGTATCCTCTGGTGTTGATGTAATGCAGTATTTATACTGCATCTGTGTTGAAACAGTCAAAAAGATTTAACTCAACAAATTAAATTGCATTAAACGTCTTTAATGCACTTTAATTCGTCTGTTTCAACTGCTGAAGTGCAACTGATCTGTCATTAACTCTGGAAGCAGCAGGTCGCGCGCGCGCCTCCATACGCCAGCCTGCTGGTGCGTGTGCCAGTGTGGCTCACATCCCTGCGCGAGCTTACAGGTGCGCAAACTCTTGCGCGAGCATCCTTGCTCCATAGTCCTATTGCGCGAGCGCTAGTATGGCTCACATCCTTGCGCGAGCCTACTGGTGCGCCAGCCCTTGCGCGCCCACGCCACGTCACCAGGGAACCCATCTGGTCACGCCACACAGTCGCGCCACACTGGTTCACTTTGGTGCGCTCGCGCACATCAGGAATCTGCGGCGTAACCTGGACTGCCTGCACCATGCGCTATTACCTGTGTACCTGCGCGCCCCTTGCCACGTTGCCTTCTAGGGTCTGCGCCACCTGGTCTTTGCAGCCTTTTGCTAGGCCACGCGCGCGCGGTAAAAAATACAAAGGCGGCTCTCAAGCGGGCTAAGTGCAAAGTGCAAAGCGCCATCAAACCGCCACATTGCGCCTATCGCCCACGCCACGCGCGCGCGTGTGCGAGAGCGAGTGCGAGTTAGGGTGCTCTGCGCACCCTTCGCGAGTACACTTAGTGCGTGCTTCCATGAAACAATAAGGAAGGAGTGTTCCCGCTTAAATACCCTTTAAGTTTCATCACTCCTCCTATGTGGGACAAGATGCTACTTTCCTATTATTTCAGCATTTAATGTTTCAAACACCAAATTTTGAGCATCGATGTCTCATTAATCTTAGCTCCGTTTTGGACGTGGTTTAGTTCGTTGCGAAGCTCTTCCAACATAGAACACAAACCCGGAAATAAATATCTATATAAACCTCAGTTTATAATATTTATTTATCGTCCAAAATTAGGAAATACGCATTTCCTATATTTATGAAAATGCTATTTTCACAAAATTCCAACAGTTTCTTCTTTGTGAGGATATCTTTGTATAGCGGATCAGTGTTGGGCCATAACCAAACAATTCCATTTTGCACGGTGCTTGGATAAACGGCAACACACGCCTTTTTAAACGTATGAACCTGCACGTTACATAACAATAAAAACCGGTCAGCCATTGTGTATTCTCTGGATGTATACAATAAACGCTAACTAATATATTTTCTCTAATATGTATACCGGAGGACCGTCAGGGGGAGCCTGAGGGATTAGTTTACAGTCACCAGAGCCACCAAAGCACCAGCCATGGTACACACACTGCAGCCTGCCCCACTGATCAATCCTTCCTTCAGAAAGTGGAGCCAATCTATGTGGACACATATCGTCGAACACCTTCCATGCATTCTCATTCTTATCCCACCACACCACAACATCCAGACCCATCACCTTCTTCCCATGTGGGGCCCTCTTGTCCAGATCACACACCGGCATGACTGCATACCACTGAGAATACCAGTCGAATTTTTCATCTTGATCATGGGTTTCGGTTTCTTGTTCGGTTGAAACCGATGGAGAAACCGCTGTTAAAGTCTTGAATTTGGGTTTCTTGAAGTGGGTTAAAGTGGTTAAGGGTGCAGATGATTTGTTTGGAGTAAATGGAAGAGTGAAAATGGGTTTGGATAATTGGGTTCGGATGAGTGAAGGTGGAGAAACAGGGGTGGGAGCTCTGAGAGCTTCCATGGCGGATGTGAATGTGAAATGCATTTTGTGAATTGGAAATAAATGTGATGGTTACTGATAATGCAGTTGTGGTTCTAGTTACGCCAACCGTACTTTCATAGTAAAGCTACCTAAATTCATTTTAAATAAATACTATAGCTAATAATTTTCTTTTATTATTTGAAAATGGATTGACAAATTAAAAATCTCTAGGTCAACCAATCGTCCATAATTTCATATAAACTTTGAAACTAAAATATTATTAACGTTTTTCTAACTTTACTAATGGCTCGTTAACGAAACGAGCAAGGTTTTAGTGGTACTTGGTGACTTTTGTTAGGGGAGGTCATCGGTTGAAATCTCGTTCGTTACAAAATGTTTGTGTGAGCCAAGGTTTTATTATATTAGGCCTTCGAGTTGTAAGTTTCTTTTGGAACCGTGAGCAGGTGATCTTTTGCCTATGAGGGTACTCAGGTGCACGGGTTTTGTTGGACGTTTATAAAAAAACTAACGACCTATTAAATTGGTTAAGTTTTACTTTTTTTTCAAAAGAGCTCAGTCATAAGACCTCTAAAAGAGGAGGGTGTGGTTTCCCTAGCCTCTTCAATTAGAATCTGTCATGTCACGTTAAGTTTTCACTACCTTAAAAGCACCAAAATTGGGGTTGGTTTAGGTATACCCTTAGCCACATCACCAGTCTTTTTTTAATCAATAATTTAATTTAAATAACAAAATATTAAACTTCATAAATTAAAAAAAGTTACATTAAATTAAAAAAAATCATTACATTAAATAAAAAAGACAAAAAAAGCTGCGAAAATAAAAATTAAACGTTCGACATATAAAAAATAAAACACCTAAAAATCGCAAGGCCAATTATATTTGGCCGCTAGTTGACGCTTCCTACCAAGCACGATTCCAACACCGTACCTGTTAGGTTGTTGTGAGGTGTAAAAAATGTTTGAACGTCGCGGTCGCATACTCGTTGCTTCAACGCCTCACGTTGATCCTCCAACAACGCTATTGCTAATGCACTTTGTTTCATTTTCATATCCATATACTTGGTTATTATTTCTTCTTTCATCACTCGATAAATACCAAATTCGTCAAACAAACTATTAATGTTAGAAGATTCAGCCGATCTATTTTTGTCTTTTTTGTTTCCTTGGTGGTGTGTTGTCTTCATTGAGATCCACATACGACTCCCGGCTTCATCTGGTGTAGAAGAGCCGTAAGTACCGACTCCGAAGACTTTCTTCTTTTGTCGAAATGGGAATCGTGTGACAACTGTGACTTTCGGGTAATTTCCGTACATTTAAACAGTGAATTATATATCACAATTACGTGTTTTGAACGTCTAAACTGCATGAATTGCATGGCATACACCTAGAAAACTTGCTGAGTATATTACATGATACATATTATTCGTTTAGTGAGTACAATTCATAAACAGTTTAAACAACGCATCAGAACAACTAGTAGACTAGCTGTGACAGCACAACTTCAGTACGCAGCTAAACAGCAGATATATGACTTAGATGGGAGTCCAACGTAAACTGTATATTAAGTCCCATGTGGAAAGCAAGGATTAATGCTGACACTTTCCGGAAACTATATATGCACTGAAAATTGTCTGAAATACACACTAAACAACACTTCAGCATAATTCAGCAAAATACAAGATTCACTAGCTTGTGTATTATTCAGAAATGGTGTTAAACATCATGCACTACTTAAAAGATATTGAAAGTATCAATTTGGCACAAAAACATATCATATTACAAAAGTCTTGAAAGTTAACGTTTTAACGAACCGACAACGAAACAAACACCCGGACACAACCAGACACATCATATGAACTAGTTAACAATATTTTATCATACAACTAGTTAAGATCATTAAGCACATTGTTTGCTTAAAAATCCCTAAAATCCCTACCTGTTGCTTAAACTTCCGTTTAAGGACCCGTTAACGAATCTAGCACCCGTTAAGCAACCGAACACTAACTAGACGTAAAATACAAACTAGTTAACATTGTTTAACAATATTAAGTTAGTATATGGCTCCATACATCTTGAATTATATTGAAAACCCCTAAAACCCTAAACACCCTAACTTAACTTGATTAAATCTTAATTAGAACACCTAACTAACTTAACTAAACAAACCAAGTCCCTAATCATCATCCATGGCCGGTTCTAGGGGGCCCCACAAGGCCAACATTCATGTCTCCCATGCTTGGACATGTTGGGTGAACAATAAGAATACATGAAGGATCTTGTGTCTTTCACCCAACATAAGTAATCATCTATATCACATCCCTTTCACTTACATATCTTAACACCAAAATCAAACAACAAGAACACCTCCTACACCCCCACAACTCACGGCTACAACCACCTCCATATCACCTCCATTTTCAAGCCACTTTCAAGCTAATCAAAGTATACTCAAAGGTGTTTCAAGCATAACTAAGGAAGGATCAAGTCTTGGAAGTTGAAGGACCACTCTAGGGAACTATTATCCACCATCTATGTTTCATCTTCATCATCTTGTTCATCTTGCCACTTCCCTGGCCACAAGAGCTAGTAGTGAGCCTCCTAATCTTTCATTTGATATCTTGTTACTAGTATGTTATTAATGTATAAGATAAACCATCTAAAAACATCACCTTTAAAAGATGAACACATGAACTAGTAACTTAATCTAAAGAAAATAACACATATCTTGAAGTTGTAATGAAGATGTAGTTGTTTATTTTGTGCTATGGATGATATCCATCATATGTATACTTGATAGAAGTATAAATCTAACAAGTATACACATGGATCTTACAAGATCCATGATCAAAGTGTTGATGAACTTGTTAAACAAGATGAATGAACTTATTAAAGTGGTTAAAATGATTTGTGATGTTTTTAAGATAATATGTGAACAAGTTGTTAAAAATGATTTTTAACAAAGTTAGTAAATATTAGAAACTAAACTCATTTTTAAAGATGGATGAACATATTAAACACAAGGTTAAAATACTACATGATTTGGTAAACGTTCAAGTTCATCACAACATGAAAAATGCATCTAGATGCATATATTATACGTGTAGAAGTTGTTGTGATTAAATTGATGAGTTTTGAAAGCTTAAACACATGCTTTTAAACATGGAAAACCTCCTAAATCTAGGGAAAACTATGGAAAAATTTTATAAAATTTAAACATTTAGAAAATATATGTGTACAAAGTTCTTACAAGTAAAGTTGTTTAAAAGCCATAAACATAACAATCCCCATATTTTTGGCAAAATGTAAATCAAAGAAGTTATGTTATATATATATATATATATATATATATATATATATATATATTAGAAAATATATATTTAGTGATCATAAGGATCATATGCTATGTGTATATTGTTTGTATTAGTTACATATAAATTAGGGACTTAAAAATAACACACACCAACAAATAGAATAAAAAATGGCAAACAAAGAATTACAAAAATATATAAATATCCATATCCATACCTTGGAGACAAAAATATGGACATATTGGACAATTGGACTATATAAGGATTACGGACAAAAAATATATAAAATATATTGAAGCTTGGTAAATATTACTTTCGAAACCGAACAAGTGACAAAATAAATATTTTTACAAGTATATAAAATTTATCATATTTCGTCGATACTAAAAATGTATTATTCTTGAAGTGTATAAAAATATGTATTTCATAAACCTCTTAAAAATATATCGTTTTGGTGAAAACTAAAAATATATATTTTTCTAGAACTAATCTTAAAAATATATATTATTTTTGGATACATACATTTACCAAGCATAGTATACATATATTGATTTGGACATATCTTCAAATGATATATTTTAAGAATATACAAAATTGTGAGTATGGAATACGAGAATATAAGTATTCCTATACGTACAAATACATGCCAACATACACCAGTAACACTTAGTGAAAATACCGTTATACAAGTATTATACATAACCATGAGAATACGACTTTAAATACACAAATACTCACAATACAAGTATACCTATACTTGAGAAGATGCATATGTATAATACTTAACAATTATAGCACTTGGTCATGTATACCATAAAACCATGCACATGAATAATTATATATCAATACATGTTAAAAATGGATCATTTTTAACAAACCCATCGTAATTATAAATGATATATAATATAATGCATACAAATTAAACAAGTTAAAATGTGATATTTTAACTATTACATCGAACTTGGATTTTTATACAATTAAAAAGAAATATATATGAAACATATCCGACGATGGCATCGTCGAGGCAAACGGGTGAAACCCGACTATGAGAAGTCATGAAACATATACGTCTTACTCGTGCGAGGCACGGAGACAAGAGGGCTAGGCCTGTACATGCAACACTAGAGATGCAAGGATATATATATATATATATATATATATATATATATATATATATTGACATCATGCACCGAAAATACATTTCAGCTGACATCATACATCGAAATACACCTTAGCTGACGTCATATACCGAAAACGATTCTCAGTGGCATCATACATTGAAAATACATCTAATCGAAACAAAACACTGAAAAGTCTTAACAAATACTTAGGACCATAAGCATGAACATGAATCATTATAAAGACCGAAGTGTCTAATAAAACCTAACGCGTTTGTAGGTTGTGATACAAATCAAGGATAGTACTTGAGTTAAACAGAGAACACATAAAGCAATTCAGTGAGTTCATGTCCCCCTTTTCATCTTAAAATGTTTTACTTTTTACAACTATCGGGGGAAATACATGTCTATGGTTTGATAAGATAGGGAATGAAATAACTAGATCATGTGCGAATATGGTGGACGGAAGCACCATTAATCTTGTTTAAGACCACGGTACAAAGGTTAGATCTAGCGGGTGTTGGCAAGCCCCACTCTTGGTCATGAACCCACACGTAAGAGTGTTTTTCCGTCTCATTCGAGGTTAATCGACGAAAACCGTCTAGGTTTGGACTCGCCAACTTTTGTTGATTTTCAACTTAACATATATTTCAGGTAATTAGTGGACCAATCCCAGGGAATTTCAGTCAAGGAAAAACAAGTATCAAGTTTCCGTTGCCAACTTTTGAAGGGTTTGCCCATTATATACCGCCTCCTCGCGGTGATATAAGGGTCAAAGCCTTATTATTTTAAAACTTGCATTTTGGATATGTAACACTTTGACAACTTAATTTCATTTCATGGTTTGTAAACAATATACTCAACCTATGTTACGTTTTGAATCAATATCAGTAATGGCGTTTGAAGTTTGTTTATTCATTTAGTATGTTCACTTATGTTGTATGCAATGAGAATCAATCAGATCACATCACGCGCTTCCGCCAATGAACGGGTGTGACAGATTGGTATCAGAGCTTCGATTATAGTGAACCAGGATTCCTTTGCGAGTCTAGTCTACAATCACTAGGATCCTCTCATGAATACAATTTTTACATGAACAAAATATTTTCAGTGCGTAAACGTTTCACAAGGTCCACTACATAAACTCATATTACAAAATAATGCAAGGACATTATGAGACACAGTCTGCAAAGGATAGACACAAAACATTAAGTTGATCCACCCAAAACAAATAGTACAACATAAAATGGACATTATGTGATGCCTACATTTTGTGTATATATATATATATATATATATATATATATACTAAATAACAAATAATTATTAATATACATGTCGTACAAACCCTTTTCAAGGTGATCATGTCATCAGCTGAGAGCGGCATTTACGATGACAATGATCCTATGGAGATCGTTTCTGACGACGAGGTTGGACCTATTGTGCACTACATATCCTCCGACAGTGAGTCAGAGCTGAAGGAGGATCCAAACTTCAAAGCCGGCGACGATGCCCCTTTTGTGGACGATGTCCTAGCCTTACCCCCACAGCTCCATGATCAGATTATTATCGGCCACCCCGAGGGTGAGCACCTAGTTGAGATTATACCCATTGACACCATCCCACTTGCTATGCTGCCCCCTTTCATCGATTTGTCTGATGACAAGGACGAGGTCCCTGTATTTCATGCCGACCACCTGGATGAGGACCTTGGCGATGGAGAGGTGATCGACATAGCTATGTTAGAGGTATCCTCACCCGCGGTTTCAGTCACAGCTATTTCGTCATCTGACGAGAGCGACCGTGCTTCTTCCTCTACCATTCGCCGAGCCGGGCTTTGAGCGGATGCTACTGATATCAGTTTTGACACTGTACCCATTGCTACCCCGATCCCTACTCCTGTCCCCACTCACAAGTCTATTCGCATCTCTACCTCATCTTCTGAGGACATCCATCACTTTTCGAGACCTGTAGGCAATTCAGTCTGGATCTGACCGATTACCCATGAGACACTTTGTTTTCATCTCACCCATCCTACTGGACCGTCACAGCTACCACCATCACCACCCCACAAGGTAGGCCTTTCTCATGAGCCATCTCGCCCTACTCAGTACTCTCCACCCCATATGATGCCTATGTCTGATCCCTACCATCCTTGTCATTTCGCCCACACTCTACAGAGGACTGGGTTCGCTCGTCAGAGCAGCAGATACATATCCTCCATAAGAGGGTCTATGATATGGAGAGGAAGGCGAATGTCATGCCTCCACCACCACCTCCCATGCCATAAGTTGACCATGCTGCTCGCATTCTGGCACTCGAGCAGCAAATAGGTGTTCTACTCCGTCGAGTCTATGAGCTCGAGGAGGAGGCCACCCATCTCCGTAGCCTAGTTACCCCTACCCCACCACCATCCCTCCAGCACCTTAGACTTTTATTTACAGGTACTTTTGGACACGGGAGCTAGATACCCGTTGTTGTGAAGACTATGCATCGAGTTTTGAAGACAACTAGAAGAACAAAGATCGCTAATGTGAAGGAAGATTTTGTCTTTTATATGTATTAAACTTGTATGGTCGGGTGATGTAACCCGAGTACATTGTTGTTTCCTTTGCAAACGATTATGTAACAGGTTGTCTTATTATATATAAAAACTTGATGTCTTCGTTATGACGCATTTTATTGATTACTATGCATGGTGTATTGCGCGGAGCTGACTTACTTATACAATGGATCACTTATATATATATATATATATATTTAAATTACTATGTGTTTATTTACTTATTTTCTCACACTTTTACTTGTATATGTATAATATATATAGATATATGTATGAATATTTATAAATTATAATTAACTGAAAGAATATATATTAAATAAACGTCTAATCCTTACTATCGTATTATCTTGAAAGATCATGCCATCAAGAAGGAGAGCTCCTCTCACCCGAAACGTGAACCAACCCCAACCGATGCCTAAAACGAGGCCGAACTAAACGCCTTGTTGGAGCGATGGATATCCCAGGCTCTGGCACAATACGAGGCGACCCGCAACAACAACAATAACGGCGGAACTGGCAGGACTGGCGGAACGGGCAGAAATGGTGGAACTGGAAGCCAAGGACAAGGCGGTTCCTCTGGTGGGAACAATACCAATGGTAATATTCAGTTGTTATTACAACTCAAGCAATTCTTTTCTAAATCTATTTGTGTGTTTCATTATTTGCTCATTCATAATCTGTTTGTTAACATTTCAGGATGCACCTACAAGCAGTTCTTGGACTGCAGGCCACCTACAAGCAGTTCTTGGACTGCAGGCCACTGAACTATGATGGCACCGGCGATGCCATGGCATTTGTGCGTTGGACGGAGAAAACAGACTCCACACTCCGAATGAGCAGATGTTCCACTGACCAGCAAGTTACTTTTATTACTGCGCTGTTTATTAATGAGGCACTAACATGGTGGAACTTACAAGTGCAAACTCTGGGTGATGATATTGCATACGGGATGTCTTGGGAGAGCTTGAAAGAAAGGATGAGAGAAAAATATTGTTCAAGGTTATACCCAGAGGTTTCACGATCTGTCGCGCATGATACCTTATCTTGTAAAACCCGAGTTTAAGCGCATCGAGCGCTATATCTGGGGATTAGTAACCGAAATTCATAATATGGTTATCGCATCAATCCCTGCTACCATTACTTCAGCTGTGACACTGGCTGTTAGTCTCACTGGAGACGCAGTGAGGATGAAGAAATTGGTTGTAAAAGGAACGAAGAAGAAAGAATCTCACGTCAAGTCATCAAATGATGGGAAGAGGAAGTACACAAACTTCAAGAAGGGTACGCATGTGAACAACTACAACTACTACAACAACAACAATCACGCCAACCATTTCAACAACAATAGTGGTAACAAGAGGAGAGTGGCTAATCAGCTGAGGGAAACAAGAGCTTTTGTAGCTACGACAAACACTGGTCCCAAGAAGTATAAAGGTCCCTATCCTAAATGCGACAAATGCAAGTATCATCATTTGGGTGCTTGCCGGATCTCCAAGTGTGATAAGTGTGGCAAGGTTGGCCACCGTACGGAGGCATGTTGGACAACAGCAGGAAGAGGAGGAAATGGAAATGGCGATGGTAATGGAAACAGGAATAGAGTTGGGCGTGAAACTGGATGTTATGGTTGCGGAAGAAAGGATCATTGGAAGAAAGATTGTCCCAAGGGAAATCAAGCTCGCGGGAGAGCTTTTGTGATCAGGGCAAAAGATGCGCACCGAGACCCTAATGTGGTCACTGGTACGTTTCCTATCAAGAATCATTTTCCATCCATATTATTTGATACGGGTGCCGATTTTAGCTTTATTTCCATGGAATTTAAAAATATACTTGGCATAGAATCAAGTAAGCTAGATGCTCCCTATTCTATAGAATTGGCAAACGGTAAATTAGTTGAGTCAAAGGAAATCATTAAAGGATGTTCGTTGGAACTGGGTTAGCAAAAGTTCAACATCAATCTCTTATATGTTCAGTTGGGTAATTTCGACGTAGTTGGAATGGATTGGCTATCCGATAATCGAGCCGAAGTCGTGTGTCATGAGAAGATTATTCGCATACCGCTACTGAATGAGGAGACCATTGTTATCCATGGAGAGAAGCGCGACACACCCTTGCCAATTATTAATTGTATGAAAGCTAGAGCGTGCTTACGGAAGGGTTGTGTAGCCTTCCTAGCACATGTGGTTGACAAGAAGGCCGAGGAGCCTAAATTTGAGATAATCATGTGGTGAAGGAATTCCCTGAAGTCTTCCCTGAGGACTTGCCGGGTTTACCACCACAACGGCAAGTCGAGTTCCACATCGACTTGGTACCGGGAGCTGCACCCCTAGCCAAGTCTCCGTATCGTTTAGCACCTTCAGAGATGCGTGAGTTATCCACACAACTTCAAGAGTTTTTGGATATGGGATTCATTCGACCATGCTTTTCGCCTTGGGGAACTCCAGTTTTATTTGTGAAGAAAAAGGACGGAATATTCATAATGTGCATAGATTATCGAGAATTGAATAAGCTCACTATAAAGAAGCGGTACCTACTACAGAGGATTGATGACTTGTTCGACCAACTGCAAGGATCGAGTTTCTACTCCAAGATAGACTTAAGATCTGGATATCACCAGTTGCGAATACAAGAAGAAAGCATACCAAAGACGGCTTTTATTACTCGTTATGGTCATTATGAGTTTCTTGTTATGCCTTTTGGCTTAACAAACGCACCGGCAGTTTTTATGGATTTAATGAATCGCGTGTGCAAGCTGTACCTCGACAAATTTGTGATAGTATTTATTGATGATATATTAATATATTCACAGTCGAAGAACAAGCACGAGCAACATTTGAGAACCATTTTGGAGCTTCTAAAGAAAGAGAAACCTTACACAAAGTTTTCTAAATGTGAGCTTTAGATTCGTGAAGTGCAATTTCTTGGGCATGTAGTAAACGAGAAAGGTATTTATGTAGACCCATCGAAGATGAGAGCAATTAAGAATTGGGAAGCGCCAAGACACCAACCGAGGTCCGGCAATTTTTGGGTTTAGCCGGTTATTATCGGAGATGTATTGAAAACTTTTCCAAAGTTTCTCAACCTCTAACCTCACTCACGCAAAAAGACAAGAAGTTCGATTGGGGAGAAAAACAAGAAGAAGTATTTTAACTTCTAAAGGATAAATTATGTGATCCACCGATTCTATCACTCCCTGACGGTACCGATGACTTCGAGGTATACTGTGATGCTTCGCATCAAGGATTAGGTTGCGTGATTATGCAATGAGAAAAAGTCATCGTGTATGCGTCACGCCAACTAAAGGTGCATGAGAAGAACTACACCACACATGACCTTGAGTTAGGTGCAGTGGTATTCGCTTTGAAGATATGGCGACATTACTTATATGGTACACAGTGTACTATATTCACGGATCACAAAAGTATTCAACATATATTTAACCAGAAAGAATTAAATATGCGCCAACGACGTTGGGTTGAATTGTTGAACGACTATGATTGTGAGATCAAATGTCATCCAGGCAAGGCAAATCTTGTAACTGACGCTTTGAGTCGCAAGGAGCGAGTTAAAACCTTAAGGGTTTGAGCACTAGAGATGACAATTCAAACGAACATTACTACATAGATTCATGACTTGCAACTAGAAGCACTCAAGGAAGAACATATTCAAGCGGAATTTCTCCGAGGCATGGAGAAACAGTTAGTGCCAAGGGAAGATGGAACTTTGTACCTTATGGGTCGAATTTGGGTTCCACTTTTTGGTGGTCTTCGGGAAGTAGTGTTGGACGAAGCACACAAGTCTAAGTACTCAATCCATCCGGTATCGGATAAAATGTATCAAGACTTGAAGGAATATTATTGGTGGCCTAACCTCAAAAGCAACATCGCGACTTATGTCGGTAAATGTTTAACTTGCGTGAAAGTTAAGGCCGAGTATCAGAAACCTTCGGGATTGCTACAACAACCCGAGATTCCCGTGTGGAAATGGGAAAAATATCCATGGACTTTATTACAAAGTTACCCAGGACCTCGAGAGGTCACGACATGATTTGAGTAATAGTGGATAGATTGACAAAGTCCGCACATTTCCTTCTAATACGCGAGAAAGACAGCACAAAAAAGTTAGCTGAACTTTATCTTAGAGAAATAGTGGCTCGTCATGGAGTACCTATATCTATCATCTCAGACCGAGATGGTCGTTTTGTGTCAAGAATTTGGCAATCTTTTCAAAAGGCCTTCAGATCTCGACTAGATCTAAGCACTGCCTTCCATCCACAAACTGACGGCCAAAGTGAACGGACCATCCAAACGCTTGAAGACATGCTTCGTGCATGTTAATGAATCTAGGCGGCAATTGGATACTCACCTACCCTTGGTGGATTATCCTATAACAATAGTTACCATACAAGCATACAAGTTGCACCGTTTGAAGCTCTTTATGGTCGAAAGTGTCGTTCTCCATTATGTTGGGCGAAAGTTGGCGATAAACAATTAATTGGTCTTGAATTAGTCCAAGAGACTACCGATAAGATATTTCAAATCCGAGACCGTATCAAGGCGGCTCATGATCGATAAAAGAGCTATGCGGACAAGAGAAGAAAACCATTATCCTTCGAGGTCGGAGATAAGGTTTTGTTGAAGGTCTCGCCTTAGAAGGGCGTAGCTAGATTTGGTAAGCGCAGGAAACTTAACCCGCCGTATATCGGACCATTTGAAATCTTGGCAAAGGTTGGTACCGTTGCCTACAAGCTGAAATTACCTGATGAACTTAGTAGTGTACACGACACATTCCATGTGTCAAATCTCAAGAAGAGCCCAACGCAAGAAATAATTATCATACCTGCGGAAGAGATTCATATAGACGATAAGCTCCAATTTACTGAAGAACCCGTCGAGGTTATGGACTGGAAAGTCCAAACTACTAGGAGCAGTCGTATCAAGTTAGTCAAAGTCCGTTGGAACTCGAGACACGGACCGAGTACACTTGGGAACGTGAAGATCAAATCAAAGCCAAATACCCTCACCTGTTTGAGAAGACTCCTGCAACAGATGCCTCAACTTGAATTTTTGGATGATATTATTTTTAATGGGGGAAGTATGTGACAACTGTGACTTTCAGGTAATTTCCATACATTTAAACAATGAATTATATATTCCAATTACGTGTTTTGAATGTCTAAACTGCATGAATTGCATGGCATACACCTAGAAAACTTGATGAGTATATTGCATGATGCATATTATTCGTTTAGTGAGTACAATTCAGAAACAGTTTAAAACAGTGCATCGGAACAACTAGTAGACTAGCTGTGACAGCACAGCTTCAGTACGCAGCTAAACAACAGATTTATAACTTAGATCGGAGTCCAACATAAACTGTATATTAAGTCCCATGTGGGAAAGCAAGGATTAATTCTAACACTTTCCGGAAACTATACATGCACTGAAAACTTGTCTGAAAGACACACTAAACAACACTTCAGCATAATTCAGCAAAATTCAGCAAAATACAGCATTCACTAGCTTGTGTATTATTCAGAAATGGTGTTAAACATCATGCACTACTTAAAAGATATTGAAAGTATCAATTTGGCACAAAAACATATCATATTACAAAAGTCTTGAAAGTTAACGTTTTAACGAACCGACAACGAAACAAACACCCGGACACAACCAGACACATCATATGAAACTAGTTAACAATATTTTATTCATACAACTAGTTAAGATCATTAAGCACATTGTTTGCTTAAAAATCCCTAAAATCCCTACCTGTTGCTTAAACTCCATTTAAGGACCCGTTAATGAATCTAGCACCCGTTAAGCAACCGAACACTAACTAGACTAAAATACAAACTAGTTAACATTGTTTAACAATATTAAGTTAGTTATGGCTCCATACATCTTGAATTATATTGAAAACCCCTAAAACCCTAAACACCCTAACTTAACTTGATTAAATCTTAACTAGAACACCTAACTAACTTAACTAAACAAACCAAGGCCCTAATCATCATCCATGGCCGGTTCTAGGGGGCCCCACAAGGCCAACATTCATGTCTCCCATGCTTGGACATGTTGGTTGAACAATAAGAATACATGAAGGGTCTTGTGTCTTTCACCCAACATAAGTAATCATCTATATCACACCCCTTTCACTTACATATCTTAACACCAAATCAAACAATAAGAACACCTCCTACACCCCCACAACTCACGGCTACAACCACCTCCATATCACCTCCATTTTCAAACCACTTTCAAGCTAATCCAAGTATACCAAAGGTGTTTCAAGCATAACTAAGGAAGGATCAAGTCTTGGAAGTTGAAGGACCACTCTAGGGAACTATTATCCACCATCTATGCTTCATCTTCATCATCTTGTTCATCTTGCCACTTCCCTGGCCACATAGAGCTAGTAGTGAGCCTCCTAATCTTTCATTTGATATCTTGTTACTAGTATGTTATTAATGTATAAGATAAACCATCTAAAAACATCACCTTTAAAAGATGAACACATGAACTAGTAACTTAATCTAAAGAAAATAACACATATCTTGAAGTTGTAATGAAGATGTAGTTGTTTATTTTGTGCTATGGATGATATCCATCATATGTATACTTGCTAGAAGTATAAATCTAACAAGTATACACATGGATCTTACAAGATCCATGATCAAAGTGTTGATGAACTTGTTAAACATGATGAATGAACTTATTAAAGTGGTTAAAATGATTTGTGATGTTTTTAAGATAATATGTGAACAAGTTGTTAAAAATGATTTTTAACAAAGTTAGTAAATATTAGAAACTAAACTCATTTTTAAAGATAGATGAACATATTAAACACAAGGTTAAAATACTACATGATTTGGTAAACGTTCAAGTTCGTCACAACATGAAAAATGCATCTAAATGCATATATTATACTTGTTGAAGTTGTTGTGATTAAATTGATGAGTTTTGAACGCTTAAACACATGCTTTTAAACATGGGAAACCTCCTAAATCTAGGAAAAACTATGGAAAATTTTTTATAAAATTTAAACACTTAGAAAAATATATGTTTACAAAGTTCTTACAAGTAAACTTGTTTAAAAGCCATAAACATAACAATCCCCATATTTTTGTGCAAAATGTAAATCAAAGAAGTTATGTTTTATTTGTAAAAATAAATGGTTTTTTGTAAAAATAAAGATGGATATATATATATATATATTGGAAAATATATATTTAGTGATCATAAGGATCATATGCTATGTGTATATTGTTTGTATTAATTACATATAAATTCGGGACTTGAAAATAATACACACCAACAAATACAATAAAAATGGCAAACAAAGAATTACAAAAATATATAAATATCCATATCCATATCCATACCTTGGAGAAAAAATATGGACATATTGGACAATCGGACTATATAAGGATTAAGGACTAAAAATATATAAAATATATCGAAGATTGGTAAATATTATTTTCGAAACCGAACAAGTGACAAAATAAATATTTTTACAAGTATATAAAATTATCATATTTCGTCGATACTAAAAATGTATTATTCTTGAAGTGTATAAAAATATGTATTTCATAAACCTCTTAAAAATATATTGTTTTGGTGAAAACTAAAAATATATATTTTTCTAGAACTAATCTTAAAAATATATATTATTTTTGGATACATACATTTACCAAGCATAGTATACATATATTGATTTGGACATATCTTCAAATGATATATTTTAAGAATATACAAAATTGTAAGTATGGAATACGAGAATATAAGTATTCCTATACGTACAAATACATGCCAACATATACCACTAACACTTAGTGAAAATACCATTATACAAGTATTATACATAACCATGGGAATACGACTTTAAATACACAAATACTCACAATACAAGTATACTATACTTGGGAAGATGCATATGTATAATACTTAACAATTATAGCACTTGGTCATGTATACCATAAACCCATGCACATGAATAATTATATATCAATACATGTTAAAAATGGATTACTTTTAACAAACCCATCGTAATTATAAATGATATATAATATAATGCATACAAATTAAACAAGTTAAAATGTGATATTTTAACTAATACTTCGAACTTGGAATTTTATACAATTAAAAAGAAATATATATGAAACATATCCGACGATGGCATCGTCGAGGCAAACGGGTGGAACCCGACTATGAGAAGTCATGAAACATATACGTCTTACTCGTGCAAGGCACGGAGACAAGAGGGCTAGGCCCGTACATGCAACACTAGAGATGCAAGGATATATATATATATATATATATATATATATATTGGCATCATGCACTGAAAATACATTTTAGCTGACATCATACATCGAAATACACCTTAGCTGACGTCATATACCGAAAACGCATCTCAGTGACATTATACATTGAAATACATCTAATCGAAACAAAACACTGAAAAGTCTTAAGAAATACTTAAGACAATAAACATGAACATGAACCGTTACAAAGACCGAAGTGTCTAACAAAACCTAATGCATTTGTAGTTTGTGATACAAATTAAGGGAAGTACTTGAGTTAAATAGAGAACACAAAAAGGCAATTCAGTTAGTTCATGTCCCCCTTTTCATCTTAAAATGTTTTACTTTTTACAACTATCGGGGGGAAATACATGTCTATGGTATGATAAGCTAGGGAATGAAATAATTAGATCATATGCGAATAGGATGGACGTAAGCACCATTAATCTTGTTTAAGACCACGATACAAAGGTGAGATCTAGCGGGTGTTGGCAAGCCCCACTCTTGGTCATGAACCCACACGGAAGTGTGTACTTTCCGTCTCAGTTGAGGTAATCGATGAAAATCGTCTAGGTTTGGATGCTTCCTATGTCGTCACATATATTAATGTCCTTGCAAAACATTAATGATCACGATTTCATTGACGCTTTACATACCGGGTTTTGATACAAATACTTCATATATTTTATGGATTCATCTCATACAGTTAAAACACATGAACTCGCCAACTTTTGTTGATTTTCAACTTAACATGTATTTTAGGTAATTAGTGGACCAATGCTGGGAATTTCAGTCAAGGAAAAACAAGTATCAAGTCTCCGTTGCCAACTTTTGAAGGGTTTGCCCATTATATACCGCCTCCTTGCGGTGATATAAGGGTCAAAACCTTATTATTTTAAAACTTGCATTTTGGATATGTAACACTTTGACAACTTAATTTCATTTCATGGATTGTATACAATATAATCAACCTATGTTGCGTTTTGAAACAATACAGTAATGGCATTTGGAGTTTGTTTTATTCATTTAGTATGTTCACTTATTTGTATGCAATGAGAATCAATCAGATCACACCGCGTGCTTCCGCCAATGAACCGGTGTGACAAATCGGATCCTCTTCGCTCATCAACAGAACATTCTCCATAAGTCATAGGTGCGTACAATCTCCCATGCTGGTATGTGACTAAAACCGGTTGGATGTGAGGCTCGGTAATCCTTCACTGCCTGTTTCATCACTTCTGAATCGCTAGCATCACTCGGCTTTAAACGCACCTATATATTTTTAAAAATGATTAAAAAAGTATATTGATAATAAATAAATGAAGTTGACTAACTTCAAATTTACTACCGCTTGATTGTAAAGGTCGTTGAATTCTTTCATTTGACGGTTAAGCGTAGTCCATTTTGTATTCAGTTGATGGATCGTACGCTCACTTCCACCAACCGTCTTGTTGTAATTGTTGAGAATCTTTTTCCAAAAGTTATCTCTTGATTGTTGATTGCCAACGTCTTTGTTTTCTGAGCAATAACACCAAGCTTTGCATCACGCGACCTCTTAATCGGCGGTCCATGTTTCCGCCTTCTTACAACCCGCAAATCTTTTTACCTCCACAACAACATCTTCTTCTTCTTCTTGAAAAACATTCACCTCTTGTGTTTCTAGAACAAAATCGTCTTCATCAAGACCTTCATGTATGGGAAGGCGTTGATCCGGCTCGTTGCGCGGGTCTCGCATAGGCTCCCTCATTGCATAACGTATAATATCATCAACCTCGTATTCACGACCATGACCATAGTAAGGTGAACCGGGTGGTGGAATATTTTGGTAAAATAGGGGTTTGGACGGACAGGGAAATTGTGGGTATGAAAAATAATGCGGTTGATCTTGAGAAATTGGTGTTTATTGGCCAAATTACCTCGATGAGCCGAAACCATGACCTTGTGAAGTGCCATCACGGATGATGAACTGGCACCTTTTAACTTGCCGGTTTTCTTGCTTGATCTTTGTGGTTCCATTGGTAAAATATTGTATTGAGTAAAAGTCTTTGAAATTGTAGAAGTGTGGTTGTAAAATGTGATCTTTTTACTGTGAAAGATTATAAATATATGGGTTTATATTGGGTTAAAATATATTTTATTTTATTTTTAAAATTCTGCAACAGTCATCTCCCCTTCCAACGGTCACATTCATCCGGTTTCCGACAACCCGCTCCACCTACCCGAAAGGGGTACCCGAGCTACACGGGCCGGTGTAGTCGAGCGGGTACCCTACCCGGACATGCCTACCCCTACCTGCAACCAAACCGTCTCCCCTAAATCTACTTCTAAATTTAGATCTTTTGTTCATCACGTTACTTAAATCAGCATCATTCAGGATGGGGCAATTTTTTCCAGCATGTTAGTACACAAGGCCAAAGTTCCTTAGTCATACAAAATGATGATGAACGAGGTTTAGTTTTTTTCATGTCGGGCTGAAATTATTGTTTAGTTTGGGTATAAATCTTTGGACTTATATTTTGAAGTTATATTAGTTTAAATATGCTGGAGTGTATTGCTAAAGTTAACTGAAATTTTCAGGGCCACGGCGATGGTGGTAGTAAAGTTGTTCAATAGCAAGTTATGTTTTTTTTCTTCAATGCCATCCATCATTTAACCGATTAGAGATGCTATCAAAAGTAAAATAACAGTAGCAAATTATGTGATAGGTAAAAACTATTGTAAAATCATGGATTTGTATGTTGGCCTCTAGCCAGTTGCTAGAAACTTTTTCATTTCAAAATGTAGTTCAAGTTAACTTCAAAACATGACTAATTTAAATAGCTAGTTACAATACTAACTTTTTAAAGGCTGCATTTCAATATATAATAATAATAATAACAGTAATTTATTAAGCTTACAAATATAGTATTGTTTGGTTATTTAATAAATATACATAAAATATTAGTTATTTGGATGGCATTCGAAATCATATATACATAGGTTTTTTTACATCCCGTGTTGTGGCGAAACGGATCAAATGATAATGTAAAAGAAACGTTATTTGAAAATGAAGCATGTTGTTTAGAAACCAAACCGTTAAAATCGATTCACTTTATCATTGTAAAATTTTACGCTACCAAATAAATTCTCTATTTTCAACACAACTTCATTTTTAATAAAACTTATACTGGTCGAGTGTAAAAATTAAACACAACTACATAATTAAGTTTATAGAAAAAAAATTACAAACGTAAGTCACTAAAGAGATATCACAAATAATAATTGATAAAGTAAAGATGATTTAAAAAAAATAAAGAATTTTAAAAACAAAAAAGAAACGAGAAAGGAATATGATTTTAGAAAAAGAAAAAAATGAAATATATTAAAAATAAATATAATAATAAAAGAAAAAGTTAATAATATGTACAAATCAATATTATAACAAACTATACTATAATATATTAAAGTAATAAAATATTGAAAGCTATATACTATCATAAAAATAAAGTTATTATTTATGAAGCTTTATCAATAATATATATATATATATATAATGATTTGTATAATCTACATTAACGCTTAAGATTGATCTTCTATGTGAGTTACAATTTCTAATTTAGTAAAGTCCTTTCAGAGTTCATGTGGTTTGTGCATTTTAACCATTTGAATCCAAAAAGTCCTTTTAGAGTTCATGTGATTTGTGCATTTTAACCATTTGAATCCAAAAACCAAACTTGTCTTGATTTGAGTTACAGTCGTCTTTAATGTTAACCACTTGAATCCAAAATGTAAACAAACATCCAAATCAGAAGTTAACCTCTCACCATGTGCCATACAGATGAGGGGTATTTATGTACATTTACCTCATTTTTTTAATCTCAACCCTCATGTAACCCATTCTGACCTAATTTTAACTCCTTCACACTTCATCTTCAACCTTACATCTCTTCCCCATTCACGATCTACAAATTTAAGAACACAATGAGAGATCTCACACTTTGATGCATTCGTAGTCTAGATGATCCCTTTGATCCTGATGCAGTATACAAGATTATTACTTCTCATAATTTAGGTTATTTTATGGATTTAAACTATTTTAATTATGATGCAAAATGTGACCTAAATTCAATTTTTTGTTTTTGTTTTTAGGAGATGAGCCTACATTGTTTTTCTATCCAAGTCTTCCATGGAGGTTATTTTGAGAAGAGTAAACTGTCAAAATGGTCCTTAAGGTTTGGTTACTTTTGTCACTTTAGTCTAAAACTTAAACCTTTTGAATCTGGGTCCCTGTGGTTTCAATTTTGTTGCGACTTTCATCCAAAATCAAAATCAAGTCAGATTTTTCAGTTAACATCCAGCTTTTTTTTTCTCTTTTTAAAGAAGGTCAAAATAGTCTTTTAACGTTTTATTATAACTTTAAAAAAATCTGACCACTTTGCCCTTCATTAAAAGGGGGAAAAGACAAAAAAAAGTCAGATGTTAAGTGAAAAATCTGACCGGATTTTACTTTTGGATGAAAATGGCAACAAAATTGAAACCAGAAGGACCCAGATTCAAAAGGTTTGACTAAAGTGGTAAAAGTAACCAAACCTCAGGGACCGTTTTAGTAGTTTACTCTTTTGAGAACTATCCAGGTAGAAGATATGTTCATGGTAAGATGAACTATGTGGATATGATACCTATTTCATGTCTCCTTACATTTTAAAATACATAAAAATGGGCTAAATACGAGAAAAATGACACGATCAATTTGTTTGAGGGTATAAAACTCATACTCGAGTTGTTGGAGCTCGTGAGGAGGGCGAAACTCATCGATCATGAGTTGCTTAACTTCGGCCCAAGGCAAGGCATACGTGGAATTGTCTCTGCGGGTGTTACGTTCGGCGGTCCACCAGTCGAGTGCCCTCGATTGGAAGACACCAGTGGCATTGGTGGTTCAAAGATTCTCAGGACACCCACTTTGACGGAAGGTGACCTCAATGGAGTCAAACCATTGGAGTATCTTAGTAGCCCCAATTTCGCCCGTAAATGACATTGGGCTACAAGAGTTAAACTGTTTGAAGGTAAATGTGAACTTAGGACGGTCAACCTTGGAGTCAACCGAGGCATTAAGGCTAGGGTGCAGTGGATTTGATTCACAATGTAAGGTAAGACTTTGGCCATTTGCTTGGCCATAAACGCCATCTTTTTCTTGTTGTTCGTGCCTATCTTGGAACTCTTCCTAGAGTGAGAATGGCGGCTTAAAGACATCTACAATATTGAATAAGGGTAGAGGATGATACTTGATCATAAAGTGTTTAGAAAACTAAAGTTTCCTTTGCATGAATTAGCATTGTAGCATATGACGTAGCATGTAGGTTTCACATAGTTCATATGAGCATATCGCGTATTATCATGTGTATAAATCAAACAACAATGATAGAGTTATAAATTTAGTTTGTTCTCGAGTATTAGTATTGTTTTAGATTGCTAGTAACATGCGATTCGGGTCTTCCGCTTTGAAACGAACAATCTGTCAAATGTAAAGCACATTATAATGGACATCACATAAAAGAGATTCAATGTAGTGTCTCGGAACGAAACTACGACTATTCCAAACTGGTCGAAAATCCTTTTGAGTTAGGAAACATGCTTTGGCTTAATAGGTAGAATACTCTCACCGAAATTTCAGTTAACGATATTCACCATTCCGGTTACTACATGTCCCTAGTTAATCAAAAATTCGAGACTTTTGCGGGATTGAAAATCAAGGAGTTGGGCTAGTTATCAAGGTGCGGGTTTCACCCCAATCTTGATAACGTCGTACCCTAAGTGTGGTTAGTACTTACCGAACAAAATAAGGAACAAATTCCAACTTGTTGGTAAGGGTCCACTAGATTAGGAATGGGAAATTTCTCCATCAAGTTGTGGAAGTCACTTCTAACTTGATGGTATAATTTCGTGAAAAATCGATAATGCGGATCGAGGGATTTCACCAAAAGGGAGGGTCGTATCGTTTGTGATATGAGAGTGACTTCACGTCTTCATGTGTATATTATGGTTAGTCTTAGGGAAGACTTGTATATTAAGAGAAAAGGTAAGATAAGGAGCAAAGTAGGGAGAATTTAAGTAACTTAAGCATGAACACAAGAATGGTCAAGTATAGGTTCTTAAACTATAGACTAGGTCAAATCATAAAAATTTTCCTAATTCCCTATAGTTATGGCTCTGATACCAATCTGTCACACCCTAATCGATGGCGAAAATATCGGAGTGAGACGAAAACGAGATTGTAAGAGACTTCATAATAGCTAATTGTGATAAGTATTTAAAATAACGATTTTTCATTTCATGCTAATGGTAATACATCGTTCGAAGGAAAATACAATATTTAGAACATAACAATTTAAATAACAAAAAACATATATTTTAACTAAGTGCGTATCTAGTCCGTCCTACTAGATTCTTTTCAACGCATCAACATCAAGCTCCCGCAATATATATTAAAGTAACATGTCAACATAAAATCATTGGCGAGCATACAAGTTTAGTGTACTAGCATATGTATAAAAGAATTTAACAAGATCCACATGGCAAAAACGTATACTAATGCATAAATATAACATGAACTAACATGCATCACATACGTGTCAACCCAAAGATTCTACTAGTGTAATCTTATCGTCGCAACGACAAGAGTGTTTGTATGATTACTTAACATAGACCCAACACGTGCGGTGTGCTACTCCTATAGCGCAATACATGTTAAGGTAGGCTTGTACGAAGTTAATGATAGTGCAAGAATGGCTTCTAGCATGCATGAATTCCTAAAGTATAAACGTATATATATCGGATTCGTTTGTATGAATAAGGTACTTGCATATGTGTGTTTGTGTGAGTTTTAATATGGTAATATATATTGCACCCAAAAGTGTAAAAACAGAAAAAGGGTCATGTATATCACGGTTTGCGAAGTAATTCTACTTAATGAGTTTGACGAGTCTTGAGTTGTGGAACACCGAAGTTACCCTAAGAGGGAAACAAATGTGTGTGAGTTGCGGTTTTTGTTTAACGGATTGGATTCGGAATATAAAAGTTAATGTATACGAATGTAAATTAAGGTATCAGGAGAATGGTCATGCAATGAGGTAGGATGAATTACATCCATTTAACCTCATTATATGATTTACCAAATCACAAAATCATCAACTTTGTTGATGATTTCGGTTGGTCATGAAGATGAAAATAATAAGACAAAAACGTACTAAAATTTTGTTGGAATAACTTGGCTTTCCTATACAATGAAGTAACTTTTTAGTGACTTTCAAATATACCATTGTGACTTTCATCGTCACGTTCGCGATTTACTTATCGTTATCTATGTTTCGAACCGTTGCGAAGTATGGGTGGTAACCCACTAGTTTAAACTATGACATACCGGTGTATGTTTTCATTATTACTAATTCATTTTATTATAGACTATCACCACCTAAAACTATTACATTTTACAACATTATATCGTTCTACAATAATTGTACTCCACCTCATAAAGTGGAAGTTTCATCATTTGAAAGCAACAGATGGTTATATCTTCTTTTTACCAATGCAGTGTTTTCTAGGTGTTAGCAAGTGACTGAATTTACTGAAATGTAACCGAATTAACTGACTTATTGAACCAAACAATTAAATGATGGTTCTGTTAAGCCATATTGACCGAAACCTATGGTTCAATTTCGGTTTTGGTATGTGGTATAACCAATAACTGAGCCAATCATCCCTTATAAAATCCAATGATATAATAGAGTAAACTTTCATTTTGCTCCCCGTGGGTTGATTGTTTAGTAGTTTTGCCCCAATCATTTAAAAACGAACATTTTCCTCCCTGATGTTTTGGTTTTGTCTTCAGTTTACTCCACAGCTCTAACTCAGTTAAAACATTTAGTTGAAAGTAGGGGTATTTCGGTAATTTTACATATGAGTATTTAATTAGTTATTATTAATTCCTAAAATCAATTTTTTATTAATAAAAATAAAACATTACTATTATTAAAATATATATACAGACACATCAAACATCACTCTCACCCTTAACCGTCAACATCTGACATTGCCATCGCGACCATTACCGCCACCATAATCCGCCGCCACCACCACAACCTCTCTCTCTCTTTCTCAAAGTCTCTCTCTCTCTCTACATCTGCCACCACCACCACTCTTTTTCTCAACGTCTCTACGGCCGCCGGAGGTTTCAGATCTTGCCGTCGGAAGTTTCAGATCTGGCCGCTAGAGTTTATACACTAATGGGTTTTCACTAATCTGATGAAGAAGGGGCTAGGGTTTGCTCAGATTTGATTTAATGTGACCAAGTCTTGGCTGGGTTTCGTTGAGCTCCGATTTGGTGGCTAGCTTTTTGAAGTGCGTGAATTAAATATATTTTTATTGCTATGATTTTCGTTCACACGGATTAGGTTTTAAAATGGTATTTACCTAAAACCAACTACATACATAAAGGGGCTAGTGTACACGTCAGGTGGTAGTACAGTCGGTCGGTAAGAACCAGATATCGATCTGTGGACTCGGTGTCTCAATACTAGATCTTTGTTACTTTTAAACCTAGTTTATTTGATGAATTGATTTCTTGATTTTTTTAACTATCATGAAAAGATAACAATTAACTACTTGAATTAATAAAGAACAATAATTAAGAAAGGTTGTTTAAATTAAGTATCCACTAATAAACATATGACAACATTTAAGGAAACTAATGGTGATAGAAGTTCTAGATTCAACTAAATTTCCATTCAAGGTTTCCTAGTTTTATAAATCTTGGGAAAATTATAATGAAACAACATTTTAATCACCTAAGATTCATTCTTTTAAGTTTACTTGCTAAGATGATGTTAATCTTTAATAATGAGTTAATTGTTTGTCAAAACTCCTAACTCTACAAATTAAGGAAAACTAATATGAACAACACATTAATCACCCTAACTTGATTTCAAGTAAATGACATCTTCAACAAGTTCTTGATATGAATCACAAGCATGGTCATGCTAGATAACAATCTTGGCCTAAATCATCAACCCAACATGAACACAAACCATAGAATCCATATAAACATTCATATGATCTTTCCAAATCCAAATGCAATAATTCATACTCATATTCAAATCATCATTCTAATCATGTTAGCAATTACCATTCCTAGTTTCATGCTATGAATCAAATCAACAAACTAACATGATTCAACAATCAAATCTCTACATGGGCTTTCCAACACTACATGTAAATACTTATGACCAAACATTCAAGAATAATGACTTTAAACATGAACATGAACTCCAAGAACAAGATCAAATATCATCATGAAGATTAACAAACAACAATCACCACATCTATTTCCATGTTGTCAAATGTTCATTAGCTTCAACAAAATTCAAGCAACACAAATGTTTAGCCTAGAAGGCTCATGACAACTAAACCAAATGCAAAATAATGTAGATTGTTCATAAATAACAAGTGGAATACTAGAGTTTAAGAAACGATAATTGATAAAATGAGTTGAATATCAAGTGATACAACCTTCCCAAAGACTTCTTCTTCAATCTCCAAGCTTCCAAGATCAGATTCTTGAGAGAGAAGTTCACCAAAATGCTCCAACTCCCCTTCAAATGAGCTGAATTCACGTATTTAAGCTACTGGGCATTTGGCACGACCGTGCCACCTTTTGGCACGGTCATGCTTGGTAATTGGCAGTTGCCTTTCTGAATTGTTAACAAAGTTTGCTGCCAAATCCGAAAAGATCCAGCTAGAATTTCCTCGAGGTGGCACGACCATGCCAAGTGTGGCACGGTTATGCTTATCGATATCGTACTCGGCAATGATTATGTTGATCTCGGAAATTAGCTATTCATGAGATTGAAAAATGAAAATATCACAAAATCTTGAATAAGGAAATATGAGAATGTTTTAGATATTGAAACGTGCATGATGAATATATATGTAAACATGTTATGCTTGACAATATGAATAATATTACACAAAATGATAGTGAAAGTGCTTGCATGCATTTGCGTGTGAAATAAATATAAAACAAGTAAATATCATGAGTTCGCATGTAACCAAATAGCACATAAGCAATTATAATCTAATCGACTATAGTATAGGCTCTAAGGGTCTAATAACTTATCCTATATCCCTATAGTCAAAAGCTCTGATACCAATCTGTCACACCCTAACCCGTAGCGGAAATGGTAGTCAGGGCATGATTGGGTTTTCATCAAAGCTCATGACATTTACTATAATAAAGTTTCATGTTTATTATTTCCAATTAAAAGGAAAAATTCCAACAAACACGTAAACATACAAACACAAAATGTTCCAAACGCAACATTCATGAACTCTTTATTTTTCTTCTAAGGCCAATTCCTATGTGTTCCTTGCTTTAACCTGTCCACCTGTATCATGTGTAAAAATAGAGTTTTAGGTCAACAAAAGTTGGTGAGTGAATCTTATTTAACCATTTGAAAGAAATTGTTATATTGTTTATTTTAAATAAAAAAATGTGCAATAACCAATTATGAGCACACGCATATGTAAATCTAACCACAAACCAAATAATATCAATCAATGTACACACAAGCATGACAAATGATGAACCATGAAATCAAGGCTCAATCAAACGGAGCCGATCTAATGAGGCACGCGATGCTCAAATTGTATCCCACGAGATGGGCCTAATATGAATGATTGCATGCAAATGAAAAAATGTAAACACACAATACAACAAATAATATTACATAACATGTTACATAATGGTAGTAGCACAAGTGTTTGAATAAACAAATATGTAAACGACACATGATACACCACAAAACATGAATAAAAAAGAGAATTTGTAAGGATTCACTCACAGTGGGTGCGTTTCTTGAATTGACGACAAATGTGCACGAATTAAGGTTTCAACCGACGAGAAAACTAACCTAAATAATCACGTAATAATTCATTAAATATTTAACTCTTATTTGGAATTAATATTTCTATTTAATGCCCTTTTATTAGACTTTTAAGTGTATTTTTATAGTAATTATTACAAAATTAAAGCTTAAAAAGTCTTATTTTTTGTAGGTATTTTTAAGGGTTTTTAAATATACTTTTTTAAACTTCATCTTCTTCATAACAAAAACCAGTTATGAGATAACCCGATTATCAATCTGATACTGTTTATTGGATTTGTTTTACTTCGACTGACAATAACATAAATAAAACGAGAAAAATTCAAGATGATTATACCGAACAAGTGTGTTATCCGGTGATGTTTCCGGCGACGAACAATTTTTTTCCGGCGAAGTGTGCTTTTAACGCAGAGGAATCCTTCTGAGAGTTTAGAGTGGTGTTGAGAGTGTGAGCGAGTTCAACTAAGGTGCAAGGATCGCTATTTATAGAGTAGGCAATGGCTTGATTGAATTTTCGGTTTCATAAGTTTCGGACAAAAATTGAATGCCGCAATGATTGTATAACCGTTTTTGGAGGTTGTTGACTTGATAATTAAGTCTATTACATAATTTGAAAACGGTTACATCCGTCTCTTGCAGAGATGTATGAATTCATGATGATTGCCGGAGATTACGCACGACTGTTACAGCCTTCTTTTGAATCTGGATTAATGGGACAAACACATAAATGATTAATGGATACGGTTTCATTCAATGTTGTGTGGGTGTTGTAGCGGTGTGTAGTGTGTATTTTCTGAGTGGAGACCCGGGTTCGATCCTGCGGTCCATTTTTTATAAGTATTATATTTATATATTTTATTTTATATTTATTATTTTGTTATCTTTATTACTATTTATTTTATTAATAACACAATATTTGTTAATCGACTAACAAAAGTACAAAACAAAAGATTATAACATATATTTACAAAAATGGAACGGTTTTGGAACCCGTTTTTCGTCAGATGTTACACTGATGATAGTGCCGGCTTCCGAAGGCTTGGCACGGTCGTGCCAAGGGTTGGCACGGTCTTGCCATATCTGGTAGTTTGGCTGAAATGTTCCATTTTTGCCCCAAATTGTTCCAAAAGCCTTCGTTTCTTCACCGGACCGAAGCTCGGACCTGTATTTTCACAAACAACTCAAATGAGTATCAAGATCAATGGAAACACAATGAATTTCCGCATAAATGGGGAAATATTTGCGTTTAAAAGATGTATAAATTCTTATACATCAAATATCCCCACACTTGAACTTTGGTTGTCCTCAAACAAACTAAAATAAACAAAAATTCTTTCCCGGCAATCATCTCAACTAGCATTATATAAGCACAAATAAATAACTCGGGCTAAAACAAAACTGATTACTCGACATAAAAGGAGAAGCCAAAAAGTATGTCAAATATGGTTATGAGCAATGATCCATCTTGACATCCTTACAAGTTCACCTTACATCCTCACACTGTTCACACACACTCGGCTAAATATATAGGAGACATACAATTCATGGAGTATGTTTAGAACACTCGATGCCAAGACAATGACTATGCGATATCATAAGTTTGTGTAAGGATCAAATCTAAACACTTGACTAACACATAACACAAATCAAGAGGTCTTATGTAGGTTGTAACTTGGTTAGGGTAAAGGGTGTGGAATTGGATTTATAAAAGTGGCTAAAACGGCTAAAGACCGACGGATCGACTAACTTGAAGTGAAGAAATACAAAACTATGCAACTTATTAATAACTAACCGAGAGCTAGCCAACCACTTTGATATCTCCTCAAAATTGCTCTAACGAAGCCAATTGACAAGGCTTTTTCAACTTTGAATTTTTTTCAACGCTTTAGAGAGAACTAAGTACGTCTACTTATATAAAAACTCCAAGCTATGATGTTATGACTAATAAATCGATAAACTATACAAGAAAGCTTACAAGTTAGTCTTGACCGGATCGGGCTTTAAACCAAAAATGTGGGTTCAAAAATAAAAGACTAATTTGGCTAATTGGTGATATTTAGTGGTTTAAAAGAAACGAAAGGGAAAGGCTCAAATTGGTTTAACTAAGGGTGTGATTTGGGTGCAAGAATAAATAAAAATGGTTAAAAATAAAAGGTTTCCTACTGCCTCAATCATTTTTATCTATGCATTTGCTTTGTGTTCTCGAAATGCATGCCTAACACAAGTTCTATACCGCAAAAGTCATCCGGCGCACTCAATCTTTGCTCGCAAAAACATGAGCAAAAATAATTCTAAAGCTATAAGGCTCAAAAATAACTCATGGAGAAGGGCGTATTGGGTAAATATGCAAGGCAAACAGGTAGGTATGTTGCTTGATTTCTCACGCTCAATTTTATACAAAAATTTTGTTACTAGATGGCAACTTTTATTCGAGCAAATCCTTTTTTCGTTCATCCTTGTGTATTTATCAAAACTTTAGCGTTTATATAAAACTTGCATTGATTTGATTATTCAAGAGAGTTTGTATTATATATATATATATATATATATATATATAATTAGACAACCACAAACAAGTTTAACCACCTCCCCACAATAGAATTGTACATCGCCCTCGATGTACAACAAAAAACGAGCATAATGTAATGCAAAAATATAGTGAAAGTGGAGGAAGCGGGAACACGAAAACTCCCCTGAACTGCAAAGGCTAGATTGGAGCAAAAGAACGTAATACAAAACATTCCAATGAACTACCTCACCATCCAGCAACTAGCATATCATCTAATCAATACTACACACTGGCAAACAAAATCAAGATCACAAGAAACAACCCAACCCAAAACTCCCTTGTCTTTGTTTATTAAGCAAACCACTAAATTAAAATGTACGAATTAAAGCAACAAACGGAGGAGTGTATGGACAATGCAAAATTGTACACTCCTCAAACAAAAAATGAAAATGAAAGTACGGCATATGCGGCAAGATCAGGGTCGGCCGTAAGATCCTGAGGAACCGACGTCATCCCGGCGGTCAAAACTGGGATCTCCGCGTGAAGTGCGGCGGTGGCGGTTGTGTGTAGGGGTGACCGAGCGAGCTTGCTAGGTGCTGCTGTGAACCGAATAGCCAATCAAAGCTACGCCTGCTCTGCTCATACATATCCTCCAAAAAGTTCCCCTGTCTATGCTGCTCTGTGCAGATCAAGTCCACGTCATGCGTACAGCCTGCTGGTCCAAAGCCAACCCATCCATGCGTCTCCAAAGATCAACTGAAGATGGCTCATACGGGCCGTATGAACCTTGCTCAAACCCACCACCATAACCACCAAACATGTGCTCCCAGGTTGGGCTCCCAAAGCCCTGGCCTAATTCACCTTTCTGAATGTGAGGGTCTGCTCCCCCAGCAGCCTCACCTGGCCCGAATCCTGGAGCATCTTGCATGTGGACGTCGTCGCCACCACCAACATTGCCTTCCTTTTGATCACTATCCCCCTCAGGAAGTGGATCCCAAATCCTACCCAGGCGATCCACTAGCTTTGGGATACTGTTTACTTTGCGAATCATATGCATGGCGGTCAATTGCGCCATATCGAGAAGTCGATAATCACAAGCGACAGTTAGATCATCTAACTGTACCCTGTAGTACTTAGCTAACTTGGTGGCAAATGCACCACCATAGATTCTCGAAGTGGGGGTCGAACCAATACCCCTTTGGATTGACTCAGCAACACTAACCGCAACATTACTATTGGATCCAGAGATGATGCAATAGAGGTGGAAGAGGTCGCGGGTGGTGATGTTTCTAGTACTATCACCCCGACCCCGATTACATGAAAGATGGCACGCTCGATTAGGTGGTGCAACGGGTCAAGAATCCATGTAGCTTTGGCTCATCTTGGGTCCCATTCTCGACCCGGCATAGTGATCTCAGCCTAGAACGCTTTATCCGCGTCGGCTTCCCACTCCTGCAGACTACTGTGAAAGAGCTCGGACGCAATCTCGTCTTCCACATATAACCCAAGTATCTGCCTGAACCTGCTGATAGATTGGTGGTGCATTTCCGTCCCAGACGGTAACTAACACCAACCCGCTTCTCGTAAACATCCAGGCACGGGATGATAAATCCGAATGAAGCAAACAACTCGACCAACTCAACATATTGTGGCTCAGCCATCGCGAAGAGGCGGGTTCACGGGGGAGTCATAAGATCCTCAAACCGTTCGGTCTGACCAAGCAAGTCGAGATCGACGGTCTGAAGTGTCCGTTTTGGCTCGATTAAATGCCTCCTAGCCCATAGCCTTTCAACTTTGGCGATGCAATGCCCTTCCCTAGCATTGTCGCTGAACCTGAGGAACGGATGAATCATCTGCAAGAGTGAGACAAGATTAGCATTTAAAATGCGAAAAACCAAACAAAAACTGGGTTTGAGACAGGTACGCACGATCGTGCCTTAGGTTGGCACGATTGTGCGTGTTTGATTCCAGCTGGTTTTATGAAGATATCTGACTTATGAAGTTTTTCTGGGTTTGTTCTTCATGAAGCACGATCATGCCACACTTGAGCACTCTCATGCTAAACCACTTCTAGGTGAACTTTTGTGAAAACTGGAAATTTTTATGAAGGGCACGACCGTGCCAACCTAAGGCACGATCGTGCGTGTTGAATTTCTGGGCAGTATCTTCAAATTCATCAACAAATTATGAAGGGAACGATCGTGCCATATGTTGGCACGATCGTGTGTGATGAATTTCTGGGTTCTTTAAAGCAGTTCAGCCACAAATTATGAAGAGCATGGTCGTGCCAACGTTTGGCACGACCGTGCGTGATGGAACCGCAACCTGCAACAGCACCCAAAACACTGATTTTTTAAAAGTTTTGCTTGGGGTTTTGTAGATCGGCTAAGTGCGGTCCACGACAACATAAAATACATAAAAAAGGGCTTGAATCGGACGATTTAGACCAAACCCTAAAAACTTAGAAGAAAAACTAACATTGAAGAACAAACCCTAAATTACTCAACAACTAAAAAGAAAGAAGAAAGATTCGTACCTGGATTGATGCTTGGGATGAAAGGAAATAGATCTCTTGAAGGAAGGAAAGAGGTGTGGAGGATTCGAGAGTGGATTGTAAGAATTCAAGTGATTTTGAAGGTTTCAAGGAAAAACAAAATGGGCCTTATGAGTTCTGCAAGTGGGTCTGCACTAGCAGGCCTGACAGTGCCAGAAAACCTTGTTGATAGTGCTGATTTTTTGGATTTTTGGTTTTTTTTAAGATTAGTTATTTCTCCACTTAAGTTTATTTATTCACATTAATAACACCAAGGTAAGATCACTTGAATTCAGACCACTCACGAAACACCTCCTATGAAGAAAAGAGCCGAACTAACATACCTGAAGATTGGCGATGCATTTCAACATCCCCCGCATCTAGAACGAACGTAACCTGAACAATAAACTAAGCAAACAAAAAGAAAAACATCTATCAAACCCAAAAACATGCTAAGTTTAGTTACGAGTCTTCAGCTAGACTCACCACCCCGAATTCTTTTGTTCTTGGGGTGGAGGGTAATAACCTCCTCACTCTTGTCCACAGGTACACCAACATACGACTTCAGCATCTGCCCATTAACTTTAAACAATCGGCCATCCTCATACTATCTCCACTGTTCCATAGGAGAACACCGATCGCATCGTATAAGGACCTGGCCAACGAGATTTAAGCTTACTAGGAAACAACTTAAGATGTGAGTTGTATAACAACACACATCACCCACTCGGAATTCTTTCTTGTCCTTCAAGCGGGAGTCATGGAGCGTCTTAGTACGTTCCTTATATTGCTTGGAGCTTTCATATGCATCATTCCGGAGCTCCTCGATCTCGTGGATCTGCGCAAACCTATTTTCGCCCGCAGCTGCCATATCAAGGTTAACTTTTTCAAAGCCCAGTACGCCTTATGCTCGAGCTCAACAGGGAGATGACAAGACTTCCCATAGACCAGCTTAAATGGAGTGGTGCCTATAGGGGTCTTGTAGGCCGTTCGAAAGGCCCACAGTGCATCATCCAGTCTTTCAGCCAGTCCTTACGGCTTGCGCTCACCGTTTTCTCCAAGATACGCTTAATGCCCATATTCGTGACCTCGACTTGCCCACTAGTCTGTGGGTGGTATGGTGAATCGATGTTGTACACCATACCGGGATAATGCCTTCTCCAACTGAGAATTACAAAAGTGTGTCCCCCAGTCACTAATCAACGCGTTAGGAGCACCAAAGCGCGTGAACAGTCTCTTCAGAAACCTAACTACCACCCTAGAATCATTGGTGGGCAAAGCTTGCGCTTCCGCCCACTTTGATACATAATCGACCGCGACTAGGATGTATAGGTTTCCGAAAGATGTCAGAAAAGGGCCCATAAAGTCTAAGCCCCACACATCAAAAACCTCACAGACTTGAATACCGTTATGCGACATCTCATTGCATGCTGAGATATTGCTTGCCCTTTGGCAGGCATCACATGATTTCACAAACTCATGGGCGTCTCTAAAGATAGAAGGCCAGAAGAATCCAACATCGAACTCCTTCTTTGCGGTGTTGTTCGCCCCTTGATGACCTCCCGTAGGTCCCTCGTGACAGTGGCGAAGAATGTCCCTCGCCTCGTCACCATGCACGCAGCGCCAGATCATCTGATCTACGCCCACCCTGAATAGATAAGGGTCATGCCAAAGCTAGTATTTAACATCTGCAAAAAATCCCGCTTCTACTGAGAGGTCATCCCTTTGATTAGGATGCCGCTGGCTAGGTAGTTTGTGATGTCAGCAAGCCATGGGGAGTCTTCATTTGTCTCGATCCGCATAAGAAACTCGTGGGGAAAATTGTCATTGATGTTGGCCCCACGAACTTCTTTTCCCTCGTAATGCTCAAGTCGGAACAATTGATCAACTGCCAAATTTTTTACCCCTTTCTTGTCACGGATTTCAATGCCAAACTCTTGCAACAAAAGAATCCACCTTATCAATCTAGGTTTAGCATCTTGCTTGCCAAAGAGATACCAAAGTGCTGCATGATCCATGTACACGATAGTCTTGGAGAGGATGAGATAAGATCGAAACTTGTCGAAGGCAAAGACGACGGCCAGGAGCTCTTTTTTCTGTCGTGGTATAATGCTCCTGAGCGTCGTTCAAGGTCTTACTCGCATAGTAAATCGGGTGAAAATGCTTATCTCTCCTCTGACCCAAGATGGCCCCAACTGTGAAATCACTCGTACCGCACATCAACTCAAATGGAAATTCCCAGTCGGGAGCTACCATGATTAGGGCATTCACTAATTTCTCCTTCAACAGCTCGAATGCTTTCAGGCATTCATCGGAGAAAACAAACTGGGCATCCTTCTCTAGAAGTTGGGTCATCGGACGAGCGATTTTGGAAAAATCATTTATGAATCGCCGGTAAAAACCTGCATGACCAAGAAAACTCCTAATAGATTTCACGGATGTGGGCGGCGGGAGCTTAGAAATAGTCTCAACTTTGGCTCGATCAACCTCGACTCCCACCTGTGAAATCTTGTGCCCAAGCATAATGCCCTCCTTCACCATAAAGTGGCATTTTTTCCAGTTCAAAACAAGGTTGGCTTCCTCACATCTGGCCAACATCCTCTTCAGATTCCCGAGACAATGATCGAAAGAGCTCCCGGATACAGATAAGTCATCCATGAAGACCTCCATGGAGTCCTCGATCATGTCGTGAAAAATAGCCACCATGCATCTTTGAAATGTGGCTGGGGCATTGTACAGTCCAAAGGGCATTCTTCGGTAGGCAAATGTGCCATAGGGACATGTGAATGTCGTCTTATCTTGATCCTCAGGAGAGATGGGAATCTGAAAGTAGCCATAAAAACCATCAAGGAAAAAGTAGAACATCCTCCCCGACAGCCTATCCAACATCTGATCAATGAAGGGAAGAGGAAAATGATCTTTCCTCGTGGCATCATTGAGTTTGCGATAGTCAATGCAAACTCTCCGCCCGGTGACAGTACGAATGGGAATTAGCTCGTTTTTCTCATTAGTCACCACTATCATCCCTCCTTTCTTCGGGACTACCTGCACGAGACTAACCCAAGGCGAATCAGAGATCGGATATATCAGACCTGCATCAAGTAATTGATGACCTCCTTCTTCACAACATCCTGCATGTTCGGATTTAAACGCCTCTGGTGCTGCACTACAGGTTTAAAGTCCTCCTCCATCAAGATCTTGTGGGTACAAAAGGAGGGATTGATCCCTTTTATATCCATGATCTTCCAAGCGATCGCCTTTTTATGCTGCTTCAAAACTTCAAGCAATCGACCCTTCTCTTCCTCCGATAATCCAGCAGAAATGATGACGGGCAAATGAGTCGTACCCTCCAAGAAAGCATACTCCAAGTGATCTGGAAGTTCCTTAAGCTCAACTGAGGGCGAATCCTCAACTGAAGGGCGTGCTTTAGGCTCAGCAACGCGATCCACCACTTCAAAAACCTCAGTACGTGGGGGAGCCACATGACCTATTAGACAGGTCATCTCTTCGACTGACTGGACCATAGCAGGTGAATCAAAAGTTTCTCCTCCAATTAGCTGTGTGTCCACAACGTCCTCCTCAAACGTGCTATGAAGATGATCACTCACATACGTGTCAATAGTCTCGATAAAGTAAAGTGTATCATCATGACTCTGTGGATGCTACATGGATTTTCCAATATCAAAGGTCACCTCCTCGTCGTTCACCCTAAGAGTAAGTCTGCCGGTGCAAACATTGATCAATGCTCGAGTAGTGGCAAGGAAAGGGTGACCTAAGATGAGAGGAACAGTTTTGTCCCCATCCATGTCCAAAATCACAAAATCGATGGGAAAGACAAACTTGTCGATCTTCACTAGCATATTCTCAACTATACCTCGAGGATACTTCATTGAACGGTCGGCTAGGTGAATGCTCATACGAGTAGGTTTTGGCTCCCCCAAGTCCAGCTTAGCAAAAACCGCATATGGCATGAGGTTTATGCTGGCTCCAAGATCAGCTAGTGCATTGCTGACCAACAAACTACCAATCAAACATGGGATAGTGAAACTCCCGGGATCACTCATTTTATGTGGTAGTTTGTTCTAAAGAACTATTGAACACTCCTCTTTCAAGGTCACATGCGAAAGCTCCTCGAGTTTCTTTTTGTTAGATAAGATATCTTTCAGAAACTTGGCATACTTAGGCATTTGGGCAAGTTCCTCGACAAACTGTAAATTTATGTGAAGTTGCTTGAAAAGCTCAAGGAATTTACCGTAGTGTTCTTCCATTCTCTGCTTCTTCAACCTCCCCGGATATGGAACGGGAGGGACATACTCTCTCACTGGCTCCTTGGGACGTGCTGTACTTGCTGGGTATCGCCTCAGTTGCACCTCTCCCATAGACTCAGTCTCAATCTCCTCAGCAATCTCGTCATCAATCGGCTTATTTGGAACAGCCGAAGTGACGGGCTCAGCGATCTTACCGCTTCTCAACGTGATGGCCTTCGTAGTGGCTTTCGGATTTGGGCTCTTTATTGCTTGGAAGGCCCCCCTGTTGTCTCTCAGACAAAATCTTGGCAATCTGACCAACTTGGTTTTCAATGGTCTGCATGGAAGCCTTTTGGCTTCTAAACTCACTCTCGTGCCTCGTGAAACGACCGTCATACTCCTTGAAACACTTTTCATTTTCGAATCTTTGAGAATTTTGACTAGCTAAGAGTTGACTAAACATATCCTTCACACTAGGTTCATTAGTGGAAGGCATCTGCTGAGGCCAAGGTGCACCGTATCCTCCAGGAGCTGTGGGACGTGGAGCAAATCCGGGTGGATGCTGATTCGATGCTTCAGACTTCCAACTGAAATTTAAGTGATTCTTCCACCCCGGATTGTAAGTATTGCTGTAGGGATTATGCTAAGGACGGTATTGGTTTCCAATAAAATCTACATGCTCGTGTGAAACCTCTCCTGTCGGAAAATCGCCTACCTGGTATGCTCCCTCACTCGAGGAGCCACTCGAGTGGATCTCCATCACTCGATCGAACTTTGAAGATAAGGCATCCATTCATGCTGTGGCGGCGGTGAAATCGTTCACGTGATGAACTCCCTGTCTAAAACTCTTCCCTCTCGATGGCTGCTGTGTCCGATTCTTCAAGGCACATTTCTCTAAGATCTCAAATGCCTCGTTGGCATTTTTTGTGCCAATGTCTCTGCCTGAATACGTATCGACCATCATCTGTCCTTGACCATCCAAACCATGATAGAAGATCTGAAATTGTTGCCATTTGGGCAACCCGTGGTGTGGGACCTTTCTCATGAGCTCTTTAAACCGCTCCCACGCCTCATAAAGGGGCTCATCATCGTCCTGACGAAAGTTCAGAATCTTTGTTCTTAACCGAACAGTTTTCTCTAGAGGGAAATACTTCTGAAGGAACTTCTCAGCTAATTGATTCCATGTTGTGATAGACTTAGCTGGAAGTGAAAGAAGCCACTCCTTAGCTCCATCACGTAAAGAAAACAAAAAGAGCCAAAGGTGTATTGCATCCGATGATGCATCACGAATGGTGAATGTGGCACAAACCTCCAGAAAACCCGCAATATGGACACTAGGATCCTCGTGATCCTTGCCATAAAACTGAACCGCATTCTACAACATCGATATGGTACCAAATTTGATCTCGAAATCATTATTATTTATTGTAGGTGCATTGATGCTCGTAGGTAAGCCCTCAAGTGAAGGCTTTCCTATGTCGTTTAGAACCCTTGTTTCCTCTTCGTCTGCCATTTCTACGTGAACCTCATGGAATGTGTTGTCTCCTATTGCGTCTACCTCGATCGTGGCAGCCACCACGTGGGACCGCTCCTGCAGTCTCCGATGAAGATTGCGCTCCGACTCCGATGAAGGCTCAACGGTTTTAGTAACTGGGTTGAGGACATGCACGACCTGTACGGAAAAAGAAGGAATACAATGCACTATGTATACACAAAGATAAACATAATAATTAATTAATTAACATATTTTCTTTTTCTTTTCTTTTCAAATAATCATGCAGAGATAAATAAAAACAACTAGACAAAACTTTGTACACTTATCACATTGGTTTAACAAGTAACTCCAACCATTTTTAAGAAGACCGAGTCCCCGGCAACGGCGCCAAAAACTTGATGTGCGTGAATTAAATATATATTTATTGCTATGATTTTCGTTCACATAGATTAGGTTTTAAAATGGTATTTACCTAAAACCAACTACACACACAAAGGGGCAAGTGTACCCGTCAGGTGGTAGTACAGTCGGTCGGTAAGAACCGGATATCAATCCGTGGACTCGGTGTCTCAATACTAGATCTTTGTTACTTTTAAACTTGGTTCAATGGATGAATTGATTTCTAGATTTTTTAACTAACATGAAAAGATAACAATTAACTACTTGAATTAATAAAGAACAATAATTAAGAAAGGTTGCGTAAATTAAGTATCCACTAATAAACATATGACAACATTTAAGGAAAACTAATGGTGATGCAAGTTCTAGATTTAACTTAGTTTCCATTCAAGGTTTCCTAGTTTTATAATCTTGGGAAAATTATAATGAACCAACATTTTAATCACCAAAGATTCATTTTTTTAAGTTCACTTGCTAAGTTGATGTTAATCTTTACTAATGAGTTAATTGTTTGTCAAAACTCCTAACTCTACAAATTAAGGAAAACTAATATGAACAACACATTAATCACCCTAACTTGGTTTCAAGTAAATGACATCTTCAACAAGTTCTTGATATGAATCACAAGCATGGTCATGCTAGATAACAATCTTGGCCTAAATCATCAACCCAACATGAACACAAACCATAGAATCCATATAAACATTCATATGATCTTTCCAAATCCAAATGCAATAATTCATACTCATATTCAAATCATCATCTAATCATGTTAGCAATTACCATTCCTAGTTTCATGCTATGAATCAAATCAACAAACTAACAAGATTCAACAATCACAATCTCTACATGGGCTTTCCAACACTACATGTAAATACTTATGACCGAACATTCAAGAATAATGACTTTAAACTTGAACATGAACTCCAAGAACAAGATCAAATATCATCATGAAGATTAACAAACAACAATCACCACATCTATTTCCATGTTGTCAAATGTTCATTAGCTTCAACAAAATTCAAGCAGCACAAATGTTTAGCCTAGAAGGCTCATGACAACTAAACCAAGTGCAAAATAATGTAGATTGTTCATAAATAACAAGTGAAATACTAGAGTTTAAGAAAAGATAATTGATAAAATGAGTTGAATATCAAGTGATTCAACCTTCCCAAAGACTCCCTCTTCAATCTCTAAGCTTCCAAGATCAGATTCTTGAGAGAGAAGTTCACAAAATGCTCCAACTCCCCTTCAAATGAGCTAAATTTACGTATTTAAACTACTGGGCATTTGGCACGACCGTGCCACCTTTTGGCATGGTCATGCTTGGTAATTGGCAGTTGCCTTTCTGAATGTTAACCAAGTTTGCTGCCAAATCCGGAAGATCCAGCTATAATTTCCACGAGGTGGCACGACCATGCCAAAGTGTGGCATGGTCGTGCTCATCAATATCCTACTCGGCAATGATTATGTTGATCTCGGAAATTAGCTGATCAGAACTTGTGATAGCACGAGCACGGTCGTGCTTGGGGTTGGCACGACCGTGCCAGATGTTAGACTGGCTTAGTTTGTGCACACTGATGGTAGTGCTGATGATAGTGCTAGCTTCCGAAGGCTTGGCACGGTCGTGCCAAGGGTTGGCACGATCGTGCCATATCTGGCAGTTTGGCTGAAATGTTCCATTTTTGCTTCAAATCGCTCCAAAAGCCTTCCTTTCTTCACCGGGCCGAAGCCCGCGCCTGTATTTTCACAAACAACTCAAATGAGTATCAAGATCAATGAAACACAATGAATTTCCGCATAAATGGGGAATATTTGACGTTTAAGAGATGTATAAATTCTTATACATCAGTTTTGCTCAAATCTGACGAAGATGATGCTGATGAACACAACTAGGGTTTCGTATGATGAAGATGATGTTGATGGTGGTTGCAGTTTAAAGAGAGACATGTGGTGGTTGGTATTAGTGGCGGCTAGTGGTGGTGGTTAGTGTTGGTGACAGCGGTAGTTGTTCGTTGAAGGAAGTTAGTGGTTGGGGTTGGCGATGATGGTAGTTGGCGATGTTGGTGTTGGTGTTGTGGTGGCAGGTGATGGAGAGTGTGGGTGTTTCTCCTTGAGAGAAAGTGTGTAAAATAAAGAAGATTGTTATTTATTTTATGTTTATGTAAAATAAACAAGGTTAATGTTTATTTATGTGAAAATACTTAAATGCACATACTGTTATTTAATAAATTACTAAAATACCCACAAAACTAATAGATATTTTGAATGGAGTTAGAGGCGGGGAGCAAAATGATGATAAGTTAGAAATATTAGGAAGGAAAATGTTCATTTTTAAATGATTGAAACAAAACCGTTAAAACGACCAAAACCATAAAAAGTAAAACGGAAGTTAACTCCATATAATAATAGTGATAACAGACAAATTACTTACATTTTCATGATACTTTTAGTTAACATATGCTGTGTTTTCAACCATAAGTATAAAAGTTCAGCGATTCCAAACAGCTAATGATAATCAAATAGTAATATCATGTATTGTTATTATTATTATTATTATTGATAAGGATTTCATTCTAAAAGTATTTAAATCGACTATTTGTTAATTGGTAAATATTAAAAATATGAAGCTATCTGTTGAAAATTTCTTGAAACATCTTAATCCCACCAAAATTTATGGCGACAAGTCTCAAGCCACGAAAATTTCAAGTTCCACCATGTGTATAATTGTATCCCAATCATTCTCGACATTCACATTTGTGTCACATTATTGCTCTCCTTCGTCAATCAACCTATGTTATATATGTTATACTCGCCACTCAATATCCCTTAGTATCCCTGGTTCACATTTTTTAAATTATTTTAATACATATATGAAGAAGCACAGATTGAACCGAGTGATATCCGGAGATATATAAGTTACAACCAAGGTATTTCTGCATAAAAGGGTTGTCCCTTCACTTTACTCTTCGGGGTGAACTCACTTAAGCTGATTCGCAAAACTAGCAGCGCCGTTAGTCTGACACGGAGAAAATTGTGGTTTTTTTCGTGCCCACACTCCGGCGTGAGAATAAGTACTTGAGGATTGTAAGTAAGGTAGTTAGTAAGTTGTATGTGAGTGGGTGTGTATGCGTATCTTTTACCTGGAGATCTAATACTTATTTATAGCCGAAAAGATATGTTCAGGAGATAGGCTTGTGGGCCTTCGGCCCGGCCCATACAGCCAGAGATGTCCGTTTTGTCCCTCTTCGTCAGACATTAAATGTTCCCTGCAGGAGAATTAATGTCCTCTGTCAGGAGGTGTGTTTTGTCGGATGTTGAGTGGTGCTACGTGTAAAGGCAGCAGTCTCTGGTGTCAGGCCTGCTGCCAGCCAAAAGTGGAGAAAGTGGAACAGTCACTGGCAGAGACATGGTTGGTGTGTAATCTGACGTCTGCATTACTGCTCATGCGACACTGTCACACGCAACATGTCAAGTAACCTTGGTCACAGTTCTTAAACTTTGTACCCTTAGGTATGGTCAACACCTCTTAGTTCTTACCCCTACTGCGAGGCTGTCAATGTTTTTTCCCGCCAACGAAAGAATGTCAGGGGTATATCCTTTTGTCCCAAGACTATGAGGTGCTCTCATGTGCGTATTGTCCTTGAAAGGTTTTAGGATTCATGGCTCAGAGGGATGTTGTTCTGTGCAAGGTCTAGTAACCTGCGCTTATGAGTCTAACTTGTCGTTGTGCCAAGTACACAAGGCTCGTTGTGTGACTTGTATTATTTAGTCTAACTTGTCGTTGCGCTGAGTGCGCAAGACTCGTTGTTTGACTTGATTGCAGTGGTCTAATTTACCATTGCGCTGAGTGCTCAAGGTTCATTGTCTGACCTGTCAGTGTTGGTCTAATTCACCGTTGCACTGAGTGCGCATGGCTCATTGTATGACCTATTGGTGTTGGTCTAATTCATTGTTGCTCTTAGTGCGCAAGGCTCATTGTATGACCTATTGGTGTTGGTCTAATTCACCGTTGCTCTGAGTGCGTAACGCTCATTGTTTGACCTATTGGTGTTGGTCTAATTCACCGTTGCTCTGAGTGCGCAAGGCTCATTGTATAACCTATTGGTGTTGGTCTAATTCACTGTTGCTCTTAGTGCGCGAGGATCATTGTATGTCCTATTGGTGTTGAAGAAAACGCACCATTGCATGTTGCATAGAAGGTTATCTTTCTAAAAAGTAGTTAAGGGTATGGTTCGTTACGCAGACGTAGGGTTTTTGAGACCATACCCCTTCAAGTCTCCCCAGTCCAGTGCTGCTCCTACGCGCATGTTTGTAAGTGGGAGGAGTGCTGGACTAAAAGAGTTGTTGCATGTGTCGTTATTGTAATGGCGAAAAATTTGACAAGGGTTGGGGGAAAATGTTTGTGTGAAGGAAACGTTTTGTAATCCGGACCTTAAAATTCGAAACTTCTGCTTTTCAGACGTTGTAGGTGGTTTGGTGAGAAAAGTGGGATTTGAAAGGACATTTGATAGTTGTTGCGTGCACTCAGCCGTTTCGCCTACCATTCATTAATGAATTGGCAGGGAGAGTGGTGGCCACGCGCGCATGTTAACCGTCGTTGGCAACTTCCTTGCCACGCGTCTATTTCTGGTTGGCTATTATTGCCACGCGTGTTTCACGTTCCCCAGTGGCATTAAATGTGAGCACTATAAATAGAGGTAGTCCGTTAGGGTTTTCCTCATTCACTCACTTGTCTTTCACCATCTTCTCCACATTCTTTGAGTTCTTTTGTTTTCTTCTTCAAGGTTTTCTTCAATTTTTTTGTTTTCTTTGCGTCTAATGGCTTCCAGAGGGCCTAAGTCTGCCTCTGGTGCTGGGGCTGCGACCCCCTTGCCGGCGCGTAAGTTGAGCCGACAAGTGTTTGAGGATATAGTTTCTGGTTTCCGATTTCTCCCCAACTAGGGGCCCGGTTACCGGCTGATGGTGAAACAGCCGTCGATGCTCCGGTGGATTATATCATTGTTTTTTATGATTTTTTCGGTGAAGGTAACTTCTAGTTGCCTTTCACCAAGTTTTTTTCTTGAAGTCCTGCAGTACTACGGCTTTCACTTCTCCCAGTTGAATCCAATGGGGATTAGGAGAATAAAGCACTTTTTTTTTGTGCCGGTCGACGGGGTCTGTTCCCACCGTCGACCGTTTCCGCATTTTTTACCAACTCCATTGTTCAATGGGGTATTATTCTTTCCAGCACCGTGCGCAGGCACATAAAATTTTGCTCTCTCCTCCCAAGTCCTTCCATAATTGGAAGGCAAAATTCTTTTTTGTGAAGGCCGGTGTCATTCCTGTTCCTTTGACGTTCCTAGGGCCAGATGAGATTCTGGCGGAGACCATCCCTATACTAGTGTTGGATCCCTGGTATTGTGATCTGAATGAGATCCAGGTGATTCAGTTGCCAGAGAGGATACTGGTGGCGGTGGGGATGAGCCTGCTGTGGAAACCCGACCGCCGGTACCGGCCAGTGTACGTGGAGGGGGATCGGAGTAAGTGTTCTTATTCCGTTGTGTTTCCTTGACTTTGAGTTGTTTGTAGGCTAACATGCATGTGTTTTCTTGTAGGAGCCCCATTGTTCTTTGACGCCTTCCAGATGAAGGAATGGCGGATTGAAAGGCTCCCCTTGGGCCTGGATGAGCCCACTTGGTATGTGCTGGTCCTGAGCAATTTTGCCCTAATCAAAGATGCGGACCTGGATGTTCCCGCGCCTTCAACTGGTAAGTTCCTATTGTTGAATATTGCAACTTTGCAAATGACTTATGCGCTGTTATGCTGTGATATATGCGCTCTGGGGGATTTGGGCATTGGCCCATATCACAAGAAGAAGAGACGCGCAGGGTCGAGCGCGGTGGTTGAGAAGGAGGTGACTCAACCCGGGGCGAGCCCTCCCAAAGGTAAGCGCGTTGTATTTGACAAGTGGAAATCTTATGTAGTAGTTTCTGACTCATGGGAGGGTCTTGATCCTGTAGGTGCGAAGAAGACTGCACCAATGCCGGTGGTTATCCCGACCGCCAAACCTGCTAGTCCTGTGGACGCTGAGACCAGCCCAGAAGTGCCTTTTAAGCGAAGCGGCGTCCGAAAGAGGACTTCTCTGCAACCACCTAAGAAGGTTGCACGGAAACATATGGGGAAGAAGGTGGATCTGGGGACAATAACTGCTAAGATATCCCTCGGTAATTTCGATAACCTTCACTATTTTCTTACCATGTCTATGTTGTGCATGACTAACTTTTGTTGTTGCACAGTGGGCGATGAGCCTGTTTTGTGGAATCCACCGCATGTCTGTGGCAGAAGAACTGGTAATGGTGAGGGAAGGGCCTCATGTGGTGGTGGAAGGTTCCGGTATGGGTATTAATACGGGTTCTGTGGCAGTGGAAGAACTCGCGCAGGTGGGAGGGGAACCACAGGTCGTGGTGGAACGGCCTATGGTTGTTGTTGAGGAATTGAGGGTGGAGTTTGAAGAGCCCGCGGTTGATGTGGAGGAACGGGGTTCGTTGTGGAAGAACCCGTTGTGGTGGCGGGAGAATGCACGCATCCGAGTGGCGCAGTTCTAGTTGGTGAGTCGGAGCCGATGGGAACGGCTTCCGTCCAGGATGCTCAAACCGGTGCTCCACAAGGGGAGCATGCGGAGGAAACGACACCAGGTGATGGCGTGGGGGCTTCTGGTAGAAACCCTTCCGCCGAAGAGTCTCCAATCCGCTCGGATGAAACTCCGGGGGATTATTATTACAGGTCATACTTCTCCGCTCAAGCTGAAGAGATCCACACTCCTGTGTGGAAATTAGAGAAAGGAAATGACTTTTCTCACTGGTCGGCGTGTCGTGAGTTTTTTAAGGGAGCTTTCCCTCCAGCGGAGGTACGTGTTCTTTCTAGTCATGAAGAAGAAGAAACATACCACACGTACCTCCAGGCAGCTGCAAGGTGATACGTGGTTGTAAACCGATGTTCCTATTAAGTTTAAGTTAACATTTTACGTGACTTTTAGTTTCGAATAGCCTACTTTGATTAGATTTGTGTTTTTGCATATTTACGAAGTTTAAGGAGCTGAGCGTTTTGGAGCATCAGGGCGGAAAACGGGTCAACAGGGATCCCAAAATGGGAAAACATGAAATCAAGCATTGTAGAGGCCGTCGCCGAGGCCCAATGGGACCGTCGACGACACCCCTCAGAAAGCCCGTTGGAGAAAAATGGTCGTAGACAGTGGATTAAGGCATCGGAGGAAAATGCATATTTTTGGAGGCCGTCGGCGACGCCCAAGAGGGCCGTCGGCGACGCCTCTCTGATTATTTGGTCGCTAAATTTCAATTTTGAACGGGTTTTAATGTTTGTTTGACCCATTGGTGAAGAAGTTACGAGTTTGTGAGTTTGAAAATACCTCTTGGGAGCCAAGAACACCATACCATTCATCCACAACCTCTTCCAATCGATCCAATCCATTCCATCATCCGAATCATAACCCTTGATCATAACCCTAGCCTATTCTTACCATCCCATTCATCATCCATCCATATCCATCTTCCATCTCAAACCCTAACCATCATCACCCCTACTTTGAAGCTTCAAGATGTGTGTGATCAAGTTCCAATCATCCGGTGATCAAGTTTCGTTCTACATGAGCGGCTAATCTTCGAGGGTTTCACCCCGGTGTAGACATTTGTAAGATTTAGGGTTACTTTATGATTTTGGTTGATTTTGTGACAAATTGAATTGTATTTTGAATTGATTGATAATTGTCTTGCATTTGAACTATATTTGCGAATTGTCGAATGATGATATAATTTGACTTTGTGAAACAAGTTTGTGTATTTATGCCTTATCTTTCAAAAGGGAGTATTTGTCCGAAGTAACAAAGTGTGTTGTGGCCGTCATATATGTGATAGCAATTAGCACCTAAGCTTTGTGATATCAAAACCGTTAATAACAAATTCAATTGAATCAATCTAAAATCGTTAGTAACCGTAGGTTCTGCATTTGTTGAACCGGGTGTGAACCTTCCTTCCAATCATTGTTTTAACCAAGTAATCTAGTTTCCATGCAATTGTTTAAATTAGCGATTAAGTAACTAAACCATTTTTGTCGGATCAATCCGACACCTCTTCAAACGCAATCAAAGTAATCAACCGTATAGAAAGCTTCATAAAAAGTTGCATTTTTACTTAAAATCAATCACATCCATTCGCAAACCACAAACTCTTTGTGGTTCGACCCCTTACTACCACTAACACATTGTTAAGGGTAATTTGGGACTATAAATATTATCTTTGACCGGGGCGCGACATTCCAATCAAATTTTGGCGACGTTGCCGGGGAGTTCGTGCGCTTTGCGTTTGGGTTGATTTTCGTGATTAACTATTTAAAGTGCATAATTCTTATTATCGTCTTTGTTTTTGTGTTACACGGGTGTGTTACTTGTGCAGGATACAGGTAGTGCATGCATACACGGAATTCTGGGAGGACCTCGCCGTTAGTGTTCGAACCGGAAATCGAGCGGTTCATTAGGAGGAATTTAGCCAACTGATTAAAGGCAACCCTTGCTTCTAATCCACCCAACACCAACTCACCACCTACACCATCCTTTGGACCCATTCCAATGGATCCTTAAAATTCCAACTAACCCAACAATCAATATTATAATTATCCACCCCAAGCTCAAGACAATCAAAACAATCAATCGGGGGGTGGACACAATTAAAGACCACCAACATCACCATTCCAAAAGCGTAGCCGAAACCCCACCAACCGCCAACATACACCTACACCTCCACCAACCCAAAACCGACAAAACCCGCTACCTCCAAATCTCAACAACCGAAATGTTAACGCCAACCGTGGGGTTAACCATAGCCGTGGCAATCCCACAAATGAAGCCCAATTTCTTGTCCTCGATGACTTAAGAAATAATATTCCTGATGAGGCACCGTATAGTGTTCCCGGTTATCAATCGTCGGATCACGTGAGCATTCATTCGGAATATTCGGATGATGGTGGGAACTACAATGAACGGGTTGGGATGATGAGTGGGGTGATAATAATATGGGGAATTTTTACAACGATTGGGGGTTTGACTATAATGCTTTTGGTTATCAAAACGCCAATTTCGTGGGAAACAATGGTGGATACGAGCAAGAGATGGGTAAAGATGACGGCTACGAGAATGACCGTCAACCACGCAATAATCAAAGAAATCGGGATTACGGTAACAACAACAACAACGGTAACCGTAACCGAATTTCACAATATGTTGGCGGTGGGAATCAAGGTGGAAACGGGGGTGGTGACCGAAGGGGTAATTTTAGGCCCAAGAATCACGAGGTAAATGGTCCGAGATGTCAAGTAAATTAACAAGCACCGAGGGGTGTCAATGGGCGATTTAGACCAGTGGTCACCGAAAATGACTCACCGATTGTACCTAACACCCGAGGAAGAAGGTCGTTCGATTGCAAGCCTAATTACATAACATTCTACCCCACTTCAACGGTAGAACCAATGACGAGCCATATACACATTTGGCGGAATTTTCAGCCATATGTGGTACGATTGGTGGTCATGATTTTGCATTAGAAGACGTGAAATTGACACTCTTTCAATTCTCACTAAAAGATAAAGCGAAGCAATGGTTTCTTACACTGCTGGCAAACAGTATTTGTACATGGGCGGAAATGCTACAAGTATTTTTGGATGAATACTATTCTATTGCTAAGACCGACGACGCAATAGATGTGATTCGGTCGTTTAGGCAATTACCGGGGGAATTATTACATGAGGCCTTGACCCGTTTCAAGGAATTGGTTAGGAAGTGTCCTCATCATCAAATTTCAAGGTGAGAACTACTCAAATGCTTTGTGAGGGGGTTGGATGCTGATGATCACAAATATTTACAATCGGCTCAGTTCAAGGTGAGGGGGTTGGATGCTGATGATCAAATTTCAAGGTGAGAACTACTTAAATGCTTTAGAAAGAGAGTTGGTGCGGATGAAAAAGAAAGATGTTGGTGCGGCTCAGTTCGCGGTATGCGAAGATTGTGGGGATCTTGGGCATAGAACCGAGGAATGTCAAGTGGGCATGGCACATGCGAATGAAGAGGTGCATCAAGTTTATGGTAAGAGAAAACAATTTGACATGAATTCAAACACGTATCACCCGAGCTTGAGAAATCATCCTAACTTTCGCTATGGGAATGCTTCAAACCAGATGAACCCCAACTTTCAAACGAACAATCAAGGGGGAAATCAAGGGGGTTCAATGTACCAAAACCGTCAAGGTGGTAATCAAGGGGGATACCAACGAAATTACAAACAAGGGAGTGGCCAGAATTATCAGAACAGCGAAAGTGGGTATCAAAGAGGTTATAACCAAGTTAGTAATGGAGATGGTAATCCAAATCCTCCAATGGGTGGTGAAGACTCGTAAGCTCCAAGCTAGATGCAATCATGAATGCCATCACAGCTTCGAATCAAGAAATCAAGATGGAAATGAAGAAAGAGTTCGAGGTTTGTGACAAGTCACATAAAGCTTTGGAGAAGCAAGTGGGGCAACTTGCGGAGGAAATGGCACAATTGCGACGCAATGGTGGAAAGCTACCGAGTGACATTACCGTGAACCCAAAACATCAAGGATCGAGCTCGAAGAACACACGTGAGGTACCGATCAATAAAATTTCTTTACGTAGTGGTCGAGTCGTTAATAATGGTGTTGTGTCACCACCACCTCAGTTTGTTGAAGGGGTGGTAGAAGAGGTTAGCGATGATGAGAGTATTGATGGTCAAACGGGTAAAAAAAGAAAATGTTTTAAAAAATGAAAAAAATACACCCGTTGTGACCGTCCTCGTCCCAAAAGCTAAGGAAAAGGGTGTGGAGGTTAATATCGCCCCTTATCCCGAAGCCTTATTAGGACCATCAAAGAAAGTGGTAAATAAAAGAGGTCCCCACCAAGAAGAAATGTGGGAGATTTTTAAACAAGTCAAAATCAATTTACCTCTTTTGGATGCCATAAAGTAGGTTCCATCTTACGCTAAGTACTTGAAAGATCTATGTACCCAAAAACGAACTCACAAATTCCCTAAGAAACTTGATTTATCCGAAAACGTGAGTTCGATTCTTTCGGGTGCACTTCCACCTAAGCTACAAGATCCAGGAGTGCCTATCATCTCCATTCAAGGATGGAGAATTTAAAATGACAAGGGCACTTTTGGATCTTGGAGCTAGTGTGAGTATTTTACCGGGTAGTTTGTATGACCAATGCGAATTTGGTCCACTTAGAGTGGCAAACACTACTGTACTGTTAGCTGATTTAACTCCTAAACTACCCGTGGAATAGTCACAGATGTAATTGTTAAGGTCGAGGACTTTTACTATCCAGTGGACTTTCTTGTCCTTGATTATGTTTCGCTAGATCTAACCAAGCAGCCCACGGTTATTTTGGGTCGACCGTTTTTGGCAACATCAAATGCTCAAATAGATTGCAAAACGAGAACGGTCGACATGACTTTCGGTAACCGTCGGTTGTGGTTAAATGTTTTTTTCGGATTAACGGATCCTCTAGTCAATGACGAATTATATAAGGCGGACGTTGTTGATGCATGTATACCTCTTTGCGACATGGGTGTCGAGGAGGAAAACACAATAGAGGAGTGCTTTATGTTTAACAGGTTACAGTCGGAAACCAATCGAAGCATAGATGAGGAGGAGAAGAAAATGGAGGTGCTGGCGGTAAGGGAAGGAAGACCACCTTGGACACACCAAGTGGAAAGTCTTCCCGAAAATATTGACACAAAGCTTAAGCCGTCATTGGTTGAACCTCCTGTTGTTGAGCTGAAGGTGTTGCCCAAGCATTTGAAGTATGCTTATGTGGGTGAGGGCGACTCTCTACCGGTCATCATTGCGGCAAATCTGACCGGGGAGCAAGAGGAGAAGTTGATGAATGTGTTGGTCGCCAATAGAGCCGCTATTGGGTGGACCATTGCTGATTTGAAGGGAATTAGCCCTTCTGTAGTGATGCATAAAATCATCACTGAAGATGGAAGCACTCCTTCTCATGACATACAACGGAGACTAAATCCAAACATGTGAGAAGTGGTCAAGAAGGAGGTGCTAATGTGGCTAGATGCAGGTATTATATACCCCATCTCTGATAGCCAATGGGTGAGCCCCACACAGATGGTTCCTAAAAAAGCAGGCATCCAAGTCGTCACTAATAACGCAGGTGAAGAGGTAGCCACTCGGCCGGTAACCGAGTGGCGTATTTGCATTGATTATAGGAAGTTGAATTCTGCAACTTCCAAAGACCATTTCCCTTTGCCTTTTATTGACCAAATTGTTGAAAAGTTAGCGGGTCAAAAATATTATTGTTTCTTGGATGGGTATTTGGGTTACAATCAAATAGCTATCCATCCGGAAGACCAAGCTAAGACCACTTTTACTTGCCCATACGATACCTTCGCATTTAGGCAAATGCCGTTTGGGCTATGTAATGCCCCCGCCACCTTCCAAAGGTGTATGACGAGTACCTTTTCAGATATGGTGGGGGAATCTTTAGAAATCTTCATGGATGACTTTTCAATCTTTGGGTAATCATTTGATGGTTACCTTGACCAACTCGAAAAGGTTTTGAAAAGATGCGTTGAAAAGAATTTAGTTTTGAGTTGGGAAAAGAGCCATTTTATGGTTCAAGAGGGAATCGTGTTGAGCAACGTGGTGTCGAGTTGTGGGATAGAGGTTGATAGGGCAAAAGTTCAAGTTATTTCTACTTTGCCATATCCCACGAGCGTTAACGGTGTTAGGTCATTTTTGGGTCACGCGGGGTTTTATAGAAGGTTTATAAAAGGGTTTAGTGACATAACAAAACCTTTGAGTAATCTATTGTTAAAAGACCAATCGTTTGACTTCAACAAAGATTGTCAAAATTCCTTTAACGTGTTGAAACAAAAGTTAGTTGAGGCCCCAATCTTGCAATCACCAAACTGGTCGTTACCATTTGAAATCATGTGTGATGCAAGTGATTACGCGGTGGGGGCCGTGTTGGGTCAAAGGGTAGAAAGGAAACCCGTTGCAATATACTACGCAAGTAAGACTCTTTCAGATGCTCAATTAAATAATACAACAACTGAGAAAGAGCTACTTGCGGTGGTATATGCTTTGGATAAATTCCGGGCTTATATTTGGGGTAACAAAGTAATTGTTTATTCTGACCATTCTGTTGTCAGGTACCTCATGGAGAAAAAGGATGCAAAGCCGCGGTTGATCCGACAGGTTCTCCTGCTACAAGAGTTCGGCCTAGAGATTTGGGATAAGATGGTAGCGAGAATGTGGTGGCGGACCACTTATCCCGGTTGTTGATAGAAGAGGGTTCTTCTTGTGTGGAGATCAACGAGACTTTCCCAGATGAGCACATTCTTAAAGTGTCAATATTACCTTGGTTTGCTAACATCTTAAATTATTTGGTGACAGGTGATTTTTCGGCTCATTGGGATAGAAGAGAAGGTTGCATTTTCTTTCTCAGATCAAGTACTACACATGGGAAGAACCGGATTTGTTCAAGACATGTCCGGATCAAGTAGTAACAAGATGTATTCCTGATGAGGAGACCCAAGTCTCTTGACGCACTTGTATACCTTTGCTTATGGGGGCCATTTTAGTGGTCATAAAACGGGACATAAAGTGCTTAATAGTGGCCTTTATTGGCCAACTATCTTCAAAGATGCTTTTAACTTTGCTAAGAACTGTGTTGAATGTCAAAAGTTATGGGGCATTTCTAAGCGGGATGAGATGCCCATGCAACCGATCCTTATTGTAGATATTTTTGACGTGTGGGGAATCGATTCATGGGCCCATTCCCATTCTCATGGGAATTTGTACAGTTTGGTGGCGGTAGATTATGTGTCAAAATGGGTCAAAGCGATCGCCACCAAAATAATAAGCATACCGTTGTTTGCAATTTTGTGCAAACAAATATCATTTCTAGATTTGGGATACCTCAGGTAATTATTAGTGATGGGGGATCTCACTTTAAGAATTTTAATTTTGGGAAATTCCTTAAACGGTATGGTGTCGACCATAGAATTGCTACCCCCTACCACCCGCAAACGAGTGGTCAAGTTGAAGTGTCCAATAGGCAGATTAAAGAAATTTTGCAAAAGACCGTTCGACTGGACCGAAAGGATTGGTCAACGAAGTTGAACGATGCCTTATGGGCCTATCGAACGGCGCATAAGACACCTATTGGCACTACTCCTTACCGCTTAGTTTACGGTAAAAATTGTTATCTACCAGTTGAACTTGTGCATAGTGCATTTTGGGCTATAAAAGAGGTTAACCTTAAATATGATGATGCAGGTAAGGAACGCAAGTTAAAGCTTTGCGAGTTAGAAGAGCTTCGGGAGAAGGCATATGAGTGTGCTTCGAAATATAAGGATGACATGAAAAGAGCACATGATGTCAAGCTGAAGTCAAAGGAATTTGTAGTGGGCCAAAAGGTATGGCTATATAATTCACGGCTCAAGTTCTTTCCGGAAAGCTTAAAAGCAAATGGATGGGCCCGTTTGTGATCACAAGGGTTGGCAAGCTAGGGGATGTTACAATCGAGGACCCAGAGGATGGGTCAAAACAAACGGTCAATGGTCATCGTCTTAAACCGTTTATCGATGGTAACGAGGACAACATTGGAGCGAACAAGGAATCGTAAGCTTTCTGGTAAGCGTATCGACTTATGAGGTCAACTAGAGGACCAAAAACATTTGTTGTAGAATTTGTATCTTCTTATTGTTTGCGCGCATTGTTTGTTTGTTTGTTTTGTTTGTTTTATACTAATCTCGTTAAACGTGTGAAGTTCGGATTGTGCAAACGGGTGAAGACATAAGATATGTTTTTAAACTTTTTTTGGTAATGAGGACAATCCACGGTTATTCGGGGGGGGGTATGGTAAATGAACCGATCACATGTTGTTATATATATATATATAATTAGAAAACGGTGATGCGTCGGTGACGGGTCCTCAGGCCGTCGCCGACGGTCTCTTGTGGGGTGTGTCGGGTCAGTTCCGTCGTATACAGTGGTTTAAGCCGTGGGAGGGTTTCCCCATTTAAATGGGGCGTCGACGATGCACCAAGGGACCGTCGCCGATGGGCCTTGGTTAGTCAGCCGACGCTGATGTTGTTTTAACTCAAAAAGTCGAACCCAAGCTCAATTTAACCCACCAAACCTCAACCCAAAGGTATTTTCAGCCACAATTTCGACCCGGTTTAACCTTATCCAACCAATATCTCTTTAAAACCAACCACCTTCCTGCATATTCATCACCAAATAATCCATCTTCCCCAAATTTCCTCCAAGAACCCTAATCTTCAAACCTTCATAACTTCTCCAATTCTTCGCCAAATCACCTGATTCTTGAGCCTTTTTTGTGTGGTTTTCCGAGTAGAACAAAACCCCTAACACGGTTTCCCTCAATTCTTGCTTGTTTGCAAGATTTATGGTTTTCCGAGCAGAACAAAAAAGTGTCTTCAACTTTGCACTATATCTTCTTCAAGTTCTATCATCTACACAATACTCAAGGTATGATTTTTGAATTTAGGTTTAAAGGTAGATTGTTTATGATACTACACATGAGTTGTTGTTTGAATTTAAGTTTATTGTTGATTTGGGTGGGATTGAACATGCAACATAGCTATGTAATGAGTTTGTGATTATTTAGGTTGCATGTATGAGCATGAATATAACGTTGAATCCTGTCTAAAATCTTATTTACTTAGGATTAAGAACATAAGAGCTTGAATTTAAAATGTTGACAACAGTGCCAATTTTGAAGATTTAATTAGCTAATTTGTCTAACCATTTAAGTTATGATTCAACGTTGTGCAACATGTTCAAGAAGTCAATTTTGGTTGAACTTAAAGTAAGAGTTTAAATGTTGGGGTTTGACCATGTTTAATTGTTTTCCTTTGTATTATGTCTTCTAGGTATAGCAAGCCGAATACGAAGTAAAATTTCGGGTCCAGGTTCGTCTTCAGGAGCCGGATCGTCCTCGGGCATAGAGCAAGGAATGGAAACAATTAAGTGGGATGGAAGACAATGATGATAGATTGTTCAGGCAGGATTGGGTATGGGAAAGAATCAAAGATAGTAATGTGGGCGAGCCCTGGGAAAATAATAAACGAAGACCACTTTCATGGTTTAACGACAAGCGGCTGGAGATTAAGTGTGCAAGTGGAAAACGGTTAATGGGGTGTCTATATATATTCCGAATGGGTTGTGCCGGAACGCATGTTAAACGTGGAGGAATTTTGAACGATTGGGATTGTTCAGATGTTCGAGAAATTGGCTGGGAACGAGTGTTGGATTGGTGTGAGGATATCACACCACGGGTTTATCTGGCTGCAGTCTGCGAATGGTTAGCCTCACTTCGGTTTGTCAACAAAGATGGCCCGTCGAATACATGGCGGCTGGTGGGTGACACGGGGAGAGGGCAGATGGTTATGTCTTTCGAGACTATGAATTGTATTGCCCGATTTGATTCTTTAGGGGTCGACGAGTACGATTATTACAATGTCGACTAGTTTTTGGAGAACAAGGTTAATACTGCTAATCCCGACGGAATGGTTGAGTTGGTTTTGCCTTATTGTGATGGTGGGCCTACTTTGTGCAGTCATTTATCGGTTGAAGGAAAGATCCTTCAACCCTTCTCTCTCGAAAACATAATGGTTAGATTCGGGGACCGAGGGAAGGTGAAGGCCTCGGATTGTCGGGTACTTCACTCGTTGCTTTATGGAGTGCCTAAGTTATCTTGGCGTCATCTTGTTATAATCAACACATGGGACACTCGTGAGTCGTACACTCGGAAGATGATAACATACGTACGACTCATTAGTGCCATGATAGTGCAGCAAAACCGGTTGCCGCCTAATTCATTATGGGTCTCGAAGCCGGTGGATCAAATTTGCTTCGCCTAAATGAAGCAACATTGGAATATCCAAGTTCAAGTGTACGGTCACTAATATACCGTCACTGATGACCAGGGGCATCGGTTCCAGTTCACCGATCCAAGTGCAGCTATACCCGGATACCCGTAAAAGGGTCCGAGGGGACCCCGTCAAAGATACACCCGGCCACATCGAGAACGTCTCCGCGTGTATTTGGGAAAATCAGGAATATGAGCAAAGGAGGCAACAGTGGGAACAAAATTGGGAAGCCCAGCAACAATCACATTGGGCTGAAGAGGCTGCGTATCGGGCCAAAGAGCAAGAGCATTGGAAGAGGTTACAAGAGCAGTGGGCCGCCCAACAAGCTTTTATGGAGAGACAAGACTTGTACCAAGCACAAGAATTGTCAAGAAGGCAAGCATGGGAGGAGGAGCAGGAAAGGGCGTGTGTTGAACAAAACGCTTTTTAAGACCGTCGATGGCATGCTTTGGCGGTGGCGCAATAGATGGCGGTAAATAACACCAAACATTTGCATGACCAGGAGCGCCACCATATAGATTGGGAAGCAGGTCGTCTATATCAGGAGCACGCGCCTTGGACATCATATGAGAACCTACCTCTTCCCATTGGGCCCTCTGATCCATCTCCGCATTGGCCCGAAGCAGTCAAGTCCAGTTTTATCCCACCACAGTTCCAACCACCAGCTGAAGTCGAGAGAGGGCCATGCAACGACTTCCATGACATGATGTTGGCCCTCACCGGATATCCCTATCAGCCATACCCCCAGGTGGATCCCAACGAGCGCTACCAGAGATGACACCGGTACGTATTCTTTGTTGTTGTAAATTTTTGGGTAAATCTTAATTTATATTTCATCTCGTATTAGTAGTTAAATAAACTTGTCGGTGTGTTCCCTATATAACCCTCACGAGACCTACTCGTCCTTTAGAGCTGTCGGAAGGTTTAAAAGGGCTTGTTGCATACGCTAAATGCAACCGTGATTCCTACAAAAGTAAGTTTAGGTTGTTGTTGTAAAATATTTTTCCACAACATTAAAGTTGAATAAATTATATGCCTTGGTAATTCTTTTAATAAAAATGGTAGAACTAAGTAACTAACAAACTTTTGTAGTTGTGAGAAGCTTGCTTCTACACGAAGACTGAAATTTGTAGGTGCATTGTGTTCGCGAGACAACTATTTTTTGTTGAAGTTGAAGAGCACACGTAGAATGAGCGAAAAACCAGGTGCATACGTTCCCTTTAGCTTTGATTTATTTTTGGTTTAATAAGTGGAGTGTTACTTTATTCTCCGGGGTGAAATTTTGGGAAGGTTAGTTGTGTTACATCCCTTGGGCGTTGTAAAAGTTCTATTCCTACACATTGAGGACAATGTTGATCTCAAGTGTGGGGATGGAGAGAAAAAGTTTTTCAATTTTGACACGTTCATTTATACACTATACATTGAGGACAATGTTGACCTCAAGTGTAGGGATGGGGGAAAATTTCAAAAAACTTTTCAAAATGTCTTTGCTTAAAGTGGTCTAAAAAGCACAAGTAACTAAGTTAATGAGGGATGACATAACCCATGTGGTCTTTTGTCATGGTCAAGTTCAAATTAATAACATGACGGGTATTTAACATGTGGTTATTTGGGAATAACCCGCCTAAGAAACTTGCATTTTATACATATCACATACCATACCTTATATATGTGAGATTTTGAGCCACTTTGATATATAATAAATGCATATATTTCTTTGGTTGAGTAGACCATTAGTCATATATTGTAGAACTTGCAATTTTTGATACGTTTGAGACCATAGACCGAATATGAGCATAAGAATGATTAAGGCATTAGGTAAACCTTTTTACTTTACACCATTTATATCCTTACCCGAAGTCAATCCCTTAGTCGGCAATTTTGAGCCTAAACTTTCATTTGACAAACGCATTTAGCCCTTGACCTTTGAAGCTTATATTTTACCCATGTGATGAAAACTTGAAAAAAAAGAAACAACAATTGAGAAAAGAAAAGAAAAATGCATGTATAGATAGTCGTTGAATAAAAGGCGGAAAACTTTTGCCTTGTAGTTAGTGTTTCATAGCCGATTATGCTAGTATAGTGTTTGTGTAATAAAAATCGAGTTTTCATCACCTTAGCCACTTTCAAAGCATCCCACTCCATACCCCTAGCCTAGCCCCAATACAACCGGTTCAAGACCTTTTGACTTGTGCTTGTTATTTGTGTTCAGTGGTGGAGAATGATTGAGTTGCAAGCTTATGCGGGTATATGTTCTAATCGGTTTGTATGTTTACATCAAGAGTGCTAATGTATTACTTATTAGCCAGATTATGAGCCGAGTGGAGGGAACATTGTGAGAGATATGTATCAATTATGAGTTTTAAAGGCGGGATAATCTTGGATAACCATTTTTTTGTACATATTAACGTTAAATAGTTTGAATGATCAAAATTGTGAACCGAGTATGACATAAGACCTTAACTCATGTCTCGAGAATGGGAAATGTGTTCCTTATTCAACCCACGTGAAAGTGAAAGACAGATTTGCTTGAGGACAAGCAAAAGACAAGTGTGGGGATGTGATACGTGGTCGAAAACCGATGTTCCTATTAAGTTTAAGTTAACATTTTACGTGAATTTTAGTTTCGAATATCCTACTTTTGATTAGATTTGTGTTTTTGCAGGCTTACGAAGTTTAAGGAGCTATTCAGGAGCATTTTGGAGCATCGGGGCGGAAAATGGGTCAACAGGGATTACCAAATGGGAAAACAGGAAATCAAGCATTGTAGAGGCCGTCGCCGACGCCCAGTGCGACCGTTGGTGACGCCCCTCAGAAAGCCCGTTGGAGAAAAATGGTCATAGATAGTGGATTAAGGCGTCGGAGGAAAATGCATAATTTTGGCGGCCGTCGGCGACGCCTCTCTGATTATTTGGTTGCTGAATTTCATTTTTGAACGGGTTTTAATGTTTGTTTGACCCATTGGTGAAGGAGTTACGAGTTTGTGAGTTTGAAAACACCTCTTGGGAGCCAAGAACACCATACCATTCATCCACAACCTCTTCCAATCGATCCAATCCATTCCATCATCCGAATCATAACCCTTGATCATAACCCTAGCCTATTCTCACCATCTCATTCATCATCCATCCATATCCATCTTCCATCTCAAACCCCAACAATCATCACCCCTACTTCGAAGCTTCAAGATGTTTCATGAGTGGCTAATCTTTGAGGGTTTCACCTTGGTGTAGACATTTGTAAGATTTAGGGTTACTTTATGATTTTGGTTGATTTTGTGACAAATTGAATTAATTGATAATTGTCTTGCATTTGAACTATATTTGTGAATTGTCGAATGATGATAAAATTTGACTTTGTGAAACAAGTTTATGTATTTATGCCTTATCTTTCAAAAGGGATTATTTGTCCGAAGTAACAAAGTGTGTTGTGGTCCGTCATATACGTGATAGCAATTAGCACCTAAGCTTTGTGATATCAAACTGTTAATAACAAATTCAATTGAATCAATCTAAAATCGTTAGTAACACTAGGTTTTGCATTTGTTGAACCGGGTGTGAACCTTGTTTCCAATCATTGTTTTAACCAAGTAATCTAGTTTCCGTGCAATTGTTTAATTTAGCGATTAAGTAACTAAACCATTTTTTGTCAGATCAATCTGACACCTCTTCAAACCAAACCAAATCAAATTAATCAACCGTATAGCAAGCTTCATAAAAAGTGACATTTTTACTTAAAATCAATCACATCCATTCGCAAACCACAAACTCTTTGTGGTTCGACCCCTTACTACCACTAACACATTGTTAATGGTAATTTCAGACTATATATATTATCTTTAACCGGGGCGCGACATTCCGATCACAAGGTCCGCCTCTGTGACTTACAAGATTGTTCATGAATGGTGGGGCTTGCTGAAGCAAAAGAAAGATCTTGAGGCTGCCCAAGCGGTCCTTGGTAAAGAGCGAGCCCAAGTGGTTGCGCGTGAGGTTGTGGTGCAGGCAAAGGAGACTGATTTCGCCGACAACCAGCGAGCTGAAGAATGGTCTGTGCTGGGGTGGAAGAGACGGGCCGAAGCCTCAGACGCCAGAGCTGCGGAGGAGCGTAAGTTGTGGAAAGAGGCTTGTGAAAGGGATAACAGGGAGAACAAATCCCTAAGGGATGAACTGGCCTGGTTGCGCGCTGATGTGGCGTGAGAGAAGAAAGAGAAGGAGGCGGCGACTGCACAGGCTAGTGTGCAACGTGCACAAAGTGAGCAGAAAGAGGTACCCCCTTGTCTTTGTGTTCACTCATTTTTATATTACTAAATTATGATGCTAACCTTGTTGTAAACAAACAGGTTGAAGCTTGCGCTGCTCTGGAGAGCGCCAAGAAAGACCTCCAAGCAGCCTTGGTGAAGAAGGCTGAGCTTCATCGCAGACTGCGATTGGCGGAAACGAAGGTGGAGGCGGGCGAGAAAAAAATGGAGGATGCTGAAGACGCCCGCTCCATCTCTGAGTCGTTGGTGGAGTTGCTGACCAACAACATGTTGTGGCTTCAGCGGCATGGAATTGTCAATGTAAGTACTCCGCTTGTTTTTTGATCATTATGTGATTTCTTTGAATTTGCAGATTGTGAACTCCATTCTGAACTCTGCGAAATTAGATGGCGCAGTGGCCAAGCTAGTGGTTGTTGCGCGCCATGATGGGCATGCACAAGGCTATGCTGAGTGTGTGCAACAGGTCACTTATGCATTGGACGTCCCATGGGATTCCAGCCATGCTTCCACTCATGAAGTCAATACCGGAGCTGTTTTCGAGAGGGCACAGCAAGGGTATACCCGTCTTGATATCCCAGCGTTGGAATTGGTGAGCGAGGCACTCACCCACGATGACTTCGTCGACCGCTTGAAGGATATCTTTTTGGAAGAAGCCGGAGCCGATGCTGATGAAGACTAGTGTAGGATCCTTAATTTAATATCTTTGTAGGATATTTGGTTGTGTTGCGCACTACGCGGTTTTGTAAATATTTTTATCCTTAATGAATAGTTTCTTGCTTGTCACAATATTTGCGTGAAATGGACCATCTTTGCGTAGGTATAGCGAATGAAACTGGTAATGAACTCGTGTATGAACATCAGCTCCCATGCACGTCTCATAAATAGTGACTTAGGGTTCAAGAGTCATTGTCTACCAATGTGTTTTCGTGTATGCCCAAAGTGGTTTCGCGCAATTGTAACGAAACATTAAGATAAAAATAAATCAGGTAACTCTTGTCTTTATTACACAATGGGCGTAAGAGCTATATAGAGTAGACAAAAGATAATGAACTTGCAGGTATACATGTAGCACCGTCTTAGCTGCTGCGCGTTCCATGTCCTATGGATGTTTGTTCCATCTAGGCTCTTGAGGATGTATGCGCCTTTTCCTAGGACTTCATGGATAACATAAGGACCTTCCCATTTGGGTGCCAGTTTTCCAAGACGTTCATCGTTAGACGCCTCATTGGAACAAAGTCACCAGGTAAAAAGGTACATACGCAGACTCGCGCATTGAAGTACTTTTCGAGTTTGGACTTGTATTTTGCCTCGTTGATGGCAGCGTTTTCATGCCTTTCTTCTAGTAAGTCTAAGTCAAGTTTGCGCTCGTTTTTATTTTTTTGGCTTTGTGCAGCTAGCATGTGTGGTGATGGGAGCCTATCTCTGCGAGAATTATTGCCTCCGTCCCGTACACAAGGCTGAAAGGAGTTTCGCCTGTGCTGGTTTTAGGCATGGTTCGATGAGCCCAGAGGATACTTGGCAATTCGTCTACCCAACCTCTGCGCGCTGTACCCAACCTCGTCTTGGTCCCTTCGACTATGCTTTTGTTAGTTCTTTCCACTTGGCCGTTCCCTTGAGGATGCGCGATCGAAGTGAATACGTGCTCGATATGCATTTCGTTCATCCATTTCTGTAGTTCTTCAGCTGAGAAATTGGGACCATTATTGTTGACTATGCGCAGGGGTAACCCAAAGCGTCATATAATATGTTCCCATATGAACTTTCGCACTACAGTTGTTGTGGTGGATGCAAAGGGTTTGGCCTCTACCTATTTGGTGAAATAATCGACTACGACGATTATGAACTTCACCGCTCCTGGAACATCTGGGAATGGTCCCACCATATCGATTGCCCATTGTTGAAAAGGCCACGCCGTTGTCACCAGGATCAGAGGATTCTTGGGGCGCAGTGTCTTTGGAGCGTGGCACTGGCATGATGCGCATTTTCATAGTGTCTCGATCGCATCAAGGTGCATGCCAAGCCAATAGTAACCGGTGTTCATGATCTTTGCCACGACCATGCACGGGTCAGTGTGAATTCCGCATAACCCTTCATGTATTTCACGGATCAAGTACTACGCGTCTTGCAGATCAATGCAGCGGAGGAGCGATCTAATGTATGACTTTCGGTATAAGATACCGTCTGCCATTTCATAGTTGAGTGCCTTGTTCTGGACTTTCCTTGCTTCCGCTTTGTTTTCGGGGAGGCACTCGTGTTGCAAGAACAGGATAATGGGGACATCCAAGACGGATTTCCCACTTCAACGATGTTGACTTGCCGCAAAGGAACAGAAGGGTTTTTGAGTACCTCAATGTGCACCTTGTGCGCAAGGTGCTTGAAGCTTGTAGTAGCTAACTTGCTGAGAGCGTCGGCGTGTTTGTTCTCGCTTTGATTGACCTAGGTTATTTTGAAGTGTTGGAATTTGGTTATTAAGGCTTGCGCCTATTCTAGATACAAGCCCATTACCTCGCCTTTTGCGTCGTACAGGCCATTGACCTGTCTGGCGACTAATAGGGAGTCGACGTGGGCCTCCAAATTCTGCGCACCTATTTTGATTGCAAACCAAAGGCCTACCAGGAATGCTTCATACTCAGCTTCATTATTGGTACTTTTAAAATCCAATCTGATGGCATAGGTGAATTCTTGATTGTAGGGGCTTATTAAGCGAAGACCTGCTCCTGCACCATCATCGTTAGACGCGCTGTCGGTATGAAGTGTCCATGCGCGGTCATCTGTAACCGACGTTGGGTTCTGTACAGCTTCACACTCTTGCACTTTTTTCTGCGACACTTCCACAATGAAATCAGCTAGTATCTAGCATTTTATTGCTGGGTGTGGTTTGTACACGATATTGTGTCCACCAAGCTCAATCGCCCATTTTGCTAGCCGACCAGATATGTCCGGTTTCGACAAAATTTGGCCTAGATGATAGTTCGAGAGAACTATTATTTCATGGCCGGAAAAATATCGGTGCAACCGCCGAGATGCATGGACCAAAGCTAGAGCAAGCTTTTCCATTATGGGATATCAAGTCTCTGGGTCAGTAAGCATCTTGCTGACGTAGTAGATCTGAGTTTGAACTCCTACGCGCTCTACTAGTAGGACTGCTCCCAGAGCGATATCTGATGTGGAAAGGTAAAGTATCACTGGCTTGTTCTTCTGCGGCACGGTGAGCGTAAGTAGCTGGATTAAGCATTCCTTCATTTGGGTGAAGGCTCTCTCCGCATCCGGATTTACTGAAACTTGTTTTTCTTCACACAATTCCACAAGGTGCTAATGAATGGGAAGGATTTAATCGCGTGGTTGGCCAGGAACCTGTTCACCGCAACCAGCCGCCCCGCCAAGTGCTTCATTTCTTTTATAGTTGACGGTGATGGCATACGCTGAATTGCTTCCACTTTATCGGGATTGACTTTGAAGCCATCGCGTGTAATGATGAATCCCAAAAATTTGCCTTCCTCCGATCCAAAAGAGCACTTGCTGGGGTTCAGCTTCAGATTTGCCTTACGCAAGGAAGCAAACTTTTTTTGAATGTTTGCCAGCATCTTCTCCTCATCTGAGCTCAAGATGACGAGGTCATCAATGTATACTTCCACGGTTTCACCAATGTCATCCCCAAAGACATGGTCCATAAAACGTTGCTAGGTGGCTCCTACATTGCACAATCCGAATGGCATTTTTGTGAAGCAGAAAATGCCCTTATTTGTTCGGAATGCGGTTTTGTCTTCTTCTTTTTTCTTCATTTGGATTTGGTGGTAGCCCTTTTAGCAGTCAAGAAAGCATTTCCACCTAAATGAAGCAAGAGAGTCCACCTTTTTGTCGATTTCCGGTAAGGCGTAACAGTCCTTGGGACATGCTTTGTTGAGATCCTTGAAATCGACGCACATGCGCCAACTGCCATTGGAATTTTGGACCATGACTGGGTTGGCTACCCATGTCTGATAACGTACCTCTCGGATGATTCCTGCTTGGAGAAGCTCTGAGACTTGCTCGTTCAGAGCGCGGGTCAAGCTGCGCTATTTCTAAACTATGGGCTGAACTGAAGGGAATGTGTGCAATGCATGCTTAGTGATTTCCTTGGCACTCCAGTCATATCCGCAGGTGACCATGCAAAAATATCAGAATTACGGAACAACAGCTATTTCAAAGGTGCCTTGATTACGGGAGTCATGGCGGGCCCAAGGGTACAGTCTGTTCCGGGTACTTTTTGTTGAGCACCCACTTTTCTGGTTCACCGTTGGATGATGGCTTTAGTTGCTTTATTGGCGGTTCCTTTTCGACAGACATGACTTCCTTCCTTGCATACATAATGGCCACTCCGGTTTCCGTGGGAAAATCGCAAGCGGCGTGGGGAATGGAAGTAATCATGCTGAAATCCCGTTGAGCACGTCAGCCTAGTAGCAGGTCAGGGCGCGAGGTTGCGGGCATTACCATGAAGTTCACCTAGACCGTGCGAATGTGGCGCCTGTCACACCCCGACCCGCAGCGGAAAAGGTGACCGGGCATGATTGGGCTATCATCAAAGCTCATGACATTTATTATACGTTTCATATTCATTAATACAATTTAATAGGAAATTTACAATCATAATTACATCATGACCTAACATCAATCTAAGCTTCTTTGTTTTCTTCTAAGGCATTTCCTATGTTTTCCTTGCTTCATCCTGTTCACCTGTATCACGTGTAAAAAGGGTTTTTGGATCAACAAAAAGTTGGCGAGTGAATCCTATGGAAAACATTTGAACAAGTTTATTTAATTGATTATAAAATCTGTGCACAACCACACATGAGTAAAAATAGATGTAAACTCGTTCACCAATCAATTTAATATTAAACATTACACACATGAACAATAATGGATCGTTTAGAGGCACGCGTTGCTCAACTCGTCTCTCACGAGGAACTGATGGGCCTAATGAATGAATTGCATAAACTTGACAATATGAAATACATAACTACAAACAATATAAACTCAATAATACACACACGAACAATAATGGATTTGTTTTGAGGCACGCGTTGCTCAACTCATCTCACACGAGGAACTGGTGGGCTTAATGAATGACTTTCATATAAGTTGACAAAATGAAATACATAACCACAACAATATAAACAATCTAAGTTTAGATCACAATATGGTATGGCACAAGTTTAAATAAACGAGTTAATTATTTGGTGACACATGACACACCCCAAAACGTGAAATTAAAAAAGGGGAGTTGTAAAATTCACTCACAGTGGGTGCGTTCGGTTGATGATGTTGAATGCACGCGAAGTGGTTTTAACCACGAGTGAAATTAACCTAGATAATGGCATAATGTTTCGGTAAGTAAACGGATTTTATTAATCCATTTTAGTAGGATTGTTGGGTGTATTTTTGTGAGTTTAAGGCTATTTTTTAACCTTAAAAATGTTATTTTTAAGTATTTTTAATTGATTTTTAAATAAAATAAATAAATAAAAATAATAAAAAAATTGACTTTTTTGACCGTTGACCATTGACCATTGACCTTGACTATTTGACCGGTTCGTATGAGTGTAAATGTGCGCTGGGTGAGGCTCGAACCCGAGACCTCCCGTACGCGTGCACGCAGCTCTACCAACTGAGCTACGTGTCTAACCCGAAATATTTCTGTTTTTAATTATATTTATATATTAATTAGATTAATCCGAAAATCAACTTATTTCTAAAAAGATTTTAATCAGTGACTCGGTGCGCTCCACAGGTCTCGAACCCGGGACCTGTGGTTTAGGTTAACACACAGTCCACCGCTGGACTGTGTGTTTAACTTGTTCTATAACCTGATTTTTATTATACTTATATACAATTAAATAATTTCAGTTCCACCTTATTTAAAAAGGTTGGATAATTGTCCGGACCGGTGCGGTAGCCCGGACTTGAACTCGTGTCCTGTGATTAAACATACACACAGTCCACCGCTGGACTGTGTGTCTATCTTGGTTATTATTCTGGTTTTTATTAAACTTAACATGTACAGCGGTGACTCCGGTTCGGTTAAAAAAAAGGACATTTTTATTAAGGCAAGCATGCGTGGGACAAGATTCGAACTCAAGACGTTTACGTGTTTAATGTGCACACAGTCCACCACTGGACTGTGTGTCTAACCCGAGTTATTTCTTGATTTAAATTAAACTTATATGTTACCGAAACTTCGTCTTCTTCGTCAGTTTTAACCAGAAACGATGACTGACTGGTTCGAAGTTTTAATCATGTTCGTTAGTGTTTTGAGGTTAATTACAGGTGAGATATATGTAAAAAGAATGAAAGATTTAAGCGTAAGGTATACCGACTGGACTTCTCTGTTTCTCCGGCAGAACTCCGGTGACAGCAAAAGATTCCGGCGTCGTGTGTCTTGCGGCAGAGAATCTTCAGCAAGCTTGAAAAGGATATGGGTGACTTCGGTATAAGCTCAGGGGGTTCAGTAAGGCCCAGAAGTGAAGGGCTCGGTTTTCCGGCGAGGTACAGAAGTTTTCCGGCGAATGGATTTATGTCGGGTAAAGGTGGGGTTTTGAGCGAAAAAGCTAGCAGAGGTTCGAGGAGGTATTTATAAGGCAGGTTATCGATGAACTGAGTCGGATTTCAGGCTTGATTCAAAGTCATTACGTTTTCCGGCGGTTATAGCTTGTGTCGCGGGTTCAGGCGTCGGTTATAACCGATGCAGTGTTTAAGGTTTACGTTATAACTGAAGTAACCGTCCAATCTCGCGAGATCGCCGGGATTTCCGACGACTGCATTTGGGCGCGCCGATTTTGAATTCGAGAATTATAATATGTATTAATTGTTTCCATTAATTAACAAGGAATACAAGTGGCGCAGTGGTTGAGTGTGTGCGTGTTAAGTCTGTTGTTGACCCGGCTGACTGACCCGGGTTCGAAACCCGGTAGTGCCATATTATTTTTATTTTCTTATTTTTAACAGTTTTTCAAAAACAAATTATATATTCCAATATAATAATTAATTATGTATCGTTTAAAATTATTTTGGGCATTAAATTCGCAACGAAATTTTTAACTGATTGTTCGGTTAATAAACGGAGCGGGTTTGGTAAATCCGTTTTTGACGGATGTTACAGTGCCCGTCGGAAAGAGTCACCTGGAAAGAAATTTGGCCCAAAGGAAAAATAGCCTCGTTGCAGAAACCACTGAGTGGGAAATCCACCGGCTCCAGGCGTGCTTTGTCCTCTGGGTCTAGCTGCTGGAAGCACTGTTCATAGATAATGTCCATAGAGCTCCCATGGTCTATGAACATGTAGTCGGTGCGGTAGTGGCCAAAGATGCCAGTTATCACTACCCGTCGGTCTTCTTGTGGGCCCCCGGGGACTACGGGGAAGATAACTTGTTGTTCATGCAAGTGAGGCGTGCAACTTTTCTGGTGGCTACGCTTGTGCAAAGGACCACCCTAGATCATATGAACAGACTTAATTTTTTTGTTACTCAGGCCCTCGCCGCCTCGAGTGATTTGGCGCACCTCCTTGCGCATGTTTTGCAGTAAGTGGGTGAGCTTCCCACTCTTAAGCGCTTTTTCAATCTCCAAGCCCAAGGAGATGCAATTATCAGTTGTGTGCCCCGTGTCCTTATGATAATCGCAGAAAAGGTTGGGGTCTTGACCTTTCTTATTGTGCATCGACGCCAGCTATTTGAACTGATGGTCTTTAGTGCTGAGGATCTCTGCCGGTGTCTTCGTCAGTGGGGTCCACTGACGATCGCGATTATCTTGTTTTATTGCTCGCTGGGTAGCGAGTGTATAGATGGTCGCTCGTGCGTCGACCGGTGTGTGGGGAGGGTTCTGGCTATGGTCCCTCCACCTTTTATTCTTCTTCCCAAAACCCCTGCTCAAGTCTTGGGGACGATGTTGCGATAGGGGAAGCCTGCTGTTGTTGAGGTTACGCTCTGTCTGCGCGTAGACCTTTGCTGCTTCCATAAGCTTTTCTCAACTCTTTGGGAGGCCTGTAGTACCTGACAAGACCTTAATCATCTCGTCACAGCGTACAGCACACTTGAAGTGTGCACGAATCAGGTCTTCGTGCACGTCCCCTATCTCCAACACCTCTTTATTATAGCGGGTGATGAAGTACTCAAGACTTTCATCATCACGCCGCCAGATGTTCCTTACGTCAGAAGAATCTCTGACGTAACGCCGCTGCTGGCTGAAGTGTGTTAGGAACTTATCTTTCAAGTCATTCCATGACGCGAGTTTGCCCATGGGCTAATTATCAAACCACATGCGTGCAGCACCTATGAGGGTTTAAACGAACAGGTGACACCACATAGGTAGTGTCCATCCTCCAATCAGTCCTGCGCCACTGAAGAGACGCAGGTGATCGTCCGAGTCTGTCAACCCATTGAATTTTCCGACCTTGGAGGGAAGTTTTGCACGCTCCAATGGTGCGAGCGCTATCTCCTTGATAAACTTGGAATGTTCGGCCACGTCAGTCGGCCGGTAGATCAAGTTATAATCGTGTTCCGCTTCAGGGTTGTAACCACCCCGTGGAGCGGATCTATACGCCGCATGATTCTTTGGCAGCTGGTGAAAAACACTAGCGCTATCACCTTCGCCATAGGTTCTATCTTCCTCACACTGGGTGTACCGTTCCCTTTGGGGGCGCGGGCCCAACCGCGAGTGGACAGATGCTCGCCTAAGGGAGTGAGACTGAAGGCTAGGTGGTGGATGAGTGTGCTCCGTCTCGTGGGTACGGAGCTCAGACGGTACGCTCTCTGCGGTTGGCGAGTTGTAGCTTAGTATTCTTGGTGTAGGTGAAACGTACACCTGAGCAGCGGGCTGCGCTTGGGCAGCAGAGGGGTTCGTTTGTGCGCATAGCTGCGCATAGACGGCATTCAGGGCTGTCTGAGACTTGATGTACCAAGACATCGGGGTCTTACCCAGGGGTAAGACCGACGTGATAGGTACAAAAGGTGTCTCCATCTGGGCTCCGGGAGTGATCGGGATGTTTACACGACCAGAGCCGTGTTGAGTTCCAGCATTCTCGAAGAATCTTCTTCCACTTGTCCGTCGATTCGAGAGGCATGAACTGGGTTCTTGCCTTCGGCTCGAGGACCTCGTGGGGTGTTGGATGGGAAATCAGCCATATGAACGTGAGGCTTGCCGAAAAAATGAAAATGAAGGGAACAATTTGGAAAAAAGAGAGTAAATAGCGGATGGTGCCAATGAAGAAGCACCTGTTGAACCTAGGAATATCTGGGGATATATAAGTTACAACCAAGGTATTTATGCATAAAGGGGTTGTCCCTTCACTTCACTCTTCAGGGTGAACTTACTTAAGCTGATCTACAAAACTAGCAGCGCCGTCAGTCTCGTCATGGGGAAAAGGGTGGTTTTCTCTGTGACCACACTTCGGCGTGAGAGTAAGTACTTGAGGATTGTAAGTAAGGTAGTAAGTAAGTTGTATGTGAGTGGGTGTGTATGCGTATCTTTTACCTGGAGATCCAGTACTTATTTATAGCCGAAAAGATATGTTCAGGAGATGGGCTGGTGGGCCTTGGGCCCGCCCATACAGCCAAAGATGTTCATTTTGTCCCTCTCCGTCAGACATTAAATGTTCCTTGCAGGAGAATTAATGTCCTCTATCAGTAGGTGTGGTTTGTCGGATGTTGAGTGGCGCCACGTGTAAAGGCAGCCGTTTCTGGTGTCAGGCCTGCTGCCAGCCAAAAGTGGAGAAGGTGGAACAGTCACTGGCAGAGATATAGTTGGTGTGCAGTCTGACGTCTGCATTAATGCTCATGCGACACTGTCACACGCAACCTGCCGAGTAACCCTTGGTCACAGTTCTGCCACTTTGTACCCTTGGGTATGGTCAACACCTCTTAGTGCTTACCCCTACTACGAGGCTGTCAATGTTTTACCCGCCAGCGCAGGGTGTCAGGGGTATATCCTTTTGTCTCAAGACTATGAGGTGCTCTCATGTGCGTCTTGTCCTTGCAAGGTTTTAGGTGTCACACCCCGACCCGCAGCGGAAATAAGAGTCGGGGCATAATTGGGTTATCACCAAAGCACATGACATTTACTATTATGTTTCATAATTAAATGAAGTCAAAGTTACATTTCTCAAACCTTCAAACATGTTCATTCATTACAAAGGAAAATAACCAAACATAATAATCCAAACACTAAATCATTTTATTTCTTCTAATCCAGGTCCTACGTGTTCCTAGCTGCTGCTGGTTCACCTGTATCATGTGTAAAATGGGAGGTTTTTGGGTCAACATAAGTTGGCGAGTGAACCTTATAGATAAACATTTAATAATGATTTTCTGGTTAGTTTATCAATAAAATATTGTGCATAATCATAAAAGAGCATATGTATGAAATCAAGCAATGGCAACATCGGTTACAATTATAACATACATTAACAATTGATAACATACATGATCATACCAACATCATATGATAATTAACATAAATGAACTGTGAGATCAAGGCTCAATCAAACGGAGCCGATCGTATTGCATGAACTGAAAATGTAAATTGAACTGTGTGCTCAAGGCTCAATCAAACGGAGCCGAGCGTATTGCATGAACTTAAAATGTAAATAACCGATCAAGGCTCAATCAAACGGAGCCGATCGTGCGGGCACGCCCTGATCAACCGCATAATAAAATGGGGATCAAACTCAACCTCGAGGAATGGGGAGCTACGGCCTCAGCAATTGCATGTAATGAAATAATAACTTGCAAACAATTCTAACTACTGAGCAGCAATAACTAACACACATGTCATGATATGATATATGCACAATAACTTAGTTATAATAAGTAAATGAATAAGACACATGATACACCCCAATAATGTGATTAAAACGGGGAATTTGAAGGGTTCACTCACATTGGGTGCGTTGGATTTGAATTGGTGAGATGCGCACGATTTAGACGAAACGAGTTAACGAGGAATCACTGACCTAAATAATAATAGGAAAAAAAATATATTAAATGGATGGATTTTATTAAAGATTTTTAATGGGATTTTTAGATATATTTTTGTGAGTTTATGGCTATTTTCTATCCTTAAAAATGTTATTTTTAAGTATTTTTAATTGATTTTTAATTTAAATAAAACAAATAATTATTTAAAAAAAATATATTTTTTTACTGTTTGACCGTTGACCGTTGACCGGTTCGGTCAGTGGTAATTCTTGCGCCGAGCGGGATTCGAACCTGTGACCTTCCGTTCACGCGCACGTAGCTCTACCAACTGAGCTACGTGACTAACCCGTTAGAAATCTAGTTTTAATTATATTAATACACTTATTCGAATTTACCGAAAATTCCTTTATTTTACAAAACGTTTTATTCTCATTGAACCGGTGTTTGGGACGGGACTCGATCGCGTGACGTGCAGTTTGTGTTGCACACAGTCCACCGCTGGACTGTGTGTCTAACCCGGTTATATTCTTGAATTATATTATACTTAACAACTACTCAATCTAACCCGGTTAGTTTTATGAATAAAAAGGGAATGTTATTACGCAGTGTGTGTGTAGTAAGGATCGAACTCGGGACTCGTATATAAACTTTGCACACAGTCCACCGCTGGACTGTGTGTCTAACCCGTTAATTATCCGAGTTTTAATTATTCTTATCCCGTTTTTAAATTCGTCTTCTTCGTTATGATTACTGGTTTTTACTCAGACAACTGATTCATGGCTCTACTACTTAAATATCATGCCTACTAGTTTGAATGAACAAACCGAACAGTTTGGGAACAAGAAATACCGGACAGGTCGTCTTCTTCAGGAAGTCCGGCGAGAACAGGCAACTCCGTTTTTGAAACTTCGGCTGAGAGGGCTAATCAACAGAATTAAAGAATTAGATTTGAAATTGAACCAGAGTACATGAATTATTAGCACGATTGAATATGTTTACCGTCAACTAGCGTGGTTCCGGCAAATCCCAGAATTTCTCCGGCGAAACCAGAAATCCAGCAAAGTCTTCTATGACTGACTTTGAGTGACGGAATAATGTTAGTAGGGTCCCAACAATAGATTGAAACAGCAAGAGAGGAAATTCTTACTGATTTATGTTGAACACGGTTTTCCGGCGAGAATTTCAGAAAATTCCGGCGACAGTTTTCTTGAGCTCAAAAGACTTGAAAACGCGACGAAAAGGAATTGGAGTGTATTTGAGACAGTTCTGAATCGTATAAATGATTGGAAACAGAATTATTTGAAACTTGAATGTCTTTCGGTTTCAAAACCCAAAATTCGAAGTTCATTAAATCTGAACTTTAATTAGAAACCGATATGCGTCGGTTATAAGTTAACTAAACGAACGAAAACTGATTTGACGATTTGGCTTACCGATTTTCCGTTATTCAGATATCAATAACCGTTAAACCGAGTTTGCGTATAAAATTTAATTGTTTTCATATACCAACAGAAAACAACTGGTGGCGGAGTGGTTTGGAGACGGGAAGTTAAATCGTTGGAGGCAGTTGACCCGGGTTCGAGTCCGGTCAGCTCCAACTATTTTTTATTTATTTTATTTTGACTTTTTATCAAATATAATTTTTATAGTTTAGTTTATATATTAATTATGTAACGTTTAAACTCAAAATACTCATAAATACTTAATGAAATTTCGTAACTTGGTATTTGATTACAAAACGGAGCGGGTTTTGGAGACCCGATTTATACAAATGTTACAGTATCCCCTACTTTTAGGAATTTCGTCCCGAAATTCAAACAGTTGAAGTAGTAGGGAAAAGATGAGGGTATTTTTCACGCATTGAGTCTTCACGTTCCCAAGTAAACTCAGGTCCCCGTTTCGACTCCCAGCGTACCCTAACAATAGGAATGCGACTTCGACGTAGACGCTTTTCTCCATAGTCCATAATCTCTACTGGCCTTTCGATAAAATGCATGGATTCATCAATCTGAATATCCTCCAGTGGAATATGAAGATTCTCATCAGCGAGGCATTTCTTCAAGTTCGACACGTGGAATGTGGGATGAATTCTGTCGAGTTCTTCCGGTAGATCAAGCTTGTAAGCTACAGGACCTACTCTTTCGAGTATCTTGAAAGGTCCTACGTAACGTGGTGCTAGCTTTCCCTTCTGACCAAAACGAACTACTCCCTTCCACGGTGATACTTTTAAAAGCACATGATCACCCACGCTAAACTCCAAGGGCTTCCGACGTTTATCTGCGTAACTCTTTTGACGACTTTGAGCCGCTAGAAGATTGTTTCGAATTTGATGAATCTTATCTGTTGTTTCTTGGATTAATTCCGGACCAGTAATTTGAGCTTCCCCAATTTCGTGCCAACAAACAGGAGATCGACACTTTCGACCATATAAAGCTTCAAAAGGTGCCATGCCGATGCTAGAATGATAACTGTTGTTGTACGAAAATTCGACTAACGGTAAGTGGGCGTCCCAATTTCCCTTGAAGTCTATGACACATGCTCTAAGCATGTCCTCAAGGGTTTGAATGGTTCGCTCAGACTGTCCATCAGTTTGGGGATGATAGGCGGTACTGAGATCTAGTCGAGTGCCCATAGCGGATTGTACTGCCTGCCATGTTCGTGAGGTGAAACGACCATCACGATCAGAAATAATACTTAATGGAACTCCATGACGGCTGACAATTTCGCTGATATAAATACGAGCAAGCTTTTCGTTCTTGAAATCTTCCCGAATAGGAATAAAGTGAGCTGATTTTGTGAGTCGGTCTATAATCACCCATATAGTATCATACCCACTAGAAGTGCGAGGTAACCCGGTAATAAAATCCATGGTTATATTTTCCCACTTCCAGACAGGTATTTCTGGTTGGATCAGAAGTCCTGAGGGTCTTTGGTGTTCAGCCTTTACTTTAGAACAAGTGAGACACTTGGAAACAAAAACAGCAACATCTTTCTTCATTCCAGGCCACCAATAGGTGTACCGTAGGTCTTGATACATCTTATCGGCTCCTGGGTGTATAGAATATCGCGACTTATGGGCTTCATGCATGAGTGCTTCACGAAGATTGACATGGTTAGGAATCCATATACGATCTAAGTAATATAAAATACCATCAGATTTAGTTTCCAGCTTTTGCTCGGCTCCACAGGACATCTCCTTTTGTACATCTTCCTCTGTTATTGAGACGTGTTGAGCTTCACGAATTTGATCCTTAATTTTGGTTATAATTTGTGAACATAGAATATGAATGGAGTTCGCATAACCCTTTCGACTAAGTGCATCAGCCACCACATTTGCTTTACCAGGGTGATATTTGATTTCACAGTCGTAATCATTTAGAAGTTCGACCCATCTTCGTTGCCTCATATTTAACTCTTTCTGATTGAAGATATGTTGAAGACTCTTGTGGTCAGTGTATATTTCACACTTCGTACCATAAAGATAATGTCTCCATATCTTAAGAGCGAATACAACGGCTCCAAGTTCAAGGTCATGAGTGGTGTAGTTCTTTTCGTGAGTCTTGAGTTGCCTTGAGGCATAAGCTATGACTTTTCCTCTTTGCATGAGAACGCATCCCAATCCTTGCCCTGACGCGTCGCAATAGACTACAAAATCATCACAACCTTCAGGAAGAGTGAGGATTGGTGCATCACAAAGTCTTTGCTTGAGGGTTTGAAAAGCTTCTTCTTGCTTGGGCCCCCATACAAATGGTTTCCCTTTATGGGTTAAAGCCGTGAGTGGCACCGCAATGCGATAGAAGTTTGAAATGAATCGACGATAGTAACCAGCAAGTCCAAGAAAAGACCTTACTTCAGTTGGCGTACGTGGAGCTTGCCATTCTTGAACTGCTTTGATCTTTGATGGGTCCACATGTATTCCTTTGTCATTGACTACATGCCCAAGAAATTGCACCTCTTTTAACCAGAATTCACATTTAGAGAACTTGGCATAAAGCTTTTCCTTTTCTAGAAGTGTAAGAACAAGTCGCAGATGACGCTCATGATCAGCTTTGGATTTTGAATAGATAAGAATATCGTCAATGAACACAATAACAAATCGATCAAGGTAAGGTTTGCAGACTCTATTCATTAGGTCCATGAAAACAGCTGGTGCGTTGGTTAATCCAAACGGCATAACCATGAATTCATAGTGACCATATCGAGTTCGAAAAGCAGTTTTAGGGACGTCTTCTTCATGCACCCTAAGCTGATGATAGCCCGATCGAAGGTCGATTTTCGAAAAGCAACTGGCACCTTGTAGCTGGTCAAGAAGATCATCTATACGAGGTAAAGGATATCGATTTTTGATAGTTAACTTGTTGAGCTCTCTATAATCGATGCACATGCGAAAAGATCCATCCTTCTTCTTTACGAAAAGTACAGGTGCACCCCAAGGCGATGAGCTGGGGCGTATAAATCCCTTGTCAGTCAACTCTTGCAATTGACTGGCTAGCTCTTGCATTTCAGAGGGGGCTAACCTATATGGAGATTTTGCCACTGGCGTAGCACCAGGTATAAGATCGATACGAAACTCGACATCTCTGATTGGAGGAAGTCCTGAAATGTCGTCAGGAAAAACTTGTGGAAAATCTTTTACAACAGGAATATCTACAAGTTTCTTTTCTGCGGTCCCCTTCTTGATGATATGGGCTAAAAACGCGACATAATTCTTGCGAAGGTATTTCTGAGCTTGATGACAAGACATTAAGTTGAGTCCTTTCGCCGAGGTTTCTCCAATAATTCGAAGAGTCTGACCGTTTGAAAGAGGAATACGAATAAATTTCTCACGACATACAACTTCCGCATTATGCTGACTGAGCCAATCCATTCCGACTATGATGTCGAAACTTCCCAGCTTCATAGGAATAAGATCGACCGAGAAATCGTGGTCATTTAGGGTGAGCGTACAGTTGCGTAAAATAGAGTTTAACGAAACTGGTTTTCCATCTGCAACTTCCACTGTTATGGATTCCGCGAGCTTATCTCGATTTTTACTTAAGATAGGTTCAAACTCTAATGACACGAAACTTCTATCCGCACCAGTATCAAATAACATAGAGGCATATCTACCATTTATAAGAAACGTACCGTTGACCACATTGCCGTCAGCTCTGGCCTGGTTTGCGTTAATATTGAAAGCCCTTCCTCTAGCAGGTGGAGGAGCTTGATTTGCTTGGTTCACTGGGTTGGCTTGGGCCTGAGCATGAATAATATTGACTAGTCTTGGACATGTGTTCCTGAAATGACTTGGATCTCCACAGTTGAAACATGCCCGCATAGGTTGACCCATAGGGTAGTTGGGTTGATAGTATGTTTGGGCTAAATGTTGAGTGGGTGGAAATGGTTGTTGTTGTTGGGCTTGACCCATAAATTGTTGGTGGGTTTGGGTTATAGGTGGGTGGCGGTTTGTTCGCTGAGGTGCGCGGCAGTGTTGTACAAGGTGTCCAGCGCGACCGCAGCTGGTACAGTACTGGCAAGGATAGTCAGGGGAGTGGTGATACTGACAACGGTTACATTTTGGTAGTGGTCCTGTGTATGGTCTTTTGTATGGCGCGGGTGGAGGAGTGGCTTGAGTGATGGGTGCAGCAGGAACAGGGGTGTTGGTGTGGGTGACTGCAAAGTTCCTGTTGTTACGCTTCCTCTTGTTAGCAAATTTGGAGGAAGGAGTGTGGTGGTTTGAGGTTTGTCCCTCAGCAGGGGTTTTCTTCTTTTCCTCCTTGAACTTCCCATTACGAATTCGGTTTTCGGTCAGTTCTGTCGCCAATTCCATGGCAGCTTCTAGTGTTACCGGTGAAACGCTGAGGACCGAATCCTGGATTTTTGAGGGAAGTCCTCGAATGTAATGTTCGATCAGACGGTAGGTTGGAGTGAATAAGTTTGGTACCATCTGGTTCAACTCCAAGAACCGTTTGTTGTAAGTAGAGTGATCACCATCTTTTTGTTTCAGGGCATGAAATTCATCTTCCAATTTCTTAATCTCACTCCTAGGACAAAATCGCCTAGTCATGATTTCCCTTAACTCCTCCCAAGTTAAGGACATCGCATCTTCCGTTCCCCTCTTTCCCTTCTCGGTATTCCACCAAGTGAGAGCTACCCCAAGTAGTCTCCCGGTGGCATAACGAACTTTGCGATCCTCAGGACAATCGCAGTTTAAGAAAACGTTTTCCATCTCCTCGAACCAACGCTGGAGAGCAGTGACTCCCTCAGTCCCTTCGAATTTTGGGGGATCGCAAGACTTAAAATGTTTGTAGGTGCATTTGCTGGTAGGAGGGTCGTTGATGATCTGGTCCTGTTGTTGAGGAGGGTTAGTAGGATTTGCAGCAAGAGCTTGTTGTACTTGTACTACAATGTCAGGTAATATCGTGGCCATTTGGTTGGCGATATGAGTGGCCAATCGTTCCTGAGACTTTTCCGATTTCCTACTCCTTCGATGCGATCTATACGACATCTACAGGATCATAAAATGAGAAGATTGTGAGTTTATGGTATATTTTAGGTGTCATGTGTCTTAAAAAAAAAATGAAAATAACATAAATATCAATAATGCAACTACATCCGAAAGATGTCTTGGGTTCGCTCATGTTGGGCCTCAAATGTCCCCCATACCTTCACCTATATAGTCATGTGGGCCCCCATGGCTATTGGTTTGGTAGGATTCACATTAGTATTGGCAATTTAACACTCGCATCCCCCGAATGCTAACCACAAAATATGTTCATGAGATGTTTGGTCGGAACGTGTCCAGGTGTAGACACAATGACAACTCAAAGTGGGATTAGCTCTCACGACGTTTGGTATAGCATGCTTTGGCCTAATAGGTATTTCGTACTCTCATCGTTGGTCCCCAGGTAGGCAAACTGGTCCTTTATTTTGGATTTATACGAATGCCAGCCTAGACAGGACGTTCCGACTACCGGTACTAGTACCCTTCCAGTTACTACATGCCCGTCATGAGAACTCACTTTGATGAGATTTGAAAACACGAAAATCGTTGTAGAATCAATCATGATGTGGTGTGTGCTTGCATGGATGTGATATGTTATGATCATACGATTTCATGATGAGCATTATTTGATAATACATACTTATGAACATGCTTAAACAATATCAAATGTAACATTTTAACATAAGCATATAAACATCATGAAATTTGGCATATAACACACAAAATTCCTATAAGTTTCTAATCGACTATAGTATAGGCTCTAAAGGTCTAATAACCTATCCTATATCCCTATAGTCATGGCTCTGATACAAATCTGTCACACCCCGACCCGCAGCGGAAATAAGAGTCGGGGCATAATTGGGTTATCACCAAAGCACATGACATTTACTATTATGTTTCATAATTAAATGAAGTCAAAGTTACATTTCTCAAACCTTCAAACATGTTCATTCATTACAAAGGAAAATAACCAAACATAATAATCCAAACACTAAATCATTTTATTTCTTCTAATCCAGGTCCTACGTGTTCCTAGCTGCTGCTGGTTCACCTGTATCATGTGTAAAATGGGAGGTTTTTGGGTCAACATAAGTTGGCGAGTGAACCTTATAGATAAACATTTAATAATGATTTTCTGGTTAGTTTATCAATAAAATATTGTGCATAATCATAAAAGAGCATATGTATGAAATCAAGCAATGGCAACATCGGTTACAATTATAACATACATTAACAATTGATAACATACATGATCATACCAACATCATATGATAATTAACATAAATGAACTGTGAGATCAAGGCTCAATCAAACGGAGCCGATCGTATTGCATGAACTGAAAATGTAAATTGAACTGTGTGCTCAAGGCTCAATCAAACGGAGCCGAGCGTATTGCATGAACTTAAAATGTAAATAACCGATCAAGGCTCAATCAAACGGAGCCGATCGTGCGGGCACGCCCTGATCAACCGCATAATAAAATGGGGATCAAACTCAACCTCGAGGAATGGGGAGCTACGGCCTCAGCAATTGCATGTACTGAAATAATAACTTGCAAACAATTCTAACTACTGAGCAGCAATAACTAACACACATGTCATGATATGATATATGCACAATAACTTAGTTATAATAAGTAAATGAATAAGACACATGATACACCCCAATAATGTGATTAAAACGGGGAATTTGAAGGGTTCACTCACATTGGGTGCGTTGGATTTGAATTGGTGAGATGCGCACGATTTAGACGAAACGAGTTAACGAGGAATCACTGACCTAAATAATAATAGGAAAAAAAAATATATTAAATGGATGGATTTTATTAAAGATTTTTAATGGGATTTTTAGATATATTTTTGTGAGTTTATGGCTATTTTCTATCCTTAAAAATGTTATTTTTAAGTATTTTTAATTGATTTTTAATTTAAATAAAACAAATAATTATTTAAAAAAAATATATTTTTTACTGTTTGACCGTTGACCGTTGACCGTTGACCGGTTCGGTCAGTGGTAATTCTTGCGCCGAGCGGGATTCGAACCTGTGACCTTCCGTTCACGCGCACGTAGCTCTACCAACTGAGCTACGTGACTAACCCGTTAGAAATCTAGTTTTAATTATATTAATACACTTATTCGAATTTACCGAAAATTCCTTTATTTTACAAAACGTTTTATTCTCATTGAACCGGTGTTTGGGACGGGACTCGATCGCGTGACGTGCAGTTTGTGTTGCACACAGTCCACCGCTGGACTGTGTGTCTAACCCGGTTATATTCTTGAATTATATTATACTTAACAACTACTCAATCTAACCCGGTTAGTTTTATGAATAAAAAGGGAATGTTATTACGCAGTGTGTGTGTAGTAAGGATCGAACTCGGGACTCGTATATAAACTTTGCACACAGTCCACCGCTGGACTGTGTGTCTAACCCGTTAATTATCCGAGTTTTAATTATTCTTATCCCGTTTTTAAATTCGTCTTCTTCGTTATGATTACTGGTTTTTACTCAGACAACTGATTCATGGCTCTACTACTTAAATATCATGCCTACTAGTTTGAATGAACAAACCGAACAGTTTGGGAACAAGAAATACCGGACAGGTCGTCTTCTTCAGGAAGTCCGGCGAGAACAGGCAACTCCGTTTTTGAAACTTCGGCTGAGAGGGCTAATCAACAGAATTAAAGAATTAGATTTGAAATTGAACCAGAGTACATGAATTATTAGCACGATTGAATATGTTTACCGTCAACTAGCGTGGTTCCGGCAAATCCCAGAATTTCTCCGGCGAAACCAGAAATCCAGCAAAGTCTTCTATGACTGACTTTGAGTGACGGAATAATGTTAGTAGGGTCCCAACAATAGATTGAAACAGCAAGAGAGGAAATTCTTACTGATTTATGTTGAACACGGTTTTCCGGCGAGAATTTCAGAAAATTCCGGCGACAGTTTTCTTGAGCTCAAAAGACTTGAAAACGCGACGAAAAGGAATTGGAGTGTATTTGAGACAGTTCTGAATCGTATAAATGATTGGAAACAGAATTATTTGAAACTTGAATGTCTTTCGGTTTCAAAACCCAAAATTCGAAGTTCATTAAATCTGAACTTTAATTAGAAACCGATATGCGTCGGTTATAAGTTAACTAAACGAACGAAAACTGATTTGACGATTTGGCTTACCGATTTTCCGTTATTCAGATATCAATAACCGTTAAACCGAGTTTGCGTATAAAATTTAATTGTTTTCATATACCAACAGAAAACAACTGGTGGCGGAGTGGTTTGGAGACGGGAAGTTAAATCGTTGGAGGCAGTTGACCCGGGTTCGAGTCCGGTCAGCTCCAACTATTTTTTATTTATTTTATTTTGACTTTTTATCAAATATAATTTTTATAGTTTAGTTTATATATTAATTATGTAACGTTTAAACTCAAAATACTCATAAATACTTAATGAAATTTCGTAACTTGGTATTTGATTACAAAACGGAGCGGGTTTTGGAGACCCGATTTATACAAATGTTACATTAGGATACATGGCTCAGAGAGATGTTGTTTTGCGTAGGGTCTAGTAACCTGCGCTTATGAGTCTAACTTGCCTTTGTGCCAAGTACACAAGGCTCGTTGTGTGACATATATTATTTAGTCTAACTTGTCGTTGGGCTGAGTGCGCAAGACTCGTTGTTTGACTTGATTGCATTGGTCTAATTTCCCGTTGCGCTGAGTGCGCATGGCTCAATGTATGACCTATCAGTGTTGGTCTAATTCACCGTTGCACTGAGTGCGCAAGGCTCATTGTATGACCTATTGGTGTTGGTCTAAATCACCGTTGCTCTGAGTGTGCAAGACTCATTGTATGACCTATTGGGTTGGTCTAATTCACCGTTGCTCTTAGTGTACAAGGCTCATTGTATGACCTATTGGTGTTAAAGAACACGCACCATTGTATGTTGCATGCAAGGTTATCTTTGTAAAAAGTAGTTAAGGGTATGGTTCGTTACGCAGACGTAGGGTTTTTGAGACCATACCCCTCAATATAACATTTATTAATTTTAAGATCATTTAATAACTAATCAAAATAAGATATAAAAATAGGATTAACAGAACTTATCATTAATAATTAAAAAAAGCCCATTACATAACAAAAATAAAAAGAACATTAACCGGAACTTTTCAACATTATTAAGTACGTGGGCATGAAAACCTCTAGATGTCAATTGTCAAACAAGTCTCCTTTAAAAGCATGATTGTAGCCATGATAATGGAAGCATTTGTGAACAAAATGAGACAACCATTTTGATCCCACATAGCACACAACTGCAGCAACTGAAAGAGTATTTCTAGCAGCAACTGATATGATCCCTTGTTTGGTTGCAGCCACCGCAGCACCCAAAAACACCTGCAGAACCACCTTAAATGCATTCAGACCTTTATATGCACCATTGCAGCTGCTGCAGTTTACCACATGACTCCAATACCTATATATTCAAAAAAGCAAATGAGTTTATATACTCATAACATTAATCTTGATGAATTTCATGCAAATAACATGTCCATAAGTTGTTCTCTAGGTGGGGTAGGTGGTAAAGATTTATTAAATTTGTGTCCCCAATCAATTCGGCCGCCAGAATATTTCTTAAGCCACTTTCTAAATGCAATCACTTTCGCGTCTGATTTAGTTGGCACAAAACAGACTTTTTCCCAATCAGAAAAACCGGCTTCCATCAGTTTCTTCTCCTGCAAGTTGCATAATCTTTCAAGAACTGAATGAATCACATTTGCATAATAGATATCTCCATCAACAAGCTACCTCAATATGAAGAAGATACATATCTGAATCAATAACCAAATTCAGGCTAATATGGTACATCCATCTGGGAACAAATCGGTCAATCCAAACAGCAAAGTTTCTTCCGAAAATAAAGATCAGTCTGCTGTTACCCGGGCTCACTGGTATGCACATAAAGATAAAAGACAACCGCCGAGGTTGTTTTCGTGCTGATTTTCCCTGAATTCATCAGATTACAGAAGTAAAAGTACCGAAAAGATTATTATATTTCTAAAGCTGAATGTATACCTCTGGAGTTCCAGTAAATGAGATATGCAGACATGGAGGAACATATTTCGATTGGCCGTATGACTGGTTTGCAGTAAAACCATTTTTGTGCATCTGATCTATGTTTATTTCCATGGGGCAACCCCCTTCCCGATCAAGCTTAACATTGCAGTAAAGTTATGTTAGGTGCGTTGGCCAGAACTCGATTATACAAACAAAACGAAGATCAATCGAATAATAGTGGATTAATCTTAGCAAATCGTGGATTAATCTTGGTGAAGAACACCGTACATAATATTGTCATGTATATACATAATCATGGCGGGTAACTACCTAGTGAGCTGTTTTGACGGTTTGCCGCCAATTTACACTGCAACAATATTGATTGAATCAACACATCTAACCTAATAATAATAAAGTACATAAGTTAAGTCAGGGGCAAACCTAAGTTAGAGCTTGGGTGGGCGAGCGCACCCTTAAAATAATACTTTAAGTGTATTTTACAGGCTAAAATCCGATTGCACCCCTTGAAATTTTGATTAAACCCCTCGTTCGTACCCCTATAAAATAATTTTTTGGGCCCGCCACTGAGTTAAGTTACAATAATAATAATAATAATAACAACAACAACAACAACATAACTTTAGTTTAGTTTATATTTTTACAAGACGGGCCGGGGACTTGATATTCTTTAACAATCATTAAGAAAACTGAAAAAAAGAGCTATGTGAGTGCACATATACTTATCTCGGCTGTGGTGTCCTCACTATTCCATAATGTGCATATCGCACATGAGCAGGATCCATAAGATTTTCAATCAAGATTTCATACCTGAAAGTGTCACATTCTCAATCAAAAAAAAACTGATGTATTGATGCAAAAAAAAAAACAACAGGTGAAATTTGCATACCCATATGGTATATCTCTGGTAAACATTTGGTATGTAAATGAAGGGTCGTCGAGTTCAGAGATGTATGGCGGTTTCTTCTTTGTGAGGATATCTTTGTATTGTGGATCAGTGCTGGGCCAAAACAAACAATTCCGTTTTGCACCGTGCTTGGATAAACAGCAACACACGCCTTCTTGAACGTATGACCCTGAACGTTATACAATAAAGCCTAACTAATATATTCTCTCTAATATACCTATCTTGTCTCCGTAATCTTAATATAAATATATATAATCATGTATGAAACAATTAAAAGAAGATCCAAACTGATGTAATTTACCGGAGGACCATCAGCCGGAGCTTGAGGGATTAGTTTACAGTCACCAGAGCCACTAAAGCACCAGCCATGATACACACACTGCAGACCCATCGTCAAACACCTTCCATGCATTCTCATTCTTATCCCACCACACCACAACATCCAGACCCATCACCTTCTTCCCATGTGGAGCCCTCTTGTCCAGATCACACACCAGCATGATCGCATACCACTGTGAATACCAGTCGAATTTCTCATCTTGATCAGAGGTTTCTGATTCTTGTTCGGTTGAAACAGACGGAAAAATGGCAGTAAAGTTCTTGAATTTGGAGTTTGTAAAACGGGTTAAATCGTGGGTTTTGTGAGTAAATGAAAGACTGAAAATGGGTTTGGATAATTGGGTTGTGATGAGTGAAGGTGGAGAAAAAGGGGATGGAGCTCTGAGAGCTTCCATGGCTCTGATAACTGAATTATCATATGGCAGATATGCAGAATAATATATGGCCGGAAATTGAGTTACGTCTACGCCACCATACAATTTAAATTTAGCCACTATACAAATTGGGCTAAAAAAATTGGTCACTATAATGGATTTTTGTGCCCTCTCATAAATATATTTAACTTTTATTTATTTTTTATTTTTTAACGGCAATCTAATCTATTCCCGATAATACCACTCTACTACACCAATATTCATGACGTGACCTAAACTCACAACCTTTTGAGATGAGGGCGTACGCCCTTTTTACGCTTTAACTACCATATGTATAAGGTTTCAACTTTCAACTAACGGCATAAGATTTACCTTCAACTTCATGTACATCAACCATAGACAAAAGTATAGCAAGTGTTCCAACTTTAGTTTCAATAAATATAGGATAGTTATGTTGGAATTCGTATTCGGGGTTTTAAGACTTTTACAGTGATGGGTCGATCGATTGGAATGGCCAGTGATGGAACCTGGGTTTAGTACATCATACCAAACGTCACTTTTTTCAAAAGAATAAGTTTTAGTTGGGACGCGAAGAAGTTGCTCATAAGAGGGGTGTTTATCGGTAGGTCGATTTCTAAAAGAATAATAAACACCCCTTGCTTATCTGTGTATTCCATCTATAGGTAGTGTAGACTTGAAGGAATGGAAACATTAACCAATGTTGGATCAAGTTAAACAAAGGAAATTAATTTATAAGTGGGGTGAAGGTGAAGGAATGGAAGCATGAGACCATGTGGTCTTTAAGAGTTTTGTTAAATGTCAATTGGTATGCCATTTATTTTGTTTTTAATTTTTTTAATACAAACTTAAGTTAAAAATTTTCAATAAAATGTATAATATATTGGAATTTTGGTTAACTTAGATGACTCAACCGTTGAAAGATCTTCAAACAACTACGAAACCGAAACAAGATTACACAATAGAAAAGAAATCCGACGAACAATCTTCATTTGTGTGAAGATGTAACCCAAATCTTCAATAAAACATTATTATCTTTATCGATCCTTAATAAGTATGGGGGGCTCCAAAACTCTTGATATCAATGCAGGTTAATTTTCAAACAAGCCTCATTTAAAAGCATGATTATAGCCATGATAATGGAAGCATTTGCAAACAAAATGAGACAACCATTTTGATCCCGTAAAGCACAAAACTGCAGCAACGCCAAGGGTATTTCTTGCAACTACTGGTATAATCCCCTGTTTGGTTGTGGCCACCATAGCCAACGCAGCAACTGAAAATACCTGTAGAGCCACCTTAATTGCATTCAAACCTTTATATGCACCATTGCAGCTGCTGCAGTTCACCACATGGCTCCAATACCTAAATAATGAAAAAGCAAATTAATTTCGATATTTGTACCATCAATGTGGTTGAACTTTATGCGACTAACCTGTCCATAAGTTGTTCTCTAGGCGGTGTAGGTGGTAAAGACTCGTTAAACTTGTTTCCCCAATCAATTCGGCCGCGTGAATATTTCTTAAGCCACTTTCTAAATGCAACCACTTTCGCGTCTGATTTAGTTGGCACGAAACATACTTTTTGCCAATTTGAAATATCGGCTTTCATTAGTTTCTTCTCCTGCAAGTTGCATGATCTTTTAAGAACTGACCTAAATCACATTTTCATAGTCAGTTTGTTCTCCTACAAGTTACCTCAATATGAAGAAGATACAAATCTGAATCAATAACCAGATTCTGCCCAATGTGGTACATCCATCTTGGAACAACTCGACTAATCCAAAGAGCAAAGTTTCTTCCCGAAATAAAGATTAATCTACTGTTACCCAGGCTCACTGGTATACAGATAAATATAAAAAACAACCGTCGAGGTTGTTTTTGTGCTGATTTCCCCTGAATTCATCACATTACTTAAATAATAGCACCAAAAAGATGAATATATGTTCTAAAGTCGAATGTATACCTCTGGAATATCACCAAATGAGATATGCAGACAAGGAGGAATAAATTTCGATTCGCCATAGACTGGTTTGCAGTAAAACCATCTTTGTGTATCCGATCAATCTTTATATCTATGGGGAAACCCCCTTCCCGATCAAGCTTAACATTGCAGGAAATGTATGTTAGGCGGGTCGGGAATCTTTACGAACACTAGAAAACTGAAAACATAAGAGTTATGTGATTGTATATATACTTATCTCGGCTTTGGTGACCTCAATATTCCATAATGTGCATAGGGCACATGAGCAGGATCCATGAGATTTTCAATCAAGATTTCATACCTGAAAGTGTCAACACTCTCGGTAAACAAAATCATTAATTTTTTTTGTTTTTAAATAGGGTTGTAAACGAGCCAAGCCATGTTATCTTAACGAGCTGAATTGTTGAGTCTAAACCGCTTGTGACTCGTCTAGCCAGCTCATTTATTTGAAAAAAAAGATAATTTAATATTTTTACACATATAGAGACATAAAATAATATTTTTAACATATAAATATTGCAGAATCTACTTTTGGGTTATGTGTGTATATATATACACTTTAAAATTTGGGCTCAACTTAAACAAGCCAACAAGCGGAACTTACCTTGTCTCGGCATAGCTCGTTTACAAACAAGCCACTCTCGGACAAGCTTTTTTCAAGGTGCCCCAAGCTTTTTGAAAAAATGAACAACTAATGCAAAAAAAAAGCTTTCTGAACAATGAAGAATTACTGCAAAAAACTGGTAAAATGTGCATACCCAAATGGTATATTCTGGTAAATATATGGTAGGTAAACGAAGGGTCGTCAAGTTCAGGAATATATGGCGGTTTCTTCTTTGTAAGGATATCTTTGTATTGTGGATCAGTGTTAGGCCAGAACCAAACAATTCCGTTTTGCACAGTGCTCGGATAAACCGCCACACACGCGTTCTGGAACGTATGAACCTGCACACATTATATCAGTAAAAAATGTAAGATCATATCATAATGTCATATGAAATTGTTTACCGGAGGACCATCAGGGGGAGCTTGAGGGATAAATTTGCAGTCACCGGAGCCACCAAAGCACCAGCCATGATACACACACTGCAGCCTACCCCATTGATCAATCCTCCCTTCAGAAAGCGAGCCAATCGGTGAGGACACATATTGTCGAACACCTTCCATGCATTCTCATTCTTATCCCACCACACCACAACATCCAGACCCATCACTTTCTTCCCAACTGGAGCCCTCTTATCCAGATCACAAACCGGCATGACTGCATACCACTGAGCAAACCAGTCAAATTTCTCATCTTGATCAAGACTTTTGGTTGAAGCAACAGATGGAGAAATGGCGGTAAAGTTGTTGAATTTGGGTCTTGTAAAATGTGTAAAATTTCGGGTTTTGTGAGTGAATGCAAGAGTGAAAATGGGTTTGGATGATTTAGTTGTGATGAGTGAAGGTGAAGAAACATGGATAGCTTCCATGGTGTTAAAGCTTCATCATCAACATCTAATATATATTTGTTGTATCCTCTCTTTGTATTCATCCAATTATTTCAATCACAAAGTAACTCACACGGCTGACGTGAATGATCATTTGGGAACGTATGAACCGATTAAAGTTGGTTACATCTACGCCACGCCATCCATACAATCTAGCGTTGTGGCGGTTCCTTCATAAAAGATTTACATCAATAATTGCTTTTTGTGCCGTTCAATGTTGATGATAATCGTAAATAAATAGTTATATATATATTTTTTCATACTATAAATTTTTCATATTTTTATATAGTAAATTAATAAATATTTTATATTTTCTTAATTAGATTTATTTTTACAATGTGTTTGTATAAATATTTAATTCTATTTGTTATTCAATTTTTTATGCTTATAATTTTATTTGTACGGTTTAGATATACTTTATTTTTTATTACCGTGAGCAACCGAACCTATATCACTTAAGCAATATCAATACCATATTTGTTTTTATGTTTTTTCAACGTAGCGCCATAAGCTATATCAAGTGTTGGTACGGTATATCATAACAAAATGAAATAATACTTGCCTAACAACGTCAGTACCAGTACTGGTATTCGTTTTCATTGTTTTCGATTGATGTTAAAACTATTATTTTATTATTTTCTTTTTTAACTTTAAGTACCGAACCTATATCATTTAAGCAATATCAATACCATATTTGTTTTTATGTTTTTTCAACGTAGCGCCGTAAGCTATATCAAGTGTTGGTACGGTATATCATAGCAAACTGAAATAATACTTGCCTAACAACGTCAGTACCAGTACCGGTATTCGTTTTCATTGTTTTCGATTGATGTAAAAACTATTATTTTATTATTTTCTTTTTTAACTTTAAGTACCGAACCTATATCATTTAAGCAATATCAATACCATATTTGTTTTTATGTTTTTTCAACGTAGCGCCGTAAGCTATATCAAGTGTTGGTACGGTATATCATAGCAAACTGAAATAATACTTGCCTAACAACGTCAGTACCAGTACCGGTATTCGTTTTCATTGTTTTCGATTGATGTAAAAACTATTATTTTATTATTTTCTTTTTTAACTTTAAGTATCGAACCTCTATCATTTAAGCCATATTAATACCATATTTGTTTTTATGTTTTTTCAACGTAGCGCCGTAAGCTATATCAAGTGTTGGTACAGTATATCATAACAAACTGAAATAATATTGCCTAACAACGTCAGTACCAGTACCGGTATTCGTTTTCATTGTTTTCAATTGATGTAAAAACTATTATTTTATTATTTTCTTTTTTAACTTTAAGTACCGAACCTATATCATTTAAGCAATATCAATACCATATTTGTTTTTATATTTTTTCAACGTAGCGCCGTAAGCTATATCAAGTGTTGGTACGGTATATCATAACAAACTGAAATAGTACTTGCCTAACAACGTCAGTACCAGTACCGGTATTCTTTTCATTGTTTTCGATTGATGTAAAAACTATTATTTTATTATTTTCTTTTTTAACTTTAAGTTTTTATTATATCATCCTGTTAGAACTGAATTTGATATTTGTAAACGATATTGATTATCACGATACAATTCACAAATAGGAAGTTGTCATCAACGATTGTTTTTTATTAATCAACAAGGATTCAGGGGCTGTTTGGCAACTTCTGAATGGTTAAGTGCTGAACCAGTAAGAGATCTGAATCATTAAGTGCTGAACCAATAAGAGGTCTGAACCACTAAGAGCCAGTATAAGCTTAACCGTTCAGAGGCAAATGTCTGACCAATTTAGATTAGATGTCTTAACCACTCAGACTCGGTACAATGCTTAACCATTCAGAGGCAAATGTCTGAACCATTCAGACATCTGCTCGCGAAACAAACAATCTGAACCATTAAGTGTAGAACCAGTAAGATGACTGAACCATTAAGAGCCCCATTAAGTTCTAAACAAACAACCCCTCAATGTTTTACAACTCGATTAACTCTACATACTCCCGCTCAGCTGATCACGTAAACAAAACAATCCGTACAAGAGAAAATGTGTTATGAATGTGATGATAGATCACTTACAGGTGTGATCTGTTTATACTAAGTACGAAAGCTATGTTCAGTGATTGGCTGATATTACCCTGATAGTGACATCTGACATTCCTAACAGAAAAGATTGCACAGATGTTACAAACATCTGTGCAAATCCTAACATCTAATTTAGGCTAATCTAAACACTGATAAGATAAATACTGTTACATTGAGAAAACACTGTCTCAGCTATCCTCTGTTGCAGTTATCCAAACATCTATTTGGCCATACAGATGTTTGGTCTTCTTCAACAGACCTTTGACTTCATCAGTGTTTTAGTCTTCAACATATATTTGCCTTCAACAGATGTTGATTCTCTTTGAATAGCAGTTCTAAGTCTTATCAGATTCTTGCCATGCTCTTGAACAGATGTTCTAATTAGGGTTCAAGATTCACTATCTTTGGGGAGAGACTAGTTCAATCTTTTGCTTCATTCTTGATCAATGAATCATGCTTTAGTTTTTGGATATCATTTATTCTTTTCTAGATCCAACAATCTCCCCATAGAACAGGTGATGTCAAAAAAGATGTTTATTAGATCAACTTTTATTTCTCTTCAACATGCTCTTGATTTGGGCTTTGAATTGCCTTTCAAATCATTCAGATAACATGTCATCAGCATCCATTTTGAGTGGAAGATTCAACAGATCTTGCATATCTTCAATTTTAAGCTTATCACACTTTCATTGAAGTCTTTTTCACTTCCCCATTTGCCTTGACAATTGTCAATTCATGGTTGGTTTGTCTGAGGACCACTTTAGAATTCTAGAGGCAGTAGGGATTTTCTGGGAGTGATGTTATTGGAAGAGATGAGGGAATTTGCATTCCCAAGATTTGCCCTAACATGTCTGTCGGATTGGTATCAGGATGTTCATACATGATCATGTTTTTTATACCTTCTTTCATAATATCATCTTCAAATCTTTTTCACATTCTCTGCAGACATATCCTTCTGTCTTTTGAAATGGCTTCTAACCAATGAAGAGGCTTGTCTTGAAGATAGAAGTTCATATATGATGGCCTTGGAACTGATAGGCAAGTCTTCATAGTTAGGCTTTTTGGGGACTAAGGGATCTTTGGCTCTTAAAGCTTCTAGCTTCTTGTAAGTTTCCCTGATTATTGACCCATCCCATTTAGCCATGGATTGTATTGTAACATATTTTGCAGCAACCATCTCTTCCTTCCTTGTGAGTTCAACTGCTTTTAGGCCAACAGGTTTTCTACCTGTAACCCAGTTGGGAAGAGTGAGCTTCACATCTGGATTGAGCTTTAACATCTTAATCCTTGCAATTCTTCCAGAAGAGCTTCTATAGACTAACCAGTGAATTGAGATCTTGAAGCTCTGTAGGGCTAATTTTTCATGATGAAATCCAGATAATCTTCCCTTTGTTCCTTTTTTAAGGTTAGGGTTGCTAACTGGTACATAAGATGCCATTTGACTGATATCTTTAGCAAAATCTTCAAGTCTGTTCACTTTGGTGAACTCTGCAGACAGGATTTGCTAAGCCTTCTTATATCTTTTCCCTTTGCTTTTGAAAGCAGCTATCTTCTCAGCCTGCACAAGCTTTGTCTCTAGATACTCTTGTACATTTTTAGGCTTCTGATATCTTTTGAGGGATGGGAAGGTAAGTTGGCTGATATCAGTTGTGGAATAGAAAGATTGTATCTCTTTGATACATTTTCTAATTCCAAAGGGTCATCAAAAATAGAGGTGGGTAAATTTGTGGAAGGATTTATGATAATGATGGTTGTGGTTGTCGTGATGGATAGTTATGGTGTAGTAGTAGTGATTGTGGACTTGATAGGAGATGCATTAGGAGTTTCTTCATCGTCATCTTGGACATTGAATTTTGTTCTCCCTGGTTTGAGGTGTGGGTTCTTTTGATGGTGGTTGTGGGAGGTAGTGATGTTGGTTTTCTTTTAAGAAGTCCTTTGGGTGACTTAGATGGTGGTGGTTAAGGTGGTGTTTGAGTAGTTGTAACATCCGTTGTCACTTTTGTATTGGCGACATATGTTTTAGCAATGGAAGCAGTGGTTTGAGTAGTGGAGAGGGAAACAATGGTTAGAGTGGTGATTGGTGTGGCAGTGGTTTGGATAGGTGCAGCAGTGCTTTGACTAACGTTTGTTGGAACCTCTGTTGAAAAACCTTGGTTGTCTTGAATTTCTTTTCTTTTAATGATTTCCTGCATTGTTAATTGCATGTCTGCTTTCCTAATATCCTTTATTTTGCTTCTCAATTTCTTTATCAGTTTCTTCTTTTACCTGCATTTTTGACCAGGGATTGAAGCTTCCTCATGCAATCTTCTTCCTCCCATTTTTTGGTATCATCGTACTTAGGGAGAGTGAGAGCTTGACAAGTGTTTTTAAAGATAAAGTCTTTAATGCCTTAACTTCTACCTGTGTATCATGGTACCTGGCATCCACTGTTTGTCTTACAAGCTCTACCTATAGGGAATATCTATTTTCTGCAACACAATTTATCATTAAAAATGTAAAACCATAACATAATCTTGCAGTTGGAAAGAAGTTTCCAATTGATCTAGTTTACTAGAGGACCGTCAAGGGGAACTTGAGGGATAAATTTGCAGTTACCAGAGCCACTGAAGCACCAGCCACGATACACACACTGCAGCCTACCCGACTGATCAATCCTCCCTTCAAAAAGTGAGCCTATCTGTGCGGACAACGATCGTCGAACACCTTCCATGAATTCTCATTCTTATCCCACCACGCCAAAACATCTTGACCCATCACCTTCTTCCCATGTGGAGCCCTCTTGTCCATATCACACCGGCATGACTGCATAACACTGAGAAAACCAATCAAATTTTTCATCTTGATCATGAGTTTCGGTTTCTTGTTCAAGTGGGGATGTTGGTTCAGTTGAAACAAATGAAGCAATGGCTGTAAAGTTCTTGAATTTGGGTCTTGCAAAATGGGTTAAATTTCGGGTTTTCTGATTAAATGCAAGAGTGAAAATGGGTTTGGATAATTGGGGTCTGATGAGTGAAGGTGGGGATACAAGGGAGGGAGCTTGAGAGCTTCCATGGCTTATAAGTGAATTATCATATGGGAGATATGGATATAATATATGGCGGAAATTGAGTTACATACACGCCACCATACAATTTAAATTAGCCACCATACAAATTGGGTTATAAAATTTGGTCAATACAATGGATTTTTGTGCCATCTCATAGTATGCAACTTCTATTTTATTTTTTAACGGCAATCTAATCTATTACTGATAATACTAGACCAATGTTCACGATGATGACCTGCATGCACAACCTTTGAGATGGGACACCACTTTATATACTACTTGGATACCACTAGGGCAAAGGACACTTAGGCTTTGTATTCAGGGTTTTAAGATTTTTACTATCGAAGCGTAAAACGTTTATAAAATTGTGAAACATCTAAAACAAGTGTTTTCCTCTATACGTATCCAAATTGTGTATTTCCGATACAAGCGGTAGTAGCTAGCAAACTCCAAATGTCTAGATGAACTAGTAATATAAGAACTTTGCCTTAAAGTTTAACAGTTCAATGAAACAATGTTTTCAAGATCTACCAGTCGGACTAGGACTCACTTTTAAACCATCTATGTATGGGTCGATGGTTGGAATGGCCAGTGATGGAACCAGCGACCGAGTTTAGTAGATCATACGAGACTTTACTTCTTTAAAAGAAAAAATTTTAGTTGTGACACAAAGAAGTTGCTCATAAGAAGGATGGTTATCGGTTCGGTTTATAACACAATAATAAACACCCCTTGCTCATATGTGTATTCCATTTATAGGTAATGTAGACTTTGCAGGAATGGAAACATTAACCATCAAGTTAAACAAAGGAAATTAATTTATAGGTGGGGTGAAGATGAAGGTGAAGGAATGGAAGCATGAGACCATGTGGTCTTAGAGTTTTGTTAAATGTCAAATGGTATGCCATCTATTTTGTTTTTATTTTTTATTAAAAAAGGTAAAAACTAATTAATAAAATGTAAAATATTTTGGAATTTTGGTTAATTTAGAAGACCAAACCATTAATCTTTAACCAACTAAAAGCCGAAACAAGATTACACCATATAACACAATCCTAAGAACAATCTTCTTTTATGTAAGATGTAACCCATATCTTCAATAAAACATAATATTATTGGAAATTTGGTTAACTTACATAGTTACATGACCACTCGTTAAGAATAATCTTCATACAGTAAGAACTTTATGTAAGATGTAACCCATATCTTCAATAAAACATGATATTATTGGAAATTCGGTTAACTTACATGGTTACATGACCAACCCGTTAAGAAAAATTTTTCATGGTGAGAAACTGAAACATGATTACACCATAGAAAAACTATCCAACTAATAATCTTCTTTTATGCAGGATGGAACCCAAATACGTTTCATAACCTATATTCGATGTGCTTTAGTCCGTACATCCATTGAGACTCACTTTGCTATCAACATTTATTTAAATTATTATCTTTATTGATCCGTAATAAGTATGGGGGCCTCCAAAACTTTTGATATCAGTGCATTGTGGTCAATTTTCAAACAAGCTTCACTTAAAAGCATGATTATAGCTATGATAATGGAAGCACTTGTAAACAAAATGAGACACCCATTTCGATCCCACAAAACACAAAACTGCAGCAATAGCAAGTGTGTTTCTTGCAAACACTGATATGATCCCTTGTTTGGTTGCAACCACCACAACCACCGCAGCAACCGAAAACACCTGAAGAGCCACCTTAAGTGCATTCAAACTTTTATGTGCACCATTGCAGCTGCTGCAGTTCACCAAATGGCTCCAGTACCTAAATAAACAAAATCAATCAAAAAGCAAATGAATTTCTATATTCATAACATCAATCTTGTCGAATATTATGCAAATAACCTGTCCATAAGTTGTTCTCTAGAAGGAGTAGGTGGTAAAGATTCATTAAATTCATTTTCCCCAGTCAATTCGGCCGCCTGAATATTTCTTTAGCCACTTTCTAAATGCAACCACTTTCATGTCTGATTTAGTTGGCACGAAACAGACTTTTAGCCAATTTGAAAAACCGGTTTCCATCAGTTTCTTCTCCTGCAAGTTGCATAATCTTTCAAGAACTGACTCGAATCACATTTGCAAAATCAGTTTCTTCTCCTACAAATTACCTCAATATGAAGAAGATACAAATCTGAATCAATAACCAAATTCTGCCTAATATGGTGTATCCATCTAGGAACAACTCAATCAATCCATATAGCAAAGTTTCTTCCGGGAATAAAGATCACCCTGCTGTTACCCGGGCTAACTGGTACACAAATAAAGATGAAAAACAACCGTCAGGTTGTTTTCGTGCTGAATTCCCCTGAATTTATTAAATTACAAAATAAAAGTAGCAAAAAGATGAATATTGTTCTAAAGTTGAATATAAAGTTGTATACCCTTGGAATTTCCGTATATGAGATATGCAGACAAGGAGGAACAAATTTCGATTGGCTGTTTGGCTGGTTTGCAATAAAACCATTCTTGTGTATCTGATCTACGTTTATATCTATAGGCGTACCCCATTCTCGATCAAGCTTAACATTGCAGGAAATTAATGTTAGACGGGTCCGGTCACTTGTGATTCTTTAACAATCATCAAGAAGACTAGAAAAAAAAAGAATTATGTGATTGCATATATACTTATCTAGATTGTGGTGTCCTCAATATTCCATAATGTGCGTAAGGAACATGAGCAGGATCCATGAGATTTTCAGTCAAGATTTCATACCTAAAAGTGTAACACTCTCCATCAACTAAATGAATCATTAATTTGATGATTTTGGTTAGGGTTGTAAACAAGCCGAGCCTGAGTGGGCTCGGGCTCAATGAGCCATTTATCTTAAAGTTGAAATGTTGAGCTCGAGCTCTACCTATAAATATCTCGAGCTGGCTCATTTATTTAAAAAAATAAATACTTTTTAGACATATTGACAAATATTGAAGCAATAAAAATAATATTTTTAAACAAGCCCAAATAGCGAGTTGAGGAGCCAAGTATCAAGCAATCCAACGAGTCAGCTAATGAGTGAGCTTACCTTGGCTTGTTTATCTTAACGAACTGAAATGTTGAGTTCGAGTCCGCTTGTCCAAAGCTCAAGCTAGCTCATTTATAATTAAAAAAATATTAATTTCTTTTTTTTACCGTTTACACTTATTAACATATATAAAAAAATTACATACACATAATACAAGATTTATTTATAAACTAGATGATTTATGATTTATATATATTAAAACTTCAGTCATAATTTTGGATCATAAATTTTACATGTATTTTATTGGGCTTCAATTTAAACCATCCAAATTAGCGAGCCAACAAGGCAGCTAACGAGCACGACGCTGACCTCAGCTCAGGCTCGGCTTGTTTACAGACCAAGGCTAGCCGACTAGGCTCATTTCACAAACAAGCCCTGATTTTGGCAAATGAATTGATGCATAATATTGGTGCATTGTAAATACCCAAATGGTATATCTCTGCAAAACATTTGGTAAGTAAATGAAGGGTCGTCAAGTTCAGGGATGTATGGAGGTTTCTTCTTTGTAAGGATATTTTTGTATTGTGGATCAGTGTTGGGCCAGAACCACACAATCCCATTTTGCACAGTGCTTGGATAAACCGCCACACATGCCTTCTGGAACGTATGAACCTGCACACATTTTATCATTAAAAATGTAAAAACCATAACATTATCTTGATACACTTGTTGGAAAGAACATCCCAAATGATCTAGTTTACCGGAGGACCATCAGCGGGAGCCTGAGGGATTAGTTTACAGTCACCAGAGCCCCCAAAGCACCAGCCATGATACACACACTGCAACCTACCCCATTGATCAATCCTCCCTTCAGAAAGCGGAGCCAATCGGTGAGGACACATATCTTCGAACACCTTCCATGCATTCTCATTCTTATCCCACCACACCACAACATCCAGACCCATCACCTTCTTCCCATGTGGGGCCCTCTTGTCCAGATCACACACGGGCATGATCGAATACCACTGAGAATACCAGTCGAATTTCTCATCTTGAACATGGGTTTCGGTTTCTTGTTCAGTTGAAACAGATGGAGAAACGGCCGTAAAGTTCTTGAATTTTGATTTTGTAAACCGGGTAAAATTGGTTTGTGAGTTAACGCAAGAGTGAAAATGGTTTGGGTATTGGTTGTGATGAGTGAAGGAGGAGAAACAGGTGATGGAGCTCTGAGAGCTTCCATGGCTGATGCCTGATGCTCATCAATTATGGGGATATCGAATTTATAATATGGCGGGAAATTGAGAATATATCATTGTTATTCAAGGTCAAATGTGGCGGCTCCGTCACAAAAAAATGAAATAATATTTGTGCCGTTACCATATTATACTATTTCACTTCAATGTTAAGTTGTTAACTAATAACTACGCTATCTATATATAAACTATTTCATTGGCATAAGATATTATGTACCTTCAATTTAATGTCCCTATCCATTTTTTAAAACACGGGTGTGGTATGTTTTTCTTTTTGAAGCGTATACTTCAGTAGAATATAAAAACCGAACCCATAAACCGATCGGCACCAACCACAACAAGAACTATATGAATACAAATTACATCAATTCGACTAAGCGATTTTACATTTAGATCTATTTTTAAACCAAATGAAACCCAAGGATCTGACTTCACTGAAGACCTCGTCCACCTTAATTTGTTTACCCAAAAATCTTATATTATTTCTTGCTTTCCACACACCAATACAACACAACATGATTATAAATATTAAAAATACCACATAACTATGGAAAATCTAAAAAAAATACATCTACAACATTCAAGACATGTTAATATAGCTTGGTTTTTGACGCATAAAAACGAACATGATTTAATATCATTCATTGTTGTGATTGATATAGACTATTATAAAACACTTGTCATTCCTCTCCGTCATATTATAGGAAGAAAGCATAAAGTGTTTTGCTTTTAGTTTCAATCAATATAATGGATTTTTGTGTGGTGAACTTAATACAAGATTTCAAGGTTGACTACCCAATCTATAAAGTAAACTTTCAACCATTCAAATTATTTCATTTGCATCGCTCATGATCTTATAGTTTAGTGATATTTTTGAATGGAATAAGGTTTAGGATTAATAGATTTTGGGTTTGATTCTTATAAGGAGGCTTTCTTATATTTACCTTCTGAATTGGTATATAGACATTATACCTAATAGAGATAGACATGATCCGATAGTTTCGCTAATACACAATAATACTTCAGTAAACCATTAATAATCCAAATTACCGTTAAAAAAATTTCATTGGCATCACATGATGTCATGTACCTTCAATTTAATGTCCACTACTCACTAGCTATAGACAAAAGGATAAAGTGTTGGCTATTAATATTAATCATCATGTTTCTAGAATCTCGTGTTACGCTTTATTTAATGGTAGATGATTATTTTAGAATTTGTGTACGGGTTTTTAAGATTTTTACAAGGGAAACGTAAAATGATCAGTTTAAAAATAATACAAGAAATCCTAAAAAGAACACAGGGTGTTTAGAGATTACAACCTGTATAGTATAGTGGTAGATCGGATTGGTGTCGTGAATAACGAAACAAAGATCTTCTCTTTAGTGGCGGAACTTGACCAAAGGTTTCAGGAGGCAGAAAGTTATAAGACCCAATTTATATATTGTATAAATATTTAGACAAAATAATTGTGAATGGAGGATCCTAAATAATTTTAAAATTTTCGAACAAAAAATCAAAAAAATTACACTTCTAATCGAAACATTGTAAGGCAAATGCACCCCCGATTTCCACTAAACTGCTCCCCTACTTCTGTTTTGTGTATCACCGAACTTTTTTTATACAAGGAGTAATACCCATCTTACTTCAATTGTCAAGATATACTAGTGATTATAAAAAAAAACACTTTCTTAAAGTTAAACAAGTTATATTATAACAACTTTGTTATGTGTGGAATTTACTTGGTATGGTTATTGTAGTAGTTATATATGAGTATTTTAATTGACTCGCATATTTTTTGAACGGCAAACTAATCTATTCTTATTAACCATCAATACATGCACCTTATATGATTTGAAGTCTTCACCTCTAGGATATGGTGGAGTCACCTTAGTTAGGTTTAAGTAGCGCAATAGAATAATTGATTCACAACGAACACATTATAAACGAGAAAATATAAAGCACGACACGAACACTAGAATTTTAGGTCACATGCTGCAATTAGGGAAATCTCATTTAGCTTTGAAAATTTTACAATTACATAGACAGGATATGTATATAAACTATCTAGAGGGGTTTTAGGCTTGGTAAATAAGAAAGCCAAAATAGGCTTTCTGAACATCCAACTGTAAGACCCATTTTATAAAAGATAATTTATTCAAGAATTAGCATTAATATACGCAAAATGCATATAAATAATGATCCGAAATTCTAAGTTAATTAAAACTTCACAAGTATTTCAAAATGTTTCAAGATGTTAACGTAGTTCAAATTGAATAACGACTTAAACGAACCGCGGAAGCTTCATCTTTTTATCATGTTTGGTTCTTTGTTGAGCTTGATCGTCATCCGGTACTTCAAACCATTACCTAAATTTCATAAACCATGAAATACGTTAGTTATAAGGAGTTGATAACATTACTAATTAAACCCGAAGATCCAAGACAAGAAAACAAAAAAATTCAGCAAAAACCCGCCGTAGGTTACGGTGTATATATCGTAACTTACGGCAACCTTTTTCTGCTCCAAACAGCCCTTCCCAGCCGTAGTTACAGCTGGGAGCCGTAGCTTACGATGCAGCTTAGCTACAAAAATTCAAGTTTGTCCCTTCTTCGTAAAAGTTTCGTAACTTCTCCGATATTTATCCGTTTTGCCGCAAATTCATTTCTATTTGATCGTAAAACATTTACCTACGTAATTAACTTGAACTCCTTAACCCGGATTTGTAACTTTTATAATTTATGCGACCGTTATCCGGTTTATGCGTATTTTTATTTTGACCCGTTTCAATATTTGAGCACTAAGCTCAAATCTATCCATTCTCTTCATTCCTCCTATTTCCACACAAGGATTTCTATATATTTCTTCCACCCTAATCATTTTTACGGTGGAATGTTATACTAAAATCAATATATCCCAATTTTACCCTTCGGTTTGGCAATTTACGAAAATGACTTGTTAGGAGGCATTAAGCCAAAAAGTTTATACCTTTCACTTTTACACTACCGAAAGGGGTCTACCCAATTATAAAACTCAGATTTACGATACCCTTAAGGCATTTGCCTGGTTTACCATTCGAGGGCATTTTGGTCAAATTTAGTCCTCTTAACTACGAAGGACATTTAACAGCTTGTTTTGACTAAGTGGACACTTTTAACTCTTATTTTATTTAAATAAGTGTGTTCCTAAGAACATAATATCACTAGTTTACAATTATTAGATATACCTCACTATAGGTAATCCAGTATCCACCAATTACTCGATTAACTCTCATCGGACCTTAAGTCCTTATTGAGAGTTTAACCCATTACACGTACATGGCTCGGGTCATAGTATTAATCCGATTTAATAATATTAATTTCTAATAAAAAGCAATGCAAGCCATACGCTATTCTCCCTATGTGTACAAAACTCGACAGGCGACCATTAGTCAGAATTGTCAAATGGTGATAACATCACCATTTGACTCGTTTGGCGTAAATGACCATTTTATCATTGTGAGATGATATTTATTTTCCATCTCATCCATGTAGCCCATTTCGGTTTACACCATACTACCATATTACTTAAAATCATTTCTTAATTCGTTTAACCCATCATGACTTACGTAATAGGGTATCTTTTTTCAAAACTCATTTTTTTCACATGACCGAATTACCATTTTACCCCTTTTTACCATCGAATATGGTTTCTCACCATTTTCACTTGTTCCTATCTGTATTATTCCACGTAGGAACGTCATATTTCAGATACTAAATTACTTTGTTCTTAATACATACAAAAGTAGGTGTTCTACTTAAAAGATGTAAGCTTTACTTACCTTGCATCCAATTATGTTTTTCCGCGTGTTTGATCCGTTTGACCCGCTTCTTCCCAAGCTTCCACCTAGCTTGCCAAGCATCAAACTATTATTTATCATTCACAAGATGGTTAGATTAGTTATCATCTATCACAACTATCCCACCTTACGCATTTTACATCAAAATTACCATTTGATCTTATTATAGGTCAGTTTAACTTTAAAAGTCAACTGCATATTAACATATACAAATCCACAATTTAGCTCAACAACTCATTTAGGCATTCCATCAATCACCTAGTAGGCGTTATTTCTAGGCCATCGTTTTAACTAAATTTCTCAACTAAGTTCACACAATTATTAACATCATAATTTCAATCATTGTATGCTAATCTATCAATCTCATAGAAGAACTTGAAATTGTTTCATCACTATAAAACAACCCATTGTATCATATATATATATGGAATTCACCCAATCATCAAACTTAGCCAAATACTTTAAACATTCATAAACATATGATGACTTCAAATATCATTTAACATGAATATATCATTTGTTTCATCGTATCATACAAAACCCATTCCATGGCAAATATGGACATATACTCGAACTCACAGATATTCAAATATCTTGTTATTGCTATCATGCATGATACTTCCAAACACAAGTATATCATCAACTTCATCATTTTATCAAAACCCTCTTCATAGTCTACTAGTTAATCACCTAAAAGTAATCATACCTCAAATATTTCATAATATTTTTATGTCTTACGAAATTGAGCATACATATACACTTAATTTCATCTTTGGATCATAATCCAACAACCAAATTGCAAATATTCTACTTGTCTCAAATCATGACTTTCACAAATCTAGGTTTTTAAACATACCTTATGATTCCCTAGTCTAGGTGATCGATATTTCATGTTCATGCACGAGTTTGAGCTCCAATTTCCCTTTCAATTTGATGATTCTTGGATGAACTAGGGTTTCTCCTTGTCTCCACCTCCTGATGGTCGACCAACACACACTCACTATGTGTGTTATGTCTTAATTCTTGTGTTTTAAAAACACAAGTTCCCTTTTTGGCAGCTTTAGTCCCTCAAGTGTTAGTTATAATTATATAAGACTACAACTCCTTGTTTTATTATCTATTTACATGTTACTAACTAGGTTAATTTGTTCCTAGTTATTTTGTTTACGGATTAACTTTTACCATTAACGGTACTTTAACCGCCTTTTAATATTAACGTGTTTTGATTACCAAACTCGTTTGGGTTGTTATACCAATAAACAAGCCTAATAGTAAATAACTAGCCCAAAAACTTCACACCCAACAATATTACAACTACTCACCACATCATCTTCGTTAAGGATATTTGAGTCGCATATACACAACATACATAAGAGTGCAATATTTATGAGAAATTCTTAAAATAAATCAAACCTTTTATTTACTTTTCAGTACTAAAAACATATCACAATCAAATCCTTTTGAAAGTAGATTGTTTCTTTACTTTTATTTAAAAAAAATGTAACATAGAGCATATACTCGAACAAAACCAAAGTAAACCCATGCCTTTGTACACATATAACACCATCAAATTCATGATAGGTTATAATAAAAGCATATAGAATATTTAAATTTATAAAAACACACACAACACAAATTGTTATCGAGTAAACCAAGCCTCTAAATTTTAAGTAACTTCTCCAAAATTACAAAACACCTTTTATGTAAAATTTGATTAATTTTGGCTCACTAAATAGTCATTTAGTCCAAATACACAAATAAAATAGAATGTATTTTTGATTGTATGTTCTTGATGATTAATTAATATTGTGTAACAATTTATGTAAAATGTGATGACGTTATTATTCATATGCTTATTTTTTATTATTTGTAAATAATATTACTATATAGTATAGATTTATTAAACACAAATGTCACTAATCAAGGGTAGAGGGGCAGGAACGGAAGAAATGATAAAAAGTTAAGTAATTAACTTGACTTTTCATATGCCATCTTAAAAATTAGTAGAAATTTACTATTTTATATATAGGAAATGCTTTACATAGTAATAGAGATAAAAACATATCAAAATCAAATCCTTTTGAATTCATTTATCTCTAGTCTAGGTTCTTGGATGTGAATTGCCGGGCTATATATTCGTCCTTTTCAATACAAATTCATGCAGACCTTTACACGCTCATGGTATCATCCATCTTAGCTGGTTGAGTTCCCCTACTTTTTCTCTTCCCCTTCCTTCCTGCCTTCTGACTGTCACACTTTCCTCTCTATTCTTTATCCAGTCCATTCTTCCCTTATCTTCCTCAAATACCTCTCTTCCTATGTAGGGTCGGCTTCATAGGCTTGACAACCTAGGCACCCCAAAAAATAAGGGCCTCCAAGTTTATAGAAAGTTTTTATATATAGTATATGTATTAGTAGTTTCTTGCCAAATTTTCATTGGTTTTATCCACAAGTTAGGATTTAGTAGTTTCTTAGTAACTAATCATAACTTGTGGATAAAACCAATGAAAATTTGGCAAGAATATGGTGGATACGCCGCTGGTACTTCCTATATATAAGTATTCTTGCCAAAAGATCAGAGGCATTATCAGGCGGTTATGAGAAGTTCCATGTAGGATTTAGTATTGCCCTGGGTTAAAATTTGTGTTACATTTATATCATCTCGTTATTTAAAGAAATCGGATTGTGTTCCATTTCTACATAAACTAACATCTCCATTATAACAAACGAGAGAGGAACTGTCACCATTCAAACCTATATGCTATCAGAATGTGGATTCAAATATTAGCTGTTGTGTTTATTTATGTTCTATAGTCATAGAACCAATCATAACTTACTGATAAAACCAATGAAAATTTGACAAGAATATGGTGGATACGCCGCTGGTACTTCCTATATATAAGTATTCTTGTCAAAGGATCAGAGGTTTTGTTAGATGGTTATGAGAAGTTCCATGTAGGTTGTAGTATTAGAAGTTTTGCCTTAGGATATAACCATATCCTTCCAAACATATCCAAACTCTTATGCATGATATCATATTTAGCGAATCAATTCTGCTTATCAATACTTTTACAGTAGGCAACAAAAAAAAAACGATTCCTGTAATAGGGTACCTAACCCTTACAAGGGACGTTACCGCCTCAAACAAAAACTTAAACCCTTACTTTTTCTAAGCATGTAACTGTCAAACTAAACACCATCATTCTTTTAGTCAAATATATCACTATTTAAATTTCGGGACGAAATTTCTAAAAAGCAGGGGATACTGTAACATCCCTCAAAAACGGATGTACCAAACCCGCTCCGTTTATTAACCGAACAATCAGTTAAAAATTTCGTTGCGAATTTAATGCCCAAAATAATTTTAAACGATACATAATTAATTATTATATGGGAATATATAATTAGTTTTTGAAAAACTATTAAAAATAAGAAAATAAAAATAATATGGCCCTGCCGGGTTTCGAACCCGGGTCAGTCAGCCGGTTCAACAAACTTATCACACACACACTCAACCACTGCGCCACTGATGATTCTTGTTAATTATTAGAATCAATTAATTCATAACATGTTTTTCTGAATTCAAAACCGGCGCCCAAATTTCAGTGGTCGGAAATCCCGGCGATCTCGCGAGATTGAACGGTTTCTTTTGCTCTTAACGTAAACATTTACTAGGACATCGGTTATAACCGACGCCTGAGTCTGCGACACAAACTATAACCGCCGGAAAACGTAATGACTTTGAATCAAGTCGGAAATTGGACCAAATTCATCGATAACCTGCCTTATAAATACCCCTCGAACCTCTGCAAGCTTTTTCGCTCAAAACCGCACCTTTACCCGACGTAATTCCATTCGCCCGAAAACTTCTGCTCATCGCCGGAAAACCGAACCCTTCACTTCTGAGCCTTACTGAACCCCCTGAGCTTGTACCGAAGTCACCCACATCCTTTTCAAGCTTTCTAAAGACTCGCTGCTGCAAGACACACGACGCCGGAACCTGTTGCTGTCGCCGGAGTTCTGCCGGAGAAACAGAGGAGTCCAGTCGGTATACCTTACGCCTAATTTCTCCTTCTTTTTATTTATATCTCATCTGTAATTAACCTCAAAACACTAAAGAACACGATTAAAGCATCGAACCAGTCGGACTTCCGATTCTGGTTAAAATCAACGAAGAAGACGAAGTTCTGTAATGTTTAAGTTTATTATAATTCAAGTTATAACTCGGGTTAGACACACAGTCCAGCGGTGGACTGTGTGCACATTAAACACGTAAACGTCTCGAGTTCGAATCTTGTCCCACGCACGCTGCCTTAATAAAAATGTCTTTTTGTTAACCGAACCGGAGTCACCGCTGTATATGTTAAGTATATTAATAACCGGAATAATAACCAAGATAGACACACAGTCCAGCGGTGGACTGTGTGTATGTTTAAATCACACGTCACGAGTTCGAGTCCGGTCTACTGCAAGGTGCTCGGACAATTATCTAACTTTTTAAATAAGTCAGAAATGAAAATACTTAGTTTGTATTTAAGTATAATAAAAATCGGTTTATATAACATGTTAAACACACAGTCCAGCGGTGGACTGTGTGTTAACTCAACCCACAGGTCTCGGGTTCGAGACCTGTGGAGCGCACCGGTCCGATTCAGTAAAACCTTTTTAGAAATAAATTGATTTTCGGATTAATCTAATTAATATATAAATATAATTAAAAACAGAAATATTTCGGGTTAGACACGTAGCTCAGTTGGTAGAGCTGCGTGCACGCGTACGGAGGTCTCGGGTTCGAGCCTCACTCAGCGCACATATACTCGCATACGAACCGGTCAAAGTCAACGGTCAACGGTCAAGGGCCAACGGTCAACGGTAAAAAAAAGTCAACTTTTTTTTATTATTTTTATTTATTTATTTTAATTAAAAATCAATTAAAAATACTTAAAAATAACATTTTTAAGGTTAGAAAATAGCCTTAAACTCACAAAAATACACCCAACAATCCTACTAAAATGGATTAATAAAATCCGTTTACTTACCGAACCATAATGCTATTTATCTAGGTTAATTTCACTCGTGGTTAAAACCACTTCGCGTGCATTCAACATCATCAACCGAACGCACCCACTGTGAGTGAATCTTACAACTCCCCTTTTTAATTACACGTTTTGGGGTGTGTCATGTGTCACAAAATAATTAACTCGTTTATTTAAACTTGTGCCATACCATATCGTGATCTAAACTTAGATTGTTTATATTGTTGTGATTATGTATTTCATTTTGTCAACTTATATGAAATTCATTCATTAAGCCCATCAGTTTCTCGTGGGAGACGAGTGAGCAACGCGTGCCTCTAAATGATCCATTATTGTTCATGTGTGTATCATTGAGTTTATATTGTTTGTAGTTATGTCTTTCATATTATCATGTTTATGCAATTCATTCATTAGGCCCATCAGTTCCTCGTGAGAGACGAGTTGAGCAACGCGTGCCTCTAAATGATCCATTATTGTTCATGTGTGTATTGTTTAATATTAAATTGATATATGAATAAGTTTACATCTATTTTTACTCATGTGTGGTTGTGCACTTTATTTCATAATCAATTAAATAAACTTGTTCAATGTTTTCCATAGGATTCACTCGCCAACTTTTTGTTGATCCAAAAACCCTTTTTACACATGATACAGGTGAACAGGATGAAGCAAGGAAAACATAGGAAATGCCTTAGAAGAAAACAATGAAGCCTAGATTGATATTTAGGACATGTTGTAATATTGATTGTAATTCTCCATTAAAGTGTATTAATGAATATGAAACGTATAATAAATGTCATGAGCTTTGATGATAACCCAATCATGCCCCGGTCACCTTTTCCGCTGCGGGTCGGGGTGCGACAACAATCAAATCCTTTTGAAAGTAGATTGTTTCTTTACTTTTATTTAAAAAAAATGTAACATAGAGCATATACTCGAACAAAACCAAAGTAAACCCATGCCTTTGTACACATATAACACCATCAAATTCATGATAGGTTATAATAAAATCATATAGAATATTTAAATTTATAAAAACACACATAACACAAATTGTTATCGAGTAAACCAAGCCACTAAATTTTAACTAACTTCTCCAAAATTACAAAACACCTTTTATGTAAAATTTGATTAATTTTGGCTCACTAAATAGTCATTTAGTCCAAATACACAAATAAAATAGAATGTATTTTTGATTGTATGTTCTTGATGATTAATTAAAATTGTGTAACAATTTATGTAAAATGTGATGACGTTATTATTCATATGCTTATTTTTTATTATTTGTAAATAATATTACTATATAGTATAGATTTATTAAACACAAATGTCACTAATCAAGGGTAGAGGGGCAGGAACGGAAGAAATGATAAAAAGTTAAGTAATTAACTTGACTTTTCATATGCCATCTTAAAAATTAGTAGAAATTTACTATTTTATATATAGGAAATGCTTTACATAGTAATAGAGATAAAAACATATCAAAATCAAATCCTTTTGAATTCATTTATCTCTAGTCTAGGTTCTTGGATGTGAATTGCCGGGCTATATATTCGTCCTTTTCAATACAAATTCATGCAGACCTTTACACGCTCATGGTATCATCCATCTTAGCTGGTTGAGTTCCCCTACTTTTTCTCTTCCCCTTCCTTCCTGCCTTCTGACTGTCACACTTTCCTCTCTATTCTTTATCCAGTCCATTCTTCCCTTATCTTCCCCAATTACCTCTCTTCCTATGTAGGGTCGGCTTCATAGGCTTGACAACCTAGGCACGGGCCTAGGCACCCCAAAAAATAAGGGCCTCCAAGTTTATAGAAAGTTTTTATATATAGTATATGTATTAGGCCCAAAAAAATATATTTATTTCAAAGCTAAACTGGTTTTTCATTTAAGGAGCCAAAATAAATATTGTTTAGCAAACAAATGCCAAGTTTCAGAACCCATTTAGCCTTGATTTCCAACTATTACAACACAACAACCATCGACCTAATAATCAATATTTAGCAGCCTAAAGCCCCTAAATACAGCCGCAACCATCATTCCCACTTCCTATCGCAGCCTGCTTTCAATTTCTAGGCTACCGGCTATCACTAGATGAACAAATAAGGGTAATCACCCATTGCGTTGGGAATGGAGGAGAGCTTATCGGCGAAATTGGGGCCCCTACTTTATAGTTCGCTTAGAGTATCCAAAAATGTAGGAACGGCCCTGTTCCTATGCAATGGCTTAGCCCCTATGATCGTTCTTAACATGTCGTCTTTGAATACATATACTAACATGATTCAAAAAGTGACGTGCTAACACGATTCAAAAAGTGGAAACTAAACTTGAGTTCATAATTCAATTCGATTTGGTTGAACACCCTATTTGATGATGTGAATATTGCCTAACATGCTTGTCAAGATTTGTTGAATACCTTGTTTTATGATGTGAATATTGCCTAACATGTTTGTCACATTTGTAAATGCATGCATTTCCTTCCTTTTGGCTGAAACAAATTCACATCTAAAATCACTTAACTTTAATTTATGGATAAGAATAATTGGTTTTTATCTTGAAAATAAAAAATAATAATAATGACGTACTCAGGGGCGTTTGGTTCGCGAAATGTTTTGAAATTGGAATTTGTATAGGAATTAGAATTTGAGATAATTGAATTTGGAATTTAAACAATTCCAATTAGAATTGGAAATTGTTGGAATTGAATCTCAATTCCAATTTTGTTGTGTTTGGTTGGGGATGAATTGGATCCATCACCCCGTCACCCACAACCCCCGTCGACGAAGTTCGGGTCGAAACGGTTCGATTCGAAACGGTATGGTTCGAAACGGTTCGCGTAGAATCGGTTCGGGTCGAAACGTTCGATTCAAAAACGATAAGGGTCAAAACCATTCGCGACAAAACGGTACGGGTCGAACGGTTCACATCGAAAGGGTACGGGTCGGAACGGTTCGTGTCGAAACGGTTCGCGACGAAACGGACGGGTCGAAACGGTCGAAGATTCCAATTTACTTTCATATTGGAAGGATTTTGAATTCCTTTAATTAAAGGAATTTAAAAGAATTCATGCCTAATTCCACTTCCGTTGTCAACCAAACACATGAAAATTGGAATTGAGATTCCAATTCAATCAAATTCTGTGAACCAAACATATTAATATATGGAATTCAGATTTCAATTCCCTTAAATTCCATTGAATTTCTGCGAACCAAACGCCCCCAATATATCCTATGGGGTTTCTAATCTAGTATAAACACAAAATTAGTATTTTAACCAATTTAGACTTGGTATTAATAAAACAATAACTTACAGATGATATGTAATTACTAAAACGGAAACTGGATTGATTTTTATATGTTTTGGTATACGTTAGTTGTAAATATAAAAATAAAAGTCTACTTTACAAACCTGATTTTTTTTATATACTCAAATGCAAGCCCAAATATTTTATTGACAATAACAACCAATACATAAAGACGTAGACCACTCTTGAGGATGGCTCTTGAGGGTGACAATTGCTCTCTTTTTGTCGGAGATTATTGCAAGGTATTTATATATCAAATTTTTAAAGTAATGACTAACTATTATTATCAGGTAATTAATCAAACCTCAGGGACCATTTTGACAGTTTACTATTTTGAGAACTATCCAGGTAGAAGATATGTCCATGGTAAGATGAACTATGTGGATATGATAGATGGTGTTGTAACGCTTCGTAATTCTGTACTTTCCCTATTTAGAAAGTCGAATTTATAATTCTATTTTTAGAAATTTGTGATCGTATCGTATTCATATTTCTTTTTCATCTTTTAATCCGAGACTTTGATCATAACGACATTATTTTTTATATACTTATAGACATGCTTTATACTCGTAATATACGCAAAAATCTTGAATACTTATTCATACGTGACGCCAAGACTTGAAGTACTTAGAATTATTATTTATACTTGCTTTATACCTATTTAATGCCTCGTTACATTTTAAAATACATTAAAAATGGGCTAAATACGAGAAAACTGAAACGATCAATTTGTTTGAGGGTCCCAGAACTCATACTTGAGTTGTTGGAGCTCGTGAGGAGGGCGAAACTCATCGATCATGAGTTGCATAACTTCGTCATAAGGCAAGGCATACATGGCATCGTCTCTGCGGGTGCTACGTTCGGCCGTCCACCAGTCGAGTGCCCTCGATTGGAAGACGCCGGTGGCGTTAATGGATACCCACTTTGATGGAAGGTGACCTCAATGGAGTCAAACCATTGGAGTATCTTAGTAGCCCCAATTTCGCTCGTAAAAGACATTGGGCTACAAGAGTAAAACTGTCTGACGTAAAGATGGACTTAGGACGGTCAACCTTGGAGTCAACCGAGGCATTAAGGCTAGGGGTGGAGTCGATTTGATTCACAATGTCGGGTATGACTTTGGCCATTTACTTGGCCATAAACGTCATCGTTTTCTTATTGCGAGCCTGTCTTGGAACTCTTCCTAGAGTGAGAATGGGGACTTAAAGAAATCTACAATATTGAATAAGGGTAGAGGATGAGACTTGATCATAAAGTGTTTAGAAAACTAAAGTTTCCTTTGCATGAATTAGCATTGTAGTATATCACGTAGCATGTAGGTTTCACGTAGTTCATATAAGCATATCGTGTATTATCATGTGTATAAATCAAACAGCAATGATAGAGTTATAAATTTAGTTTGTTCTCGAGTATTTGTATTGTTTTATATTGCGAGTAACATGTGATTCTGGTCTTCCACTATGAAACGAACGAAGTATCAAATGTAAAACACATTAAAATGGATATCACTTAAAAGAGATTCAATGTAGTATCTCCGAACGAAATTACGACTATTCCAAAGTGGTCGAAAATCCTTTTGAGTTAGGGAAACATGCTTTGGCCTAATAGGTAGAATACTCTCACCGAAATTTCGGTTAAAGATATTCACCCTTCTGGTTACTACATGTCCCTAGTCAATAGAAAATTCGAGACTTTTTATGTTTATATTTTTAAACATTCACAACATGGGAACTTTATAAAATATAACTTTTAATCTATTTCGAACGTCTAAACGGAATACGACGCGTTACCATACGATCTTAGCAAATAATGATATCCGAGTAATTTAGGTAACGAACAAATGAAAACAGATTATAACGAGCTTACGACTATATAATTATTTTATTAATTATAAACGAGACGCAAGGCTATTGCGACTACGGGACGACTACTTGGGAATCATACGACCACATTCTATGAATCTACAATGTGTATTATTTCTATACAAACACTGGTTTGCGTACATGCGCGACCAATCGAGACGACTAACACGATCTTATAAATATTTATATTTTTTATATAAATAAACAATCTAAACCTCTTGGAAACTAAGTGTTCCCAAGACTTAGTATTTATCCCTAATAATAAATGGGATTAAACGAGTATAACATTATTGTTTCCATCGATTAACAACACCTCCATAGGGACGTTTGGTTAACGATTCGGTAGAGCTCGGTGACACGTAGTTTAGCTACCTTTTTAGTAGAATCTTATAAGCTTATTCCTTGATAGGAATGTTATAGATTGCATGCTAGCGAGTTATGTTTTGGAATCAACATTTTGTAATCATATTATGCTAGCTTTGCACAAGGATATCAAGGTGAGTTCATAACCCCCACTTTTTACAGTTTTACATTTTTATAAATGTTTTTGGGGGTGGAAAGACATGCAAGTTTTGCAAAAGTACACAAAATTTCGATGACAAAAGTCGTATTTCTAAACCATGTCGCGAATGGATTTCAATAAACTCAAATGTTTTACGAAAGGTTTATGCTCAACATACCGGTTTTTACAAAACACGCGCGTATTTTTGAAACGTGCATTGGTTTAATGACTAGGGACGGGATGATCCTAGTTACAACGGGACTTGGTGTCCTGCATGCAAATAAGAGGACTGGTTGGTCCTGCTTTTAGAATCAAACGGGCTAGGCCCATTCTCACTTATGCGAGGCACAAAGACTCTGTGAGTTCATGTCCCCCTTTTCTTTTAAATGTTTTCGGTTTATAACTCTCGGGGGAAATACATGTTTTCGATGGTATGGTTTAGCTATGGAATGGAATATTAGATCATGTGCAACAAGGCTTTCTCTTAAGTGCCATTAATCTTTTATAAGACCGAGGAACAAGAGTGGTAGATCTATCGGGTGTAGCGAGCCCCACTCATGGTCCTTGTGTGGCCGCATGTAGTGCTTTTGTTGTCCCAGCTAGGTGAACCGGAAGAAATCGTCTAGGGTTGAGTACTTCCTATGTCGTCACACATATTAATGTCCTTGCAAAACATTAATGATCATCAAGTTCATTGACGCTTTACATACCACCTAATTTTATATACAAACTCTCAAATGTTAACGCGACGCGAACTTTGGCAATTATACAAGTTTTACATATACAAAGTTTTCAGTTAATCATGCCAATGAAAATGGTTTTATTACGTTTTCTCAAACGTATTTAAACCGGTTATCAAAAAGATTTATTTTAAATCTTTTCTCATAAACTATGAACTCGCCAACTTTATGTTGATTTTTCACATGTTCTTTCTCAGGTTACAATTACAATTATGGCACGGTTGGAATAGTGGAACCCATGGGGATTCGAGTAGTTAGCGGGCGTTCAGTTACTAGGAACCTTAGCCATCACGTCTGCTTCCGTTGTGCGATGAATAATGCCATTCATGTCACGCCCTGCTCTGATGTGAAAAGGGATTATATGGGGGTGTGATAGAGTGGTATCAGAGCTATAGGTTTTAGGGAATTAGGTATCAAACCCGGCTCTGATAACGAGTAGTATCAGAGCTATAGGTTTTAGCGAATTAGGTTTCTGTGGAGATACCTAGGCTTTAACCTCACTTTCCTTTAGGGACATTAGATCATTAAGACTTGAATACACACAAAGAACGCCTAGCACTCCAATATGGGTTCCAACTGTGGTCGAAAACAATGAGTCAACATTATGATTTCAATCATACACTAGTGTTGTGTTTGATACACGGTACACGAAAACATTACATATCGTAAGAAAAAGCTTGAGAGTTTTGGCAACATGCATTTAGGACCTTTGGAAAACTTATGTTGAAATTCATCAAAGGTCATTACGTAGGAACCACGATTATTAACTCGGGCAAACACATTATATATATCATCGATGCTATTTTATTTACCCGAGCAGGTAGCAAAACGAAACACTAGTGCGCAAATATACGTGAAACTTAAACGATACGACAATGGATGTTGAAGTACATCACATACAACTTTCGAGGCGTGGCCTTGAGAAGCACGACATTACGACAACGATGCTAATCCCGTCAGCGGGAGAACTACCAACCAGAATGCGGAAACTGTCACGTGGTCCTGTAAGCGACACGAACCACGCCGAGGTACGTTCAGACGAGAATTCATGACAGTTGGTACTTATTACAACGATAATCACAATAACTGGCGCTGCAAAAGAAGTCACCTGTCTTCACATTCCCCTACTTCATTAATGGTGATTTTGCCATATTCGACATTTCCGTAATAATGGCACGCAACAATAAGTCATCATAGGAAATACCAGGTAAAGTCCTCGAATTGCTTCTGTAGAAATTTCAACTTTGCATATACCGGTAGGTTTGCATACCTCTATTCCTCATAACGGTCATTGTGTCACGGAAAATTCTTTCTTGATTAGCGAACGCATATTGCATCATTTCTTGACAGATTTACATGATACGCATGCTTTGTTTGTTACGCATGTGGTAAACTTGATACGTGGAGACCGTCAGGGTCTTCACTTCGAATGGTCATTTCATCAATAATTCAAAGGTTGGTTCGCTATACTCAAAATTTTTGCTTTGTAATCTAGATGACCTGCCTTATTGCAAGTATTGACTCTTTGATATCGAGTCAACGAATTTCTTGAAATTATATTTTCTTTCCAAGTTGCATACATGGGATTTTTCGTAGTAACCATATCGAAACTTGTTCGAATCATGTATTTATTGTTGGATTGTGTCAAACCAAGTTCAATTGTTTGAACTTGCTCACTGTGTACAAAGTCAATTCAAGGATTTCATATGATGGATTGAGGCCGTCATATTCAAAGTAATATCAGCAAGCAATTCATTTGTTTCGAACCATAGCAGACTGGTTCAGTCTGCACCCTTATTAAGTCAGTTATTGGTTACGACACCTTGTGGTGGCGTTACACTAGTTGAAGCTTGTGCTAATCTCGCTTTCACAATTCACGTACGGATTTAATTACTTGATTATTTATTCATTTTTAAATCCCCTTGTTGGATCATCTTCTTAAAACATTCTTAATACAATCGTATATTAAGAAGACAATACACAACTTTATGGTCTATTTCAGTGTACCTCTTAACGGATTCATTCAATATCGGTCAAAACTTTTGGGATATTTATTGTTCTTCCACGAGCGACCGAAAAATTTATATTTATTTATTCTTCATTTTCAGTTGAAAATCCTACGGGATTTATTTGGAACAAATATTCAGACTTACTTGATTGAACTTTTTGTTGTAAACACGGTGAATTTTCAGTTGAAGACCCTCAGGACTTCTAGTCCAACCCGAAATACCTGTATGGAAGTGGGAAAACATAACTATGGATTTCATTACCGGGTTACCTCGCACCTCCAGTGGGTATGACACTATATGGGTAATCATTGATCGTCTTACAAAATCAGCTCACTTCATTCCGATTCGCGAGGACTTCAAGAACGAGAAGTTAGCTCGTATCTATATCAGCGAGATCGTAAGCCGTCATGGTGTACCTTTAAGCATCATTTCAGACCGTGATGGTCATTTCACTTCACGAACATGGCGAGCGTACAAACCGCCTTGGGTACACGATTAGACCTCAGTACCGCTTTTCATCCTCAAACTGATGGACAATCTGAACGCACCATCCAAACTCTTGAAGACATGCTTCGAGCATGTGTCATAGACTTCAAGGGAAATTGGGACTCTCATCTACCATTAGTTGAATTTTCGTACAACAATAGTTATCACTCAACTATCGGCATGGCTCCTTTCGAAGCGTTATATGGTCGTAAGTGCCGATCTCCAGTATGTTGGCACGAAATTGGGGAAGCACAAATCACCGGTCCAGAATTAATTCAAGAAACAACAGACAAGATCCATCAAATTCGAAACAATCTTCTAGCGGCACAAAGTCATCAAAAGAGTTATGCAGACAAACGACGAAAGCCCTTGGAGTTTAACATTGGTGATCAAGTACTTTTAAAAGTATCACCGTGGAAGGGAGTAGTTCGTTTTGGCCAGAAGGGTAAGCTAGCACCACGCTACGTAGGACCTTTCAAGATACTCGAAAGAGTAGGACCTGTAGCATACAAGCTTGACCTACCAGAAGAACTCAACAGAATTCATCTCACATTCCACGTATCAAACTTAAAGAAGTGCCTCGCCGATGAAAACCTCCATATTCCTCTAGAAGACATTCAGATTGATGTATCTATGCATTTCATTGAAAGACCAGTAGAAATCATGGACTTCGGAGAGAAGCGTTTAAGACGAAGTCGTATTCCAATTGTCAGAGTACGCTGGGAGTCGAAACGAGGACCTGAGTTTACTTGGGAACGTGAAGACTCAATGCGTGAGAAATACCCGCATCTTTTTCCTGTTACCACCACTACTTAAATTTCGAGACGAAATTTCTAAAAGTAGGGGATACTGTAACATCCGTCAAAAAACGGGTTTCAAAACCCGCTTCGTTTATTAATCGAATAGTCAGTTATAAATTTCGTTGCGTAAATATTGTCCATTTTAATTTTAAACAATATATAATTAATAAATATATTAGAATTTAAAAACTATAATTAATAAACAATAAAAACAAGTGAAGAAAAGGAAGTTGCCGGGTTTCGAACCCGGGTCAGCCGATTCAACAAACAAACACTACACCACTCCGCCACTTGACTCGTTTGTGTAATCAATGAAACAAATAATACTTAAGTTAAAACTCGAATTCAAAAACCGGACTTCAGCGCGGCAGAACTCGCAATCACCGGAAAATCCGGCAATCCGCGAGTTTAGCCATTTTCCTGTTGACTATAACGTCGGTTATAACCGACGCCTAACAGTCAATTGCAGTCGTAACCGCCGGAAAAACCTTGACCACGAATCAAGACCAAATTCGGACTTAATACATTCTGTTTCTTCCTTATAAATACCCTCCCAAACCTCTAGTAATCTTTTCGCTCAAAATCGCACAAACTCTCGAAGCTTTAGCACTCGCCGGAGATATTTTTCAGTAGCCGACTTTCACCGGAAAACCGAGACTTACTTCAAATCGGTAAATTTCTCGACTCTTTCGTTTTCAATCCATTATTAGACAAGTAATAACATAAATCGTTCAACCAGAATCCGACTCAGAACACGTTGCCGGGAATTCCTACACTCGCCGGAAAATCTCTGAAAATTCCGAAGTTTCGCTGTGAATCGGTACAATCATCTAAACCCCCTGATATCCTTTGTTTAGTACCTTAATTGCACAACTATTGATCAAAACCGTTGATTGATTCACTCAGACGGAGATCACCAATCAGAGCCGACGCCCCTTGCCGGAAATCTGAATTAAACGCGCTGTTTTGGTACATTCCGTTCTTTAATCTCGTTAACTATTACATTTCAACTAATTATAAGTTTTGATAATCGAGTTAAACAAAACAGTCGGAACTCTCTGATCTGGGTGTTTGTAAACGAAGAAGACGAAGTCAGGAATAAGTAAGTATAATTAAAATCACATAATCAAACGGGTTAGACACACAGTCCAGCGGTGGACTGTGTGCGCAAACAAAACAAACGTCACGAGTTCGAATCGCACAACGTACCGACTTTCAGAAATAAAACCAATATTTTTAGAACATAATCAGAACATGTCACAGTATGTTTATAAGAGTATTATAATCCGTAATTAATCAGATTAGACACACAGCCCAACTGGTTGGGCTGTGCGCATACAAACCCGAAGGACCCGAGTTCGACTCCGGGTCCCTGCAACCGGTTCGGCTATATAAATTTGTTTTAATATAAGCCAAATAAAATAACAGTTAATTAGTATATATATATAATTAAAACAGAGAACATTTCGGGTTAGACACGTAGCTCAGTTGGTAGAGCTGCGTGCACGCGTACGAGAGGTCTCGGGTTCGAACCTCACTCAGCGCACACTTAACCACAGTCCGACCGGTCAACGGTCCGGTCAACGGTCAAAAAAAAAGTCAAAATTTTTATTTCTTTTTATTATTTATTTAATTTAAAAATCAATTAAAAATACTTAAAAATAATATTTTTAAAGTTAGAAAACGTCCTTAAACTCACAAAAATGAATCTAAAAACCCTATTAAGATTATGAATTAAAATCTATTTATTTACCGAACCACTTTCGTTATTATTTAGGTTAGCTTTCCTCGTCGATCTAATCCCAAAACTCGTGCGCATCCAACGTCATCAAAAGAACGCACCAATGTGAGTGAATCCCTATAAATTCCCCGTTTTAATCACGTTTTGGGATGTATCATGTGTCGTACAATTCTGTTATTATATAAATATAAACACCTGTGCATTCATCATATCTGTGATCTAATGTGTATCAATTGTGTACAAATTGTTGTGTGAATTATGTTTAGTTTGGATTTATCATTTTCAGTGCAAGCATTTCATTAGGCCCATCAGCTCCCCGTGGGATACGGGTTGAGTACAGGTGCCTCATCCGATCGGCTCCGTTTGATTGAGCCTTGATCTCACATACATTCATGTCATACGATCGGCTCCGTTTGATTGAGCCTTGATCTCACAGTCATCATCATTCATATCATATACTCATCCAATGTGGTTTGTGTTTTTGTTATATACATACGTTTGCTCACATGTGATTATTGCACAATTTTTTAATACTAAATACAACAAGGAATCAATAATAATGTTTTAACAAGGTTCACTCGCCAACTTTTGTTGACCCAAAATATTCCTCGTTTTACACATGATACAGGTGATCCCGTTGAGACAAGAAACACATAGGAAGGCTTAGAAGAATAATTCAGTTTAAGCTTTGGATTGTATTACTTAGTTTCATTTTCCTTGTAATTGTATGGATTGGATTTGACTATTTAAGTTGTAATTTGAATTTAATAAATATGAAACATTTTAGTAAACATCATGAGCTTTGGTGATAACCCAATTATGCCCCGACTCTTATTCCGCTGCGGGTCGGGGTGTGACAGATTGGTATCAGAGCCATGACTATAGGGGATATAGGATAGGTTATTAGACCCTTAGGCCTATACTATAGTTGATTAGAATTTTTAGATTTTGTGCGTTACATACAAAATTCATGATGTTTATATGCTTTATGTTTATTGTTACATTAATTATGCAAGCATGTTCATAAGTACATATTATTACACAATGCTCATCATAATATATCCTCATAACATATCATATCCAGAAAGCACAACCTCACAATTCCCTGATTTTTACAACGATTTTTGTATTTTTTGCAAATCACATCAAAGTGAGTTCCCATGACGGGCATGTAGTAACTGGAAGGGTACGAGTACTGGTAGTCGGAACGTCCTGTCTAGGCTTGGCATTCATATAAATCCAAAATAAAGGACCAGTTTGCCTACATGGGGACTAACGATGAGAGTACGAAGGACCTATTAGGCCAAAGCATGCTATACCAAACGTCGTGTGAGCTAACCCCACTTTGAGTTGTCATTGTGTCTACACCTGGAGACCCTCCTACCATACATCTCGCAATCATATTTCATGGTTTTCATTCGGGTGATGCGAATGTTAAACCGCCAACACCAATGTGAATCCTACTAAGCCAATAGTCATGGGGGCCCACATAACTATACATGCGATGGTATGGGGGGACATTGGAGGCCCGAACATGAGCAAACCCAAGACATCCTATGGATGTAGTTGCATTATTGATGATTATGTTATTTTTATTCTTTGAACGACACATGACACCTAAAAACTTCTTAAACTCACAATCTTCCTATGTATGTTCCTGTAGATGTCGGCTAGGCAGCTACGTGGAGGTAGAAAGTCAGGAAGATCAAACGAACGCTTGGCCACCCAAATTGCAAAACAAATGGCTGCAGTGCTTCCTGACATCGTAATTCAAGTCCAACAAGCTCTCACCGCAAATCCCATCAACCCTCCCAATCAAGAAGACCAGAACGTCGACAACCCTCCCTCCAAAAAGTGCTCCTACAAACACTTTAAGTCTTGCGATCCCCCAAAATATGAAGGGACCAGAAGGTGTCACTGCTCTCCTCCACTGGTTTGAAGAAATGGAGAACACCTTCCTCAATTGCGATTGTCCCGATGATCGCAAGGTACGTTACGCAACTGGGAGACTGTTTGGGGTAGCCCTTACCTGGTGGAACACAGAAAAGGGTAAGAGAGGAATCGAAGATGCAATGGCCTTAACATGGGAAGAGTTAAGGGAAATCATGACGAGAAGCGAAATCAAAAAGTTAGAAGATGAATTCCACCGCTAAAACAAAAGGAAGGAGATCATAATTCCTACAACAAAAGATTTCTTGAGCTGAACCAAATGATCCCTAACTTGTTCACCCCAGTGTACCGCTTAGTTGAACACTACATTCGAGGCCTCCCCTCGAAAATCCAAGATTCGGTTCTAAGCACTTCGCCTGCAACACTCGAAGCCGCAATGGAATTAGCCACAGAACTCACCGAGAATCGCATCCGAAAGGCAAATTCAAGGATGAGAAAAAGAAAGCCCCCATTGAGGCCCAAACCCCAAACCATTCCGTCTCCTCTTCGAAATTTGCTGGTAAGAGGAAACGAAACAACAGAAATTTTACTGTCACACAAACAAACCCTCCAATTTTTGCCGCACCAATTACCCAAATTGCTCCCACAGCGGCACCATATAAAAAGACATACTCCGGCCCATACCCAAAATGCAACCGTTGTCAATACCATCACTTTCCCGAACATCCCTGCCAACATTGCACCAGCTGTGGCCGTGCGGGTCACACCATCCAAACCTGTCGCACACTTCAGCGAATGAACCGCAATCAACCCTCAACCCAAACCCACCATCAGATAGTGGGTCAAGCCCAACAACCCTTACTTCTACCAGCTACGCAACACGTAGCCCAACCTTACTGTCAACCCAACTATCCCATGATGCAACCCATGCAAGCTTGCTACAACTGTGGAGACCTAAACCACTTTAGAAACACTTGTCCACGCTTGGTGAACATCATTCATGCCCAACCTCAAGCAAAATCCGGTAAACCAAGCTAACCAAGCTCCCCCACCTGCTAGAGGAAGAGCTTTCAACATCAACGCCAACCAAGCTAGGGCTAACAACAACGTGGTTAATGGTACGTTTCTCATCAACGGTAGTTATGCATCTATGTTATTCGATACTGGCACGGATAAGAGTTTTGTGTCCTTAGAATTTGAACCTATCCTCAACCAAACTCGTGATAATCTCATGGAATCATTAACGGTGGAAGTTGCTGGCGGAAAACCAGTCTCACTAAACTCTATTATACGAAATTGTACCCTCACTCTAAACGATCACGATTTTCCAGTTGACCTCATTCCTATGAAGTTGGGAAGTTTCGACATTATAATCGGTATGGACTGGCTCAGCCAACATCATGCTGAAGTAGTATGCCGCGAAAAGTTCATTCGCATTCCTCTTGCAGACGGTCAGACCCTACGAATCTTTGGAGAAACCCCATCGAAAGGACTCAAATTGATGTCCTGCCTTCAAGCCCGAAAATATCTCCGCAAGAACTATGTCGCATTCCTAACTCACGTCATCAAGAAGGGAAACAAGGAGAAGAAACTCGAAGATATACCTGTAGTGAAAGAATCCCACAAGTTTTTTCCCGACGACATCTCAGGACTCCCTCCTGTGAGAGAAGTCGAATTCCGCATCGATCTTGTACCTGGCGCTACACCAGTCGCAAATCTCCTTATAGGTTAGCCCCATCCGAAATGCAAGAGCTGGCCAGTCAACTGCAAGATTTGACTGACAAAGGATTCATACGTCCTAGCTCCTCGCCTTGGGGTGCGCCTGTTCTTTTTGTGAAGAAGAAAGATGGAACGTTTCGCATGTGTATCGACTACAGAGAGCTCAACAAGTTAACGGTTAAGAATCGCTACCCACTACCTCGCATCGATGACCTCCTAGACCAACTTCAAGGCGCCACCTGTTTTTCAAAAATCGACCTTCGTTCTGGTTATCATCAACTCAGAGTACATGAAGAAGACGTCCCAAAGACCGCCTTCCGGACTCGTTATGGTCATTACGAATTTATGGTCATGCCATTTGGTTTAACCAACGACCCAGCTGTCTTCATGGATCTAATGAATAGGGTATGTAAACCCTACCTCGACCGTTTTGTCATAGTCTTCATCGACGACATTCCTCATCTACTCAAAGTCTAAATCCGATCATGAACGACACCTTATGTCATACCCCGACCCGCAGCGGAAAAAGGTGATTGGGGCATGATTGGGTTTTCATCAAAGCTCATGACATTTATTTTAATGTTTCATATTTATTATTACAATTTAAAGGAGATCCATTACAGTCAATCATACTAGTACAACATGTTCTATACATTTTTCAAGAATTCATTATTTTTCTTCTAAGGCAAATTCCTATGTGTTTCTTGCTTCAACCTGTCCACCTGTATCATGTGTAAAAATGGTTTTTGGGTCAACAAAAAGTTGGCGAGTGAATCCTATGAAAACATTTAAACGTGTTTATTGAATCAATTATAAAATAAAGTGCATAACCACATATGAGTAAATGTAGATGTAAATTTATTCACAAAACACATAATACTAAATATTGCACACACATACACCAAATGATTGTTTTTGAGGCACGCGTTGTTCAACTCGTCTCCCACGAGGAACTGATGGGCCTAATGAATGAGTTTTGAGGCATGCGTTGTTCAATGAACTGATGGGCCTAATGAATGTTTTTGAGGCACGCGTTGTTCAACTCGTCTCCCACGAGGAACTGATGGGCCTAATGAATAATTTGCATACAACTTGACAATATGTAACACATCACAACAAACAATATTTACATTCTAAGTTTAGATCATATAATGGTATAGCACGAGTTTGAATAAGCGAATTAGTTTAAGCGACACATGATACACCCCAAAACATGAATAAAAAGGGGAATTTGTAAGAATTCACTCACAGTGGTTGCGTTTCTTAGATTGATGATGAATGCGCACAAATTTGGATTTAACCACGAGAGAAACTAACCTAAATAATAACTTAATGGTTCGGTAAATAAGTGGACTTTATTAACAATTTTAATAGGATTTTTAGATTTATTTTTGTAAGTTTAAGGTCAATTTCTAACTTTAAAAATATTATTTTTAAATGTTTTTAATTGATTTTTAAATAAAATAAATAAATAAAAAGAAAATAAAAACTTTTGACTTTTTGACCAGTTGACCGTTGACCAGTTGACAGTGACCGTTGACCGTTGACCGATCGGACCGTGTTAATTATGTGCGCTGAGTGAGGTTCGAACTCGTGACCTCCCGTACGCGTGCACGCAGCTCTACCAACTGAGCTACGTGTCTAACCCGAAATATTTCATATTTTAATTATATTTATATACTTTTTAGTTTAATTCATTTCTGTCTTTATTTAAAAACTTGATAATTGCCAGAACCGGTTACAGAAGCAGGATTCGAACTCGGGACCTGTGGTTTAACTTTGCACACAGTCCACCGCTGGACTGTGTGTCTAACCTGGTTAGAATACTGGTTTTTATTAAACTTAAATACTAACTGAAAGGTGTTCTGGGGCCTTTCAAAAAAATTGAGATTTATCACAGGAAACCGGTTAAGTGCACGAATCGAACTCGGGACGTGTGGTTTAAAATTGCACACAGTCCACCACTGGACTGTGTGTCTAACCCGTTTAAAAATCCGTTTTAAATTAAACTTATATATTAACAGTGCTTCATCTTCTTCAGTTTATGAAACCAGAGAGTCAACACGACTGTTTAATCAGTAATTCTGGTATACTTTAGTAAATTAAATGATAAAGGACATGGGTCAAAAGGTTATACCGATCAGAGTCGAATTGAAATCCTCCGGTGATGATTCCGGCGAGTAACTGGGGATTCCGGCGACTTACAGAGAATCCCGGCGAAGTTCAACTTGCAACAGAGGCTCTACCAGAAGTTTGAGGTGAGTGTGGTGCTTTCTGTCTGAGCTCTAGAAGTCTTATTTTAGAGTAAGGCAGAAGAGATGAAATGGATTCGGTTTTCCGGCGACTTGCAGAGAATTCCGGCGAGGTTTCTTGCTGAATAGGGACTTGTAGAGAGGTTAGCGAGAGTGTTGAGAGTTGATTCGAGTGAATAAGCGAATTGGTTTCCTGACTGAAAGTATTTATAGACTTCCAAGATCACAACTTGACTTAAAATCAAGAACGGTAACCGTACCAATGATTCAGCATAACGGTTTGCGAGTTAAGGCTTTCGATTGTGACTTTCGGTTAAAGATTGACTGTTATAATCGTATGCTCAAGGTTATGCGTTTGAATGTGAGCGGTTACTAACTTGAATCTCGCAGATGACTCGTATGGCCCGAATACATATATTTATTGGTTTCAATTACTTCACAAAAAGTGCGGATAGCCTGGTGGTGCGTCGTGTGTTTGTTTGAGCGGGAGACCCGGGTCCGAAACCCGGCGTCTCTATTTAATTTTTATCTCATTATTTATTATTAATTATTAATTATAGTTTTTAAATTCTAATATATTTATTAATTATGTATCGTCTAAAATTAATTTGAGCTTTAAATACGCAACAAAATTTATAACTGATTATTCGGTTTAATAAACGAAGCGGGTTTGGATAACCCGGTTTTTTACGGATGTTTTACAGTATCCTCTACTTTTAGAAATTTCGCCCCGAAATTTAAGTAGTGGTATGTTTGACTCGAAAGGAAGGTGGTTTTGACAATGACATTCTCCGAAGGGGGTAAGAGTTTAAATTTTTATTTGAGGCGGTAACGTTCCTAGTAAGGGTTGAATACCCTGCTACAGGAATCGCTTTTTGATGCCTAAGATAAGGAATATTGATAAACAGAGTTGATTGACTAGGTATGATCTCATGCACCAGAGTTTTGATACGTTTGGAAAGATAAGGTTGTATCCTAAAACAAAACTTCTATCACTAAAACCTACATGGAACCTCTCATAACCGCCTGACAATGCCTCTGATCCTTTGGCAAAAATACTTATATATAGGAAGTACCAGCGCCGTATCCACCATATTCTTGTCAAATTTTCATTGGCTTTATCAGTAAGTTATGATTAGTTCTATGTGACTCTAGAACATAAACAAACACAACAACCAAAGCTTAAGTCTTAATTCTGAAAGTATACATATTTGAATGATGACAGTACCTCTCTCGTTTGTTATGATGAAGAGGTTAGTCTATGTAAAAGTGAGACACGACCCAACTTCTTTGAATGATGAGATTGAAATACGTTGAGATGTATGATGATATGAATGCTAAATCAGTGAGTATAAAACAAACTTCAACCATGACATTACTAAATCCTACATGGAACTTCTCATAACCGCCTGACAATGCCTCTGATCCTTTGGCAAGAATACTTATATATAGGAAGTACCAGCGGCGTATCCACCATATTCTTGTCAAATTTTCATTGGCTTTATCAGTAAATTAGGGTAGTTCTATGTGACTCTAAAACATAAACAAACACAACAACCAAAACTTGAGTCTCAAATCTGAAGGTAGACATGATTGAATGATGACAGTACCTCTCTCGTTTGTTATGATGAAGGGGTTAGTCTAGGTAAAAGTGAGACACAACCCAACTTCTTTAAATGATGAGATTGAGATACGTCGAGATGTATGATGAATGTTAAATCAATGAGTATAAAGCAAAACTGAAATAGTAATTCGCAATAAGATTCTTGGATAAATTTCCAATTTATAATTGAGATACATGAAGATTGAGATAATATAAAGAAAAACATAAAAACTAAGCGGTTGGAGTTGAATCTTGATTTTTGGTGAAGAAAACTAGTTGGGTGGTTCGTTTGGGCCGTTATTATCTTCAACAGGATTGGCGTTGATGTTGTAAGCTCTTCTTCTTGCTGGTGGCCTAGTGGTTAGGTTTTCTTGATTTGCTTGGTTAACTGGGTTTGCTTGAGCTTGGGCGTTGATGATGTTAACCAATCGAGGGCACGTGTTTCTAAAATGGGTAGGGTCGCCACAATTGAAACAAGCTCGAACATATGGGAACATGGGTTATTGGGGTTGTTCATATGTTTGGATCATGTTTTGAGTAGGGGGTGAGGTTTGGTTTTGAGAGGTGCGGCAAACCTTGCTCAAATGACCATAGCGTCCACAATTCGCACATAGTCGACAAGGTAAGGTAGATGGATGGTGATAAAAACAGGTGTTGCATTGAGGGTGAGGTCCAAAGTAAGGTTTCTTATTTGGGTAAGTTGAGTGGGGTGCTACTTGAGTGATTGGGATAGCTTGGGGGTACAACTTGTGAAGCTGGTTGGTTGTGTTGGGTGACAGCGAAGATTTGTCCATCTTGTTTTCTCTTAGAAGTGGTTTGAGAAGAGGATTCGGTTTGGGTGGAGTTTGGGGTTTCGGTTGATGCTTTATCCTTCTTCTTCTCCTCCTTAAAGTCTTTATTCCGTATGCGGTTTTCGGTGAGCTCTGTAGCTAACTCCATTGCTGCTTCCAAAGTTGCAGGTGTGGTACTTATTACAGGGTCTTGAATTTTTGAAGGAAGACCTCGAATGTAGTGCTCGATCAAACGGTAGAAGGGAGTGAACAAGTTGGGGACCATTTGATTTAACTCAAGGAATCTCTTGTTGTATGTGGTGTGGTCGCCTTCCTTTTGTTTCAAAGAATAGAACTCATCCTCTAATTCTTGATTTCGCTTCTTGGACAGAAACGTCTTGTCATGTTCTCTTTCAGCTCTTCCCAAGTCAAAGTCATAGCATTCTCAGTACCTCGCTTGGCCTTCTCTGTATTCCACCATGTAAGTGCTACTCCGAGCAAACGACCGGTAGCATATCGCACCTTGCGATCATCGGGACAGTCGCAATTGAGAAAAGTGTTTTCCATCTCCTCAAACCAATGGAGGAGAGCGGTGACACCTTCAGTCCCTTCGTATTTTGGAGGATCGCAGGATTTGAAATGTTTGTAGGTGCATTTAGTGGCTTTTCGGGAAGGATTGACAATGTTTTGATCTTCTTGGTGGATTGGGTTGACGGGATTAGCGGTAAGGGCTTGTTGAACTTGAACTACGATGTTGGGTATTACGGCCGCCATTTGTTGAGCGACATGGGCAGCCATGCGCTCGCGGGCTTTTCCTGATCTCATCTTCCTACGAGCGAGACTAGAAGACAACTACAAGGAATACGTATCAAGAGTATGAGTTGGAGTTTTAGGTGTCATGTGTCGTATGTAGGAATGAACATTCATAAAATAAATATAGAATAATAAATATATTACATCCATAGGATGTCTTGGGCTTTGCTCGTAATTGGGCCTTGCATGCCGCCATACTTCACCTTCGTAATCATGTGGGCCCTTATGATTACCGGGTTTTTCATATGGTTCGCATGTGTTAGCCTGGTTACGTACACTAAAACCCAGAGAAAATCGAGAAATATGTATGTAACGTATGATATTCGGAATGTATCCAGGTGTGGACACGGTGACACCTCAAAGTGGGGTTAGTTCGAACGACGTTTGGTGTGGCATGCTTTGGCCTAATAGGTCCTTCATACTCTCGTTGTTAGTCCCCAGGTAGGCAAACTGGTCCGTTATATTGGATTTATACGAATGCCAACCTAGACAGGACGTTCCGACTACCGGTACTTGTACCCTTACAGTTACTACATACCTGTTGTAAAACTCACTTTGATAAGATTGAAAAACGAAAAATGCGACATAATCTTGAATAAAGGAATATGAGGATGATTTGAATATGTGGACATTGAAATATGCGTAATGATTGTATATGTAAGCATGTTATGTTCGACTATAAGTATGATTCATTGAGTATCACAAAACATAATATTGGAAGTGTTTGCATGCATTTGTCTATGTAATAAATATGAAACAAATAAACATCATGAGTTTGCATGTAACCACATAAACAATTAAAATCTAATCAACTATAGTATAGGCTCTAAGGGTCTAATAACCTATCCTATATCCCTATAGTCAAAAGCTCTGATACCAATCTGTCACACCCCGACCCACAGCGGAAAAAGGTGATCGGGGCATGATTGGGTTTTCATCAAAGCTCATGACATTTATTATAATGTTTCATATTTATTATTACAATTTAAAGGAGATCCATTACAGTCAATCATACTAGTACAACATGTTCTATACATTTTTCAAGACTTCATTATTTTTCTTCTAAGGCAAATTCCTATGTGTTCCTTGCTTCAACCTGTCCACCTGTATCATGTGTAAAAATGGTTTTTGGGTCAACAAAAAGTTGGCGAGTGAATCCTATGAAAACATTTAAACGTGTTTATTGAATCAATTATAAAATAAAGTGCATAACCACATATGAGTAAATGTAGATGTAATTTTTCACAAAACACATAATATTAAATATTGCACACACATACACCAAATGATTATGTTTGAGGCACGCGTTGTTCAACTCGTCTCCCACGAGGAACTGATGGGCCTAATTAATGAGTTTTTGAGGCACGCGTTGTTCAATACGAACTGATGGGCCTAATGAATGTTTTTGAGGCACGCGTTGTTCAACTCCGTCTCCCCGAGGAACTGATGGGCCTAATGAATAATTTGCATACAACTTGACAATATGTAACACATCACAACAAACAATATTTACATTCTAAGTTTAGATCATATAATGGTATAGCACGAGTTTGAATAAGCGAATTAGTTTAAGCGACACATGATACACCCCAAAACATGAATAAAAGGGGAATTTGTAAGAATTCACTCACATGGTTGCGTTTCTTAGATTGATGATGAATGCGCACGAATTTGGATTTAACCACGAGAGAAACTAACCTAAATAATAACATAATGGTTCGGTAAATAAGTGGATTTTATTAACAATTTTAATAGGATTTTTAGATTTATTTTTGTAAGTTTAAGGTCATTTTCTAACTTTAAAAATATTATTTTTAAATGTTTTTAATTGATTTTTAAATAAAATAAATAAATAAAAAGAAAATAAAAACTTTTTGACTTTTTGACCAGTTGAACGTTGACCAGTTGACCATTGACCGTTGACCGTTGACCGGTCGGACCGTGTTAATTATGTGCGCTGAGTGAGGTTCGAACTCGTGACCTCTCGTACGCGTGCACGCAGCTCTACCAACTGAGCTACGTGTCTAACCCAAATATTTCTGATTTTAATTATATTTATATACTTTTTAGTTTAATTCATTTCTGTCTTTATTTAAAAACTTGATAATTGCCAGAACCGGTTACAGAAGCAGGATTCGAACTCGGGACCTGTAGTTTAACTTTGCACACAGTCCACCGCTGGACTGTGTGTCTAACCTGGTTAGAATACTGGTTTTTATTAAACTTAAATACTAACTGGAAGGTGTTCTGGGGCCTTTCAAAAAAATTGAGATTTATCACAGGAAACCGGTTAAGTGCACGAATCGAACTCGGGACGTGTGGTTTAAAATTGCACACAGTCCACCACTGGACTGTGTGTCTAACCCGTTAAAAATCCGTTTTAAATTAAACTTATATATTAACAGTGCTTCATCTTCTTCAGTTTATGAAACCAGAGAGTCAACACGACTGTTTAATCAGTAATTCTGGTATACTTTAGTAAATTAAATGATAAAGGACATGGGTCAAAAGGTTATACCGATCAGAGTCGAATTGAAATCCTCCGGTGATGATTCGGCGAGTAACTGGGGATTCCGGCGACTTACAGAGAATCCCGGCGAAGTTCAACTTGCAACAGAGGCTCTACCAGAAGTTTGAGGTGAGTGTGGTGCTTTCTGTCTGAGCTCTAGAAGTCTTATTTTAGAGTAAGGCAGAAGAGATGAAATGGATTCGGTTTTCCGGCGACTTGCAGAGAATTCCGGCGAGGTTTCTTGCTGAATAGGGACTTGTAGAGAGGTTAGCGAGAGTGTTGAGAGTTGATTCGAGTGAATAAGCGAATTGGTTTCCTGACTGAAAGTATTTATAGACTTCCAAGATCACAACTTGACTTAAAATCAAGAACGGTAACTGTACCAATGATTCAGCATAACGGTTTGCGAGTTAAGGCTTTCGATTGTGATTTCGGTTAAAGATTGACTGTTTATAATCGTATGCTCAAAGTTATGCGTTTGAATCAGAGCGGTTACTAACTTGAATCTCACAGATGACTCGTATGGCCCGAATACATATATTTATTGATTTCAAATACTTCACAAAAAGTGCGGATAGCCTGTTGGTGCGTCGTTGTGTTTGTTTGAGCGGGAGACCCGGGTTCGAAACCCGGCGTCTCTATTTAATTTTTATCTCATTATTTATTATTAATTATTAATTATAGTTTTTAAATTCTAATATATTTATTAATTATGTATCGTATAAAATTAACTTGAGCTTTAAATACGCAACAAAATTTATAACGGATTATTCGGTTTAATAAACGAAGCGGGTTTGGATAACCCGGTTTTTGATGGATGTTACACCTTAGGCTCATCCTTACACTCTTAAAGACTGAAAAGTTGTACGCTAAGTTCTCAAAATGTGAATTCTGGTTAAGGGAAGTACAATTCCTTGGACACGTCGTCAATGACAAGGGAATTCATGTTGATCCTTCAAAAATCAAGGCAGTACAGGAATGGCAAGCGCCACGTACCCCTACCGAAGTAAGGTCATTTCTTGGTTTGGCTGGTTACTATCGACGCTTCATCGCCAATTTCTCCCGTATTGCTGTACCACTCACGGCTTTGACTCATAAAGGAAAACCCTTCATATGGGGACCTAAACAAGAAGAAGCTTTCCAATCTCTAAAGCAAAAACTCTGTGACGCGCCTATCCTCACACTCCCTGAGGGTTGTGATGACTTCGTGGTTTATTGCGATGCGTCAGGGCAAGGATTAGGCTGTGTACTGATGCAAAGAGGAAAAGTGATAGCCTATGCTTCTAGGCAACTCAAAGTTCATGAAAAGAACTACACCACTCACGACTAGAACTTGGAGCCGTTTGTTCGCTCTCAAGATATGGAGACATTACCTCTACGGTACAAGTGTGAAATATACACTGACCACAAGAGTCTCCAACATATCTTCAACCAAAAGGAGTTGAATATGAGGCAACGAAGATGGGTCGAACTTCTTAACGACTACGACTGTGAAATTCGATATCATCCTGGAAAGGCAAATGTGGTGGCTGATGCACTCAGTCGAAAGGGTTATGCGAACTCCATTCATCTTCTATGTTCGCAAATCATAACCGACATCAAAGATCGAATCCGAGAAGCTCAACATGTTTCTGTAACAGAAAACGACGTACGCGATGAGTTGTCTTGTGGAGCTGAACTTAAGATCGAAACCAAATCCGACGGTATTCTATACTATCTAAATCGCATATGGATTCCCGATCATCGATAACCTTCGTGATTTCCTTATGAATGAGGCACACAAAACAGGTACTCTGTACACCCAGGAGCCGACAAGATGTATCAAGACCTTCGATACACCTACTGGTGGCCTGGCATGAAAAAGGATATCGCTGTTTTTGTTTCCAAGTGCCTTACATGTTCCAAAGTAAAAGCTGAACATCAAAGACCCTCAGGACTTCTAGTCCAACCGAAATACCTTATGGAAGTGGGAAAACATAACTATGGATTTCATTACCGGGTTACCTCGCACCTCCAGTGGGTATGACACTATATGGGTAATCATTGATCGTCTTACAAAATCAGCTCACTTCATTCCGATTCGCGAGGACTTCAAGAACGAGAAGTTAGCTCGTATCTATATCAGCGAGATCGTAAGCCGTCATGGTGTACCTTTAAGCATCATTTCAGACCATGATGGTCGTTTCACTTCACGAACATGGCGAGCCGTACAAACCGCTTGGGTACACGATTAGACCTCAGTACCACATTTTCATCCTCAAACTGATGGACAATCTGAACGCACCATCCAAACTCTTGAAGACATGCTTCGAGCATGTGTATAGACTTCAAGGGAAATTGGGACTCTCATCTACCATTAGTTGAATTTTCGTACAACAATAGTTATCACTCAAGTATCGGCATGGCTCCTTTCGAAGCGTTATATGGTCGTAAGTGCCGATCTCCAGTATGTTGGCACGAAATTTGGGAAGCACAAATCACCGGTCCAGAATTAATTCAAGAAACAACAAACAAGATCCATCAAATTCGAAACAATCTTCTAGCGGCACAAAGTCATCAAAGAGTTATGCAGACAAACGACGAAAGCCCTTGGAGTTTAACATTGGTGATAAGTACTTTTAAAAGTATCACCGTGGAAGGGAGTAGTTCGTTTTGGCCAGAAGGGTAAGCTAGCACCACGCTACGTAGGACCTTTCAAGATACTCGAAAGAGTAGGACCTGTAGCATACAAGCTTGACCTACCAGAAGAACTCAACAGAATTCATCCCACATTCCACGTATCAAACTTAAAGAAGTGCCTCGCCGATGAAAACCTCCATATTCCTCTAGAAGACATTCAGATCGATGAATCTATGCATTTCATTGAAAGACCAGTAGAAATCATGGACTTCGGAGAGAAGCGTTTAAGACGAAGTCGTATTCCAATTGTCAGAGTACGCTCGGAGTCGAAACGAGGACCTGAGTTTACTTGGGAACGTGAAGACTCAATGCGTGAGAAATACCCGCATCTTTTTCCTGTTACCACCACTACTTAAATTTCGGGACGAAATTTCTAAAAGTAGGGGATACTGTAACATCCATCAAAAAACGGGTTTCAAAACCCGCTTCGTTTATTAATCGAATAGTCAGTTATAAATTTCGTTGCGTAAATATTGTCCATTTTAATTTTAAAACAATATATAATTAATAAATATATTAGAATTTAAAAACTATAATTATTAAACAATAAAAACAAGTGAAGAAAAAATAAAAGGAAGCTGCCGGGTTTCGAACCCGGGTCAGCCGATTCAACAAACAAACACTACACCACTCCGCCACTTGACTCGTTTGTGTAATCAATGAAACAAATAATACTTAAGTTAAAACTCGAATTCAAAAACCGGACTTCAGCGCGGCAGAACTCGCAATCACCGGAAAATCCGGCAAAACCGCGAGTTTAGCCATTTTCCTGTTGACTATAACGTTATAACCGACGTCGACATCGGTTATAACCGACGCCTAACAGTCAATTGCAGTCGTAACCGCCGGAAAAACCTTGACCACGAATCAAGACCAAATTCGGACTTAATACATTCTGTTTCTTCCTTATAAATACCCTCCCAAACCTCTAGTAATCTTTTCGCTCAAAATCGCACAAACTCTCGAAGCTTTAGCACTAGCCGGAGAAATTTTTCAGTGCCGGACTTTCACCGGAAAACCGAGACTTACTTCAAATCGGTTAATTTCTCGACTCTTTCGTTTTCAATCCATTATTAGACAAGTAATAACATAAATCGTTCAACCAGAATCCGACTCAGAACACGTTGCCGGGAATTCCTACACTCGCCGGAAAATCTCTGAAAATTCCGAAGTTTCGCTGTGAATCGGTACAATCATCTAAACCCCCTGATATCCTTTGTTTAGTACCTTAATTGCACAACTCATTGATCAAAACCGTTGATTGATTCACTCAGACGGAGATCACCAATCAGAGCCGACGCTCCTTGCCGGAAATCTGAATTATACGCGCTGTTTTGGTACATTCCGTTCTTTAATCTCGTTAACTATTACATTTCAACTAATTATAAGTTTTGATAATCGAGTTAAACAAAACAGTCGGAACTCTCTGATCTGGGTGTTTGTAAACGAAGAAGACGAAGTCAGGAATAAGTATAAGTATAATTAAAATCACATAATCAAACGGGTTAGACACACAGTCCAGAGGTGGACTGTGTGCGCAAACAAAACAAACGTCACGAGTTCGAATCGCACAACGTACCGACTTTCAGAAATAAAACCAATATTTTTAGAACATAATCAGAACATGTCACAGTATGTTTATAAAAGTATTATAATCCGTGAATTAATCAGATTAGACACACAGCCCAACTGGTTGGGCTGTGCGCATACGAACCGAAGGACCCGAGTTCGACTCTGGGTCCCTGCAACCGGTTCGGCTATATAAATTCGTTTTAATATAAGCCAAATAAAATAACAGTTAATTAGTAAATATATATAATTAAAACAGAGAATATTTCGGGTTAGACACGTAGCTCAGTTGGTAGAGCTGCGTGCACGCGTACGAGAGGTCTCGGGTTCGAACCTCACTCAGCGAACACTTAACCACAGTCCGACCGGTCAACGGTCCGGTCAACGGTCAAAAAAAAGTCAAAATTTTTATTTCTTTTTATTATTTATTTAATTTAAAAATAATATTTTTAAAGTTAGAAAACGTCCTTAAACTCACAAAAATGAATCTAAAAACCCTATTAAGATTATGAATTAAAATCTATTTATTTACCGAACCCCTTTCGTTATTATTTAGGTTAGCTTTCCTCGTCGATCTAATCCCAAAACTCGTGCGCATCCAACGTCATCAAAAGAACGCACCCAATGTGAGTGAATCTCTACAAATTCCCCGTTTTAATCACGCTTTGGGGTGTATCATGTGTCGTACAATTCTGTTATTATATAAATATAAACACCTGTGCATTCATCATATCTGTGATCTAATGTGTATCAATTGTGTACAAATTGTTATGTGAATTATGTTTAGTTTGGATTTATCATTTTCAGTGCAAGCATTTCATTAGGCCCATCAGCTCCCCGTGGGATACGGGTTAAGTACAGGTGCCTCATCCGATCGGCTCCGTTTGATTGAGCCTTGATCTCACATACATTCATGTCATACGATCGGCTCCGTTGATTGAGCCTTGATCTCACAGTCATCATCATTCATATCATATAATCATCCAATGTGGTTTGTGTTTTTGTTATATACATACGTTTGCTCACATGTGATTATTACAATTTTTTTAATACTAAATACAACAAGGAATCAATAATAATGTTTTAACAAGGTTCACTCGCCAACTTTTGTTGACCCAAAATATTCCCCGTTTTACACATGATACAGGTGATCCTGTTGAGACAAGAAACACATAGGAAGGCTTAGAAGAATAATTCAGTTTAAGCTTTGGATTGTATTACTTAGTTTCATTTTCCTTGTAATTGTATGGATTTGATTTGACTATTTAAGTTGTAATTTGAATTTAATAAATATGAAACATTTTAGTAAACATCATGAGCTTTGGTGATAACCCAATTATGCCCCGACTCTTATTCCGCTGCGGGTCGGGGTGTGACAAGAAATTTCTATTGTTTATGAAATTCATTTACAGATTGTGAACGTCTTGAAAATCTATTGGTCGAGATTCTCATTTGTATGACCCATGTAAACTCAGTCACATTGGTGACTATGTCATACGTTTCGTTCACTTGGCATCGATTCTGATAACAAATTCAGTTGAACCAGTGGGTTCATGTTGTAGTAGTAAATCATTGTATTCATATAATCCAGACAAGTCTCGATGCGATTACATGGCCATTTACCTGGGTAGTATTAATACCTATCTACGTATAACAAAAATCTAAGGAGATAACATAACTTAAATTTCGAGGACGAAATTTTTATAACAAGGTTGTGACAACCGACACTTTCCGGTTGTAATTAAGCGCATAACGAACAGTAATACCATTATAATTAGCGTAATTAGACGTAAATTAACTCGATTAGGCCCCTGGAGAGCCTAGGAACGTCTACTTGCTTCACGTTACGCGATATGACGACAATCGAGAACTTTAACGTGAATTTGAACGATAAACGAACAGATACCGAACAAATACTGACAACGCCTAAATATACGAATTTTATACTTGTATTTATCATACAGTTATGATTATGCGATAAATTTGGATCGTTGAACGTCGCAAAGCACAACGCGGAAGTTACGCGGAAAACCGGAACGCACCGACAACAAAACGGAAGCAACGGACTCGAGTTACGCCTTGATATTAATATATTATGATATATTTAGCTTCGTAATCGAATTTAACTTATGGTTCGAAAAGTTAATAGATCATCTTCATGTTTCTAATTCAGTTGAGCTTGTTGATTCAAAGTCTCACCAATCCAAGAACCAACGCTAGTTTCCGTTGGTAGAAATTTTTATTGTTTATGAAATTCATTTACAGATTGTGAACATCTTGGAAATCTATTGGTCGAGATTCTCATTTGTATGACCCATGTAAACTCAGTCACATTGGTGACTATGTCATACGTTTCGTTCACTTGGCATCGATTCTGATAACAAATTCAGTTGAACCAGTGGGTTCATGTTGTAGTAGTAAATCATTGTATTCATATAATCCAGACAAGTCTCGATGCGATTACATGGCCATTTACCTGGGTAGTATTAATACCTATCTACGTATAACAAAAATCTAAGGAGATAACATAACTTAAATTTCGAGGACGAAATTTTTATAACAAGGTTGTGACAACCGACACTTTCCGGTTGTAATTAAGCGCATAACGAACAGTAATACCATTATAATTAGCGTAATTAGACGTAAATTAACTCGATTAGGCCCCTGGAGAGCCTAGGAACGTCTACTTGCTTCACGTTACGCGATATGACGACAATCGAGAACTTTAACGTGAATTTGAACGATAAACGAACAGATACCGAACAAATACTGACAACGCCTAAATATACGAATTTTATACTTGTATTTATCATACAGTTATGATTATGCGATAAATTTGGATCGTTGAACGTCGCAAAGCACAACGCGGAAGTTACGCGGAAAACCGGAACGCACCGACAACAAAACGGAAGCAACGGACTCGAGTTACGCCTTGATATTAATATATTATGATATATTTAGCTTCGTAATCGAATTTAACTTATGGTTCGAAAAGTTAATAGATCATCTTCATGTTTCTAATTCAGTTGAGCTTGTTGATTCAAAGTCTCACCAATCCAAGAACCAACGCTAGTTTCCGTTGGTAGAAATTTTTATTGTTTATGAAATTCATTTACAGATTGTGAACGTCTTGGAAATCTATTGGTCGAGATTCTCATTTGTATGACCCATGTAAACTCAGTCACATTGGTGACTATGTCATACGTTTCGTTCACTTGGCATCGATTCTGATAACAAATTCAGTTGAACCAGTGGGTTCATGTTGTAGTAGTAAATCATTGTATTCATATAATCCAGACAAGTCTCGATGCGATTACATGGCCATTTACCTGGGTAGTATTAATACCTATCTACGTATAACAAAAATCTAAGGAGATAACATAACTTAAATTTCGAGGACGAAATTTTTATAACAAGGTTGTGACAACCGACACTTTCCGGTTGTAATTAAGCGCATAACGAACAGTAATACCATTATAATTAGCGTAATTAGACGTAAATTAACTCGATTAGGCCCCTGGAGAGCCTAGGAACGTCTACTTGCTTCACGTTACGCGATATGACGACAATCGAGAACTTTAACGTGAATTTGAACGATAAACGAACAGATACCGAACAAATACTAACAACGCCTAAATATACGAATTTTATACTTGTATTTATCATACAGTTATGATTATGCGATAAATTTGGATCGTTGAACGTCGCAAAGCACAACGCGGAAGTTACGCGGAAAACCGGAACGCACCGACAACAAAACGGAAGCAACGGACTCGAGTTACGCCTTGATATTAATATATTATGATATATTTAGCTTCGTAATCGAATTTAACTTATGGTTCGAAAAGTTAACAGATCATCTTCATGTTTCTAATTCAGTTGAGCTTGTTGATTCAAAGTCTCACCAATCCAACAACCAACGCTAGTTTTCCGTTGGTAGAAATTTTTATTGTTTATGAAATTCATTTACAGATTGTGAACGTCTTGGAAATCTATTGGTCGAGATTCTCATTTGTATGACCCATGTAAACTCAGTCACATTGGTGACTATGTCATACGTTTCGTTCACTTGGCATCGATTCTGATAACAAATTCAGTTGAACCAGTGGGTTCATGTTGTAGTAGTAAATCATTGTATTCATATAATCCAGACAAGTCTCGATGCGATTACATGGCCATTTACCTGGGTAGTATTAATACCTATCTACGTATAACAAAAATCTAAGGAGATAACATAACTTAAATTTCGAGGACGAAATTTTTATAACAAGGTTGTGACAACCGACACTTTCCGGTTGTAATTAAGCGCATAACGAACAGTAATACCATTATAATTAGCGTAATTAGACGTAAATTAACTCGATTAGGCCCCTGGAGAGCCTAGGAACGTCTACTTGCTTCACGTTACGCGATATGACGACAATCGAGAACTTTAACGTGAATTTGAACGATAAACGAACAGATACCGAACAAATACTAACAACGCCTAAATATACGAATTTTATACTTGTATTTATCATACAGTTATGATTATGCGATAAATTTGGATCGTTGAACGTCGCAAAGCACAACGCGGAAGTTACGCGGAAAACCGGAACGCACCGACAACAAAACGGAAGCAACGGACTCGAGTTACGCCTTGATATTAATATATTATGATATATTTAGCTTCGTAATCGAATTTAACTTATGGTTCGAAAAGTTAACAGATCATCTTCATGTTTCTAATTCAGTTGAGCTTGTTGATTCAAAGTCTCACCAATCCAACAACCAACGCTAGTTTCCGTTGGTAGAAATTTTTATTGTTTATGAAATTCATTTACAGATTGTGAACATCTTGGAAATCTATTGGTCGAGATTCTCATTTGTATGACCCATGTAAACTCAGTCACATTGGTGACTATGTCATACGTTTCGTTCACTTGGCATCGATTCTGATAACAAATTCAGTTGAACCAGTGGGTTCATGTTGTTGTAGTAACTCATTGTATTCATATAATCCAGACAAGTCTCGATGCGATTACATGGTCATTTACCTGGGTAGTATTAATACCTATCTACGTATAACAAAAATCTAAGGAGATAACATAACTTAAATTTCGAGGACGAAATTTTTATAACAAGGTTGTGACAACCGACACTTTCCGGTTGTAATTAAGCGCATAACGAACAGTAATACCATTATAATTAGCGTAATTAGACGTAAATTAACTCGATTAGGCCCCTGGAGAGCCTAGGAACGTCTACTTGCTTCACGTTACGCGATATGACGACAATCGAGAACTTTAACGTGAATTTGAACGATAAACGAACAGATACCGAACAAATACTGACAACGCCTAAATATACGAATTTTATACTTGTATTTATCATACAGTTATGATTATGCGATAAATTTGGATCGTTGAACGTCGCAAAGCACAACGCGGAAGTTACGCGGAAAACCGGAACGCACCGACAACAAAACGGAAGCAACGGACTCGAGTTACGCCTTGATATTAATATATTATGATATATTTAGCTTCGTAATCGAATTTAACTTATGGTTCGAAAAGTTAACAGATCATCTTCATGTTTCTAATTCAGTTGAGCTTGTTGATTCAAAGTCTCACCAATCCAACAACCAACGCTAGTTTCCGTTGGTAGAAATTTTTATTGTTTATGAAATTCATTTACAGATTGTGAACGTCTTGGAAATCTATTGGTCGAGATTCTCATTTGTATGACCCATGTAAACTCAGCACATTGGTGACTATGTCATACGTTTCGTTCACTTGGCATCGATTCTGATAACAAATTCAGTTGAACCAGTGGGTTCATGTTGTTGTAGTAAATCATTGTATTCATATAATCCAGACAAGTCTCGATGCGATTACATGGTCATTTACCTGGGTAGTATTAATACCTATCTACGTATAACAAAAATCTAAGGAGATAACATAACTTAAATTTCGATGACGAAATTTTTATAACAAGGTTGTGTCAACCGACACTTTCCAGTTGTAATTAAGCGCATAACGAACAGTAATACCATTATAATTAGCGTAATTAGACGTAAATTAACTCGATTAGGCCCCTGGAGAGCCTAGGAAGGTCTACTTGCTTCACGTTACGCGATATGACGACAATCGGGAACTTTAACGTGAATTTGAACGATAAACGAACAGATGCCGAACAAATACTGACAACGCCTAAATATACGAATTTTATACTTGTATTTATCATACAGTTATGATTATACGATAATTTGGATCGTTGAACGTCACAAAGCACAACGCGGAAGTTACGCGGAAAACCGGAATGCACCGACAACAAAACGGAAGCAACGGACTCGGGTTACGCTTTGATATTAATATATTATGATATATTTAGCTTCGTAATCGAATTTATTATTCGTAGTCGAAAACGGATTGAAAAACGGACAAGAAACGACAACCGGAGCATTTTACGCATTTTAACGAAACCGACGAACGCACGCTATTAATATCGAACGCCGACACTATTTTTACACATTTATTTTTTATCTTAAAACAATATTATACGACGTTCCATGGAGTTCGGGTGAGAAAACGAGCTTTAGAAATACTATCGGACCGCTCAAAACACAAGAAATATATCTTCGGCCCAATCCACATAAAAGTCTAAGTTCACAAAACACACCTATATAAACCAAAATACACACACATCCTCATTCTTCACCTACAAACTCTCTCTCTAACTCTAAAACTCTCTCTACTCTTTATCTCTAGAAAATATTTCCGGCACTAGTCCGGCGACTAGCGGCAGCCGGCCACGGCGGCGCAGTTGCGGCACCACCCGCCGACGGCGACGATGGAGGTTTTCCGGCGACCGTTTTCCGGCCAAGAATACACTTTTTCGACTATCTTCGACGTTCCGGATCGCGTGGTGATGCTGGTTTTAGCAGATTCGAAGCCGTTTGGGCTCAAGAGCAACTCCGACGACTTTCCGGCAAAACTCCGGCGAACCCGTTTTGGACTTTTCACTTCGTGCATGTTTAGATCGGGTGGTCAGAGACCTTTCTGCAAGTTTACGTAAAATTTTATTCTCCGGCCACATTCCGACTTCTGGCATGATTCTGGCGAGGTTCCGGGCATCCGTTTTCAACGAAAAATATATTTTTGGGATCCTTGTAACCCGTAGAGTCCATACGAAACACTTTCGTCTCGGGTGAAAATTAAAGTTCGGGTCACTCTCGGGCTCGGTTAAACGTGGTCAACAGGTCAACACGGGTCAAAACTGGTCAATGGATAGTTTTGGGTCATTTTTGATGCCCCGGTTTAGTTTTGGGTTCGGTCAAACCCGGTCAACTGTCGGTCAACTGGTCAACTATCGGTCAACTGGTCAACAGCTGGTCAACGCAGTCAACCCAGTCAACATGGTCAACTCAGTCAACGGGTCAACCCAAGACTCGGTAAAAATTAATTACGACCTCGAAATGTATTTATATTATTTTATATAAATACTAATATTAACTAGTGCACAACCGAGCTCAAACCGACCCGTTAACAATTACATATCGTCAATGTTTAAAAATAACAATAGAAATGACGTACGTTACTCTCATATAACTATTAGTTAAAACCGAACCGACATCATTATATATATATAACTACATGCATCTACTAAAATTGGTCGCGATAATTTCGACGTATTAAAGATCACAATAAAATTGTATGCATATTATTCTTACATTGACTATTGCGTTTTGAAAAATATATCGACAACTTGTATTCTCGGGATCGTTTAAAAACAGAGGAAACTCTGCCCGTTTTTCGTAAAAGTCCGTAAAACGAAACGTGTTTTATTGTAAAAACAAAATCTATCGGATTCAAGCGATTTTTGTAATAATAAATATAAGCATAGGATTATTTCTCGACGACACTTTATAACTTGTAAAAACAAGTTGATAACGACACAACAAACGTGGTTTACTAGTTAACCGAACGTGAAACATTTATAAATAAATATAATCGTTCATATTGTTTCAAGCATCGATAACCCAAAATTCATTTATAAAATAAATATAGTTATTATATTTATTTCAAACATCAAAACTCGGAAATTCTTTTATAAAATAATCTTTTTATGTTTATATTTTTAAACATTCACAACATGGGAACTTATAAAAATATAACTTTTAATTTATTTCGAACGTCTAAACGGAATACGACGCGTTACCATATGATCTTAGCAAATAATGTTATCTGAGTTATTTAGAACAAATGAAAACAGATTATAACGAGCGTACAACTATATAATTATTTTATTAATTATAAACGAGACGCAAGGCTATTGCGACTGCGCGACGACTACTTGGGAATCATACGACCACATTCTATGAATCTACAATGTGTGTTATTTCTATACAAACACTGGTTTGCGTACATGCGCGACCAATCGAGACGACTAACACGATCTTATAAATATTTATATTTTTTTATATAAATAAACAATCTAAACCTCTTGGAAACTAAGTGTTCCCAAGACTTAGTATTTATCCCTAATAATAAATGGGATTAAACGAGTATAACATTATTGTTTCCATCGATTAACAACACATCCATAGGGACGTTTGGTTAACGATTCGGTAGAGCTCGGTGACACGTAGTTTAGCTACCTTTTTAGTAGAATCTTATAAGCTTATTCCTTGATAGGAATGTTATAGACTGCATGCTAGCGAGTTATGTTTTAGAATCAACATTTTGGAATCATATTATGCTAGCTTTGCACAAGGATATCAAGGTGAGTTCATAACCCCCACTTTGTACAGTTTTACATTTTTATAAATGTTTTCGGGGGTGGAAAGACATGCAAGTTTTGCAAAAGTGCACAAAATTTCGATGATGAAAAGTCGTATTTCTAAACCTTGTCGCGAATGGATTTCAATAAACTCAATTTGTTTACGAAAGGTTTATGCTCAACATACCGGTTTTTACAAAACACGCGCGTATTTTTGAAACGTGCATTGGTTTCATAACTAGGGACGGGATGGTCCTGTTACAACGGGACTTGGTGTCCTGCATGTAAATAAGAGGACTGGTTGGTCCTGCTTTTAGACTCAAACGGGCTAGGCCCATTCTCACTTGTGCGAGGCACAAAGACTCTGTGAGTTCATGTCCCCCTTTTCTTTTAAATGTTTTCGGTTTATAACTCTCGGGGGGAAATACATGTTTTCGATGGTATGGTTTAGCTATGGAATGGAATATTAGATCATGTGCGACAAGGTTTTCTCTTAAGTGCCATTAATCTTTTATAAGACCGAGTAACAAGAGTGGTAGATCTATCGGGTGTAGCGAGCCCCACTCATGGGTCCTTGTGTGGCCGCATGTAGTGCTTTTGTTATCCCAGCCGGGTGGACCGGAAGAAATCGTCTAGGATTGAGTACTTCCAATGTCGTCACACATATTAATGTCCTTGTAACACATTAATGATCATCAAGTTCATTGACGCTTTACATACCACCTAATTTTATATACGAACTCTCAAATGTTAACGCGACACGAACGTTGGCAGTTATACAAGTTTTACATATACAAAGTTTTCAGGTAATCATGCCAATGAAAATGGTTTTATTACGTTTTCTCAAACGTATTTAAACCGGTTATCAAAAAGATTTGTTTTAAATTTTTTCTAATAAACTATGAACTCACCAACTTTATGTTGATTTTTCGCATGTTCTTTCTCAGGTTACAATTACAAGTATGGCACGGTTGGAATAGTGGAACCCATGGGGATTCGAGTAGTTAGCGGGCGTTCAGTTACTAGGAACCTTAGCCATCACGTCTGCTTCCGCTGTGCGATGAATATGCCATTCAGGTCACGCCCCGCTCTGATGTGAAAAGGGATTCCATGGGGTGTGACACGCTATACATGTTAAGGTAGGCTTGTACGAAGTTAACGACAAAGAATAGTGCAAGAATGGCTTCTAGCATGCATGTATTCCTAAAGTATAAATGTATAAAGCATGTGTATCGGATTCGTTTGTATGAATAAGGTATTTGCATATGTGTGTTTGTGGTGAGTTGCACCAAAAAGTGTAAATGCAGAAAGAGGTCATGTATATCACAGTTTACGAAGTAATTCCACTTAGTGAATTTGACTAGTCTTGAGTTGTGGAACACCGAAGTTACCCTAAGAGGGAAGCGAAGGTGTGTGAGTTGCGGTTTTTGTTTAACGGATTGGATTCAGAATTTAAAAGTTAATGTATACGAATGTAAATTAAGGTACCATGAGAATGGTCATGCAAGGAGGTAGGATGAATTACATCCATTTACCCTCATTATATGATTTACCAAATCACAAAATCATCAACTTTGTTGATGATTTCGGTTAGTCATGAACATGAAAATAATAAGACAAAAATGTACTAAAATTTTGTTGGAATAATTTGGCTTTCCTATACAATGAAGTAACTTTTTGTGACTTTCAAATATACCATTGCAACTTTAATTGTCACGTTCGCGATTTACTTATTGTTGTCTATGTTTCGAACTGTTGCGAAGTACAAGTGGTAACCCATCAGTCTAAACTATGACATACCTGTGTATGTTTTCATTATTACTAAATTCTTTTTATTATAGACTATTACCACCTAAAACTATTACATTTTACAACATTATATCGTTCTACAGTAATTGTACTCCACCTCATAAAGTGAAAGTTTCATCATTTGAAAGCAACAAATATCTTCTTATTTTACCAAACTGTGTTTTGTAGGTGTTAGCAAGTGAGTGAATTTACTGAACCGTAACCTAATTAACTGACTTATTGAACCAAACAATTAAAGTGTTAGCAAGTGATCGACTTTACTGAACCGTAACCTAATTAACTGACTTATTGAACCAAACAATTAAACGATGGTTCTGTTAAACATAACCAATTGACCGAAAATTATGGTTCAATTTCGATTTTGGTATGTGGTATAACCAATAACTGAGCCAATCATCCGGCATAAACTCCAATGATATAATAGAGTAAACTTTTATTTTGCCCCCTATGGGTTGATCATTTTAACGGTTTTGCTCCAATCATTTAAAACAGACATTTTCCTCCCTGATGTTTTCGGTTTTGTCTTCAATTTACTCCACAACTCTAACTCAGTTAAAACATTCAGTTGAAAGTAGGGGAATTTCGGTTATTTTACATTTGAGTATTTAATTACTTATTACTAATTCCTAAAATCAATTTTATTGATAATAAAAATAAAAAATAAAAACATTACTATTTTTAAAATATATAGAGACACATCAAACATCAGCTCTCGTCCTCAACCATCAACATCAGACATTGCCACCGTGACCATTACCGCCACAATAATCCGCCGCCATCGCCACCACCACAACTCTCTCTTTCTCTCTCTTTCTCAACGTCTCTCTCTACATCTGCCACCACCACCACTCTCTTTCTCAACGTCTCTACGACCGCCGGAGGTTTCAGATCTTGCCATTGGAAGTTTCAGATCTGGCCGCTAGAGTTTATACACTAATGGGTTTTCTCTTATTTGATGAAGAAGGGGCTAGGGTTTGCTCAGATTTGATTTCATGTGATCAAGTCTTGGCTGGGTTTCGTTGAGCTCCGATTTGGTGGCTAGGTTTTGCTCAAATCTGATGAAGATGATGGTGATGAACACAACTAGGGTTTCGTATGATGAAGATGATGGTGGTTGCAGTTTTAAGAGAGAGAGATATTGAGAGAGACAGGTGGTGGTTGGTATTAGTGGCGGCTGGTGGTTAGTGTTGGTGACGGCGGTAGTTGTTCGTTGAAGGAAGTTGGTGGTTAGGGTTGGCGACGATGGTAGTTGGCGATGGTGTTAGTGTTGTGGTGGCAGGTGGTGGTGAGTGTGGGTGTTTCTCTTTGAGAGAGAGTGTGTAAAAGAAAGAAGATTGATATTTATTTTATGTTTATGTAAAATAAACAAGGTTAATGTTTATTTATGTAAAAAGACTTAAATGTAAGTACTGTTTTTTATTAAATTACTAAAATACCCACAAAACTAATAGACATTTTGAATGAAGTTAGAGACGGGAAGTAAAATGGGGATAAGTTAGAAAGTTTAGAGAGGAAAATGTTCATTTTTAAATGGTTGAAACAAAACCGTTAAAACAACCCAAAACCATAGGAAGTAAAACGGAAATTAACCCCATATAATAATAATAGTGATAACAAACAAGTTATTTACATTTTAATGATACTTTTAGTTAAGATATGTTGTGTTTTCAACCATAAGTATAAAATATCAGTGATTCCAAACAGCTAATAATCAAATAGTAATATCACATATTGTTATTATTATTATTATTATTGATAACGATTTCATTCTAAAGGTATTTAAATCAACTATCTGCTAATTGCTAAATATAAAAAATATGAAGCTATCTGTTGAAAATTTCTTGAAAACATCTTAATCCCACCAAAATTTATAGGGACAAGTCCAAAGCCATGAAAATTTCAAGTTCCGCCATGTGTATAATTGTATAATGATCATATTCACATTTTGTGTCACATCATTGCTCTCTTCCGTCAATCAACCTATGTTATATATGTTATACTCGCCGCTCAATATCCCCTAGTATCCCCGGTTCACCTTTTTTAAATTATTTTAATACATATAACATAATTTTAAAATCATTTAATAACTAATCAAAATAAGATATAAAAATAGGATTAACAGAACTTATCATTAATAATTAAAAAAAGCCCATCACATAACAAAAATAAAGAGAACATTAACCGGAACTTTTCAACATTATTAAGTACGTGGGCATGAAAACCTCTAGATGTCAATTGTCAAACAAGTCTCATTTAAACGCATGATTGTAGCCATGATAATGGAAGCATTTGTGAACAAAATGAGACAACCATTTTGATCCCACATAGCACACGACTGCAGCAACTGCAAGAGTATTACTAGCAGCAACTGATATGATCCCTTGTTTGGTTGCAGCCACCACAGCCACCGCAGCACCCGAAAACACCTGCAGAACCACCTTAACTGCATTCAGACCTTTATATGCACCATTGCAGCTGCTGCAGTTCACCACATGACTCCTATACCTGTATATTCAAAAAAGCAAATGAGTTTATATACTCATAACATTAATCTTGATGAATTTCATGCAAATAACCTGTCCATAAGTTGTTCTCTAGGTGGGGTAGGTGGTAAAGATTTATTAAATTTGTGTCCCCAATCAATTTGGCCGCCAGAATATTTCTTAAGCCACTTTCTAAACGCAATCACTTTCACGTCTGATTTAGTTGGCACAAAACAGACTTTTTCCCAATAAAAAAAACCGGCTTCCATCAGTTTCTTCTCCTGCAAGTTGCATAATCTTTCAAGAACTGAATGAATCACATTTGCATAATAAATATCTTCATCAACAAGCTACCTCAATATGAAGAAGATACATATCTCAATCAATAACCAAATTCAGGCTAATATGGTACATCCATCTGGGAACAAATCGGTCAATCCAAACAGCAAAGTTTCTTCCGAAAATAAAGATCAGTCTGCTGTTACCCGGGCTCACTGGTATGCACATAAAGATAAAAGACAACCGCGAGGTTGTTTTCGTGCTGATTTTCCCTGAATTCATCAAATTACAGAAGTAAAAGTACCGAAAAGATTATTATATTTCTAAAGCTGAATATATACCTCTGGAGTTCCAGTAAATGAGATATGCAGACATGGAGGAACATATTTCGATTGGCCGTATGACTGGTTTGCAGTAAAACCATTTTTGTGCATCTGATCTATGTTTATTTCCATGGGGCAACCCCCTTCCCGATCAAGCTTAACATTGCAGTAAAGTTATGTTAGGTGCGTTGGCCCAGAACTCGATTATACAAACAAAACGAAGATCAATCGAATAATAGTGGATTAATCTTAGCAAATCGTGGATTAATCTTGGTGAAGAACACCGTACATAATATTGTCATGTATATACATAATCATGGCGGGTAACTACCTAGTGAACTGATGTGACGGTTTGCCGCCAATTTACACTGCAACAATATCGATTGAATCAACACATCTAACCTAATAATAATAAAGTACATAAGTTAAGTCAGGGGCAAACCTAAGTTAGAGCTTGGGTGGGCGAGCGCACCCTTAAAATAAAACTTTAAGTGTATTTTACAGGCTAAAATCCCGATCGTACCCCTTGAAATTTTGATTAAACCCCTCGTTCGTACCCTATAAAGTAATTTTTTGGGCCCGCCACTGAGTTAAGTTACACTAATAATAATATAATAATAATAACAACAAACAACATAAGTTTAGTTTTGTTTATATTCTACAAGACGGGCCGGGGCACTTGATATTCTTTAACAATCATTAAGAAAACTGAAAAAAAGAGCTATGTGATTGCACATATACTTATCTCGGCTGTGGTGTCCTCACTATTCCATAATGTGCATATCGCATATGAGCAGGATCCATAAGATTTTCAATCAAGATTTCATACCTGAAAGTGTCACATTCTCAATCAAAAAAAAAAAAACTGATGTATTGATGCAAAAAAAAAACAACAAATGGTGAAATTTGCATACCCATATGGTATATCTCTGGTAAACATTTGGTATGTAAATGAAGGGTCGTCGAGTTCAGAGATGTATGGCGGTTTCTTCTTTGTGAGGATATCTTTGTATTGTGGATCAGTGCTGGTTTCGTTTTGCACCGTGCTTGGATAAACAGCAACACACGCCTTCTTGAACGTATGAACCTGAACGTTATACAATAAAGCCTAACTAATATATTCTCTCTAATATACCTATCTTGTCTCCATAATCTTAATATAAATATATATAATCATGTATGAAACAATTGAAAGAAGATCCAAACTGATGTAATTTACCGGAGGACCATCAGCCGGAGCTTGAGGGATTAGTTTACAGTCACCAGAGCCACTAAAGCACCAGCCATGATACACACACTGCAGCCTACCCCACTGATCAATCCTTCCTTCAGAAAGTGGAGCCAATCTATGTGGACACATATCGTCGAACACCTTCCATGCATTCTCATTCTTTTCCCACCACACCACAACATCCAGACCCATCACCTTCTTCCCATGAGGAGCCCTCTTGTCCAGATCGCACACCGGCATGATCGCATACCACTGTGAATACCAGTCGAATTTCTCATCTTGATCAGAGGTTTCAGTTTCTTGTTCGGTTGAAACAGACGGAGAAACGGCTGTAAAGTTCTTGAATTTTGATTTTGTAAACCGGGTAAAATTGTGGGTTTTGTGAGTTAACGCAAGAGTGAAAATGGGTTTGGGTAATTGGGTTGTGATGAGTGAAGGAGGAGAAACAGGTGATGGAGCTCTGAGAGCTTCCATGGCTGATGCCTGATCCTCATCAATTATGGGGATATTGAATTTATAATATGGCGGGAAATTGAGAATATGTCATTGTTATTCAAGGTCAAATGTGGCGGCTCCGATTCAAAAAAAATTCGGTCAATATAAGGTTTGATTAAGGAGCTCAACCGGATTTCGTCCCATTATGAGTTACGCTAGAAAGTTCTGTTCTTATGGTAGCACGACTTTCAAGTGGTAGCCGGCGGTATAGTTTCTGGGGGAATGCCCCAAAATAGCAAACTTTGAAGGCAGCATGACCCGGTTAAGACAAAATAGTCTAGTCAAAGTGGGACAATACAAAGCTCTCCGATTTAGAGATTGTGATACCCTTATACATAAAGTTCACCGTTAAAAAAAAAAAAAAAAAAACTATTTCAATTTCAATGTGAAGTTGTTTTGTGCCGTTATGATGTTATACTATTTCAACGTCACTGTATCATACTATTTCAATTCAATTCAGTGTTAAGTTGTTAACTAATAACTACGCTATCAATGTATAAACTATTTCATTGGCATAAGATGTTATGTACCTTCAATTTAATGTTCACCATCCATTTTTAAAGCCACGTGTATTATAAAATACAGCGTTACAATGGAAATCTATAAAATTACATCTACAACATTCAAGACATGTTATCATTCATTGTTGTGATTGATATAGGCCTATTATAAGACACTTGTCATTCCTCGCCGCCATATTATAGGAAGAAAGCATAAAGTGTTGCTTTTAGTTCCAATCAATATAATGGATTTTGTGTGGTGAACATAATACAAGATTTCAAGGTTAACTACCATATCTATAATAAGCAAATGAGGTAGTGGTGAAGTTGTTTGAAAAATATTTATTGTTTTTTGTGACTCATGTTCAACTCTTACTCTCTGTATTATTTTCTGCGGCATCTAGGTGAAGGGCGAATACGGGTAGCGTCGGTTCGCCTTGGATGGGAGGTGAGGTTTTACGGATTATTCCATTATCGTGCCTTCGGACAGGTGGAGATCGAGTTCCGCATATCTAGGAGAGCAAAGGGTCTGACGGCGGTCGAGTAGTCGACCCTTGGCCACAACGTCCGATGTCACGGTGATTGACATATTGTTAATTGCCGTTTAAAAAAAACTACCCTGTCTATAAAGTCTAAACTTTCAACTATTTAAATTATTTCATTGGCATCATATGATGTCATGTACCTTCAGTTTAATGTCCACTACTCACTAGCTATAGACAAAAGGATAAAAGTGTTGGATTTTAATATTAATCATCAGATTATTTTAGAATTTTGTACGGGTTCTTAGGATTTTTACAAGAAAAACAAATGATCAGTTTAAAAGTAATACAAGAAATGGTAAAAAAAACACAGGGTGTCGTGAATAAAGAAACAAGATGCTTCTCTCTAGTGACGGAGCTTGACCAAAAGTTTCAGGGGTGGAAAGTCATACTACCCAACTTAGATATTGTATAAATATTTAGGCAAAATAATTGAGGGGTGATCCTATATAATTTTAAAATTTCAGGACAAAAAATCAAAAATTTTACACTTCTAATCGAAACATTCGAAAACATTTAGAAGCGGGTGCACCTTCTCAATTCCCACTAAGCTCCTCTCTGCTTCTCTCTGTTTACCATGGAACCTTTTTATTCAAGGAGTAATACCCATCTTACTTCAAATGTCAAGACATACTAGTGATTATGCAAACACTTTCTTAATGTTAAATAATTTATATACTAACAACTTTATTATGTGTGGGATTTATTTAGTATGGTTATTGTTGTTGTAGTAGTTATAACGAGTATTTTAGTTGAGTCACATATTTCTTTGAACGGTAAACTAATCCACTCTTATTAACTATCACTACATGCATCTTGTATGATTTGAAGTCTTCACCTCTTGGATAGGATGAAGACATTAGGTTTAAGTGGCGCAACAAAATAATCGATTCACAACGAACATACAATAAACGAGAAAATATAAAGCACGACACAAACACTAGAATTTTACGTCACAGACTGCAACTGGGGATATTTTATTTAGCTTTGAAAATTTTACAATTACATAGACAGAATATGTATAGAGACTATCTAGGGGTTTTAGGCTTGGTGAATAAGAAAGCCAAAAATAAGCTTTCTAAACATTCAATAAACAAGCCTAACAGTAAATAACTAGCACAAGAACTTCACACCCAACAATACTACAACCACTCACCACATCTCCGTAAAGGATAGTTGAGTCGCATATACAAACATAAATAAAAGTGCAATTTTTTAGAGAGATGCTTAGAACAAAACAAACCTTTTATATACTTTTCAGTAGTAAAAACATATCAACATGAAATCCTCTTCAAGTAGATTGTTTTCTTTACTTTTATTTAAAAAAAATGTAACATAAATCATCACACACACACACATATATATATATATATATACTATTTTATAATACAATAGTGTCCTTTCAATATCGCATATAGATCATGTACTCGAATAAAACCAAAGTAAACCCATGCCTTTGTACACATATAACACCATCAAATTCATGATCGGTTATTATAAAATTATATAGAATATTTAAATTTATAAAAACACAACGACAAAATTGTTACCGAGTAAACCAAACCTCTAAATTTTTAACTAACTTCTCCAAAATTACAAATTTTATGTAAAATTTGATTAATTTTGGTTCACTAATTAGTCATTTAGTCCAAATACACAATAGAATAGAATGTATTTTGAATGTATGTTTTTGATGATCTGAAAATATCGTGTAACAATTTATGTAAAATGTGATAGACTTTATTAATCATATGCTTATTTTTTATCATTTGTAAATAATATTAATATATAAGATAGATTTATTAAACATAAATATCATTGATTAAGGGTATAGGGGTAGGAATGGAAGAAAATGATAAAAAGTTAAGCAATTTAATTTGACCCTTCATATGTCATCTTAAAAATTAGCAGAAATTTAACATTTTGTACATGATATGTTTTATATAGTAATAGAGATAAAAACATATCAAAATCGAATCCTTTGAATTCATTTATCTCTAGTCTAGGTTCTTGGATGTGAATTGTAGGGCTATATACCCGTAGTTCTTTTCAATATAAATTCATTCAGACCTATTTATCTTTCCCTTCCTTCATGCCTTCTGACCATCGCACTTTCCTCTCTATTCTTTCTCTTGTTCATTCTTCCCTTATCCTCCTCAAACACCTCTCTTCCTATGCAAGGCTTAGCCCCTATGATCGTTCTTAAACTGTCGTCTTCAAATTACATATACTAACACAATTCAAAAAGGGACATGCTAACACGATTCAGAAAGTGGAAACTAACCTCGAGTTTATAATTCAATTCGGTTTGGTTGAACACCCTACTTGATGATGTGAATATTGCCTAACATGCTTGTCAAGATTTGTTGTTGAATACCCTATTTTATTATGTGAATATTGCCTAGCATGGTTTTTCATTTAAGGAGCCAAAATAAATATTGTTTAGCAAACAAACGCCAAGTTTCAAAACCCATTTCGCCTTGATTTTCAACTATTACAACACAACAACCATCTACCTAATCATCAATATTTAGCGGCTTAAAGCCCTAAATACAGCCGCAACCATCGTTCACTTCCCATCGCAGCCTACTTTCAATTCCTAGGCTACCGGCTATCACTAGATGAAAAAATAAGGGTAATACCCATTGCGTTGGGATTGAAGGAGAGCTTATCGGCGAAATTAGGGCCCCTACTTTATAGTTCGCTTAGAGTATCCAAAAACGTAGTAACGGCCATGTTCCTATGCAAGGCTTAGCCCCTATGATCGTTCTTAACTGTCGTCTTTGAATTACATATACTAACACGATTCAAAAAGGGACGTGCTAACACGATTCAAAAAGGGAAACTAAACTCGAGTTCATAATTCCATTCGGTTTGGTTGAACACCCTATTTGATGATGTGAATATTGCCTAACATGCTTGTCAAGATTTGTTGAATACCCTGTTTTATGATGTGAATATTGTCTAACATGTTGTCAAACATTTGTAAATGCATGCATTTCCTTCCTTTTGGCTGAAACAAATTCACATCTAATATCACTTAACTTTAATTTATGGATAGTAATAATTGGTTTTTATCTTGAAAATAAAAAATAATAATAATGACGTCCCCAGAGGGCGTTTGGTTCGCGAAATATTTTGGAATTGGAATTTGTATAGGAATTAGAATTTGAGGGAATTGGATTTGGAATTTAAACAATTTCAATTAGAATGGGAAATTGTTGGAATTGGAATCTTAATTCCAATTTTGTTGTGTTTGGTTGGGATGAATTGGATCCATCACCTCGTCGCCCACAACCCCTGGTCGAACGTTCGGTCGAAACGGTATGGGTAACGGTGCGTCGAATCGTTGGTCGAAACGGTTTGAGTCGAAGATACGGTCAAGTTCATGATGAAACGGTACGGGTCAGAACGGTTCACCCGAAAGGGTACTGTCGGAACGGTTCGTGTCGAAACGGTTCGTGTCGAAACAGTTCGGTCGAAACGTCGAGATTCCAATGAATTTACTTTAATTCCTTCACATATAGGAAGGATTTTGAATTCCTTTAGTTAAAGGAATTTAAAAGAATTCATGCCTAATTCAATTCCGTTGTCAACCAAAACACATGAAAATTGGAATTGAGATTCCAATTCAATCAAATTCTGAGAACAAAACATATTAATATATGGAATTCAGATTCAATTCCCTTAAATTTCATTGAATTCCTTCGAAACAAATGCCCTCCAGTATATCTTATGTGTTTCTAACCTAGTTTAAACACAAAATAGTATTTTAACAGATTTAGACTTGGTATTACAATAAAACAATAACTGACAGATGATACGTAATTACTAAAAAAGAAAATGGATTGATTTTTATATGTTTTGGTATACGTTAGTTGTAAATATAAAAATAAAAGTCTACTTTATAAACCTGATTTTTCTATATACTCAAATGCAAGCCCAAATATTTTTATTTACAATAACAACCAATATATAAAGACTTAACCACTCATGAGGATGGCTCTTGAGGGTGACAATTGCTTTCTTTTTGCCGGAGATTATTGCAAGGTATTTATATATCAAAATTTCAAAGTAATGACTAACTATTATTATCAAATAATTAATCAAATCTCAAGGATCATTTTGACAAGTATACTATTTTGAGAACTATCCAGGTAGAAGATATGTCCATGGTAAGATGAACTATGTGGATATGATAGATGGTGTTGTAACGCTTCGTAATTTCTGTACTTTCCCTATTTAGAAAGTCAAGCTTGTAATTCTATTTTTAGAAATTTGTGATCGTATCATATTCATATTTCTTTTTCAATCTTTTAATCCGAGACTTTGAGCATAACGACATTCTTTTTTATATACTTATAGACATGCTATATACCTATTTAATGCCCCGTTACATTTTAAAATACATGAAAATGGGCTAAATACGAGATAACTGACACGATCAATTTGTTTGAGGGTCTAGAACTCATACTCGAGTTGTTGGAGCTCGTGAGGAGGGCGAAACTCATCGATCATGAGTTGCTTAACTTCGGCCCAAGACAAGGCATACGTGGCATCGTATCTACGGGTGTTACGTTCGGCGGTCCACCAGTCGAGTGCCCTCAAATGCAAGCCCAAATGTTTTATTGACAATAACAACCAATGTATAAAAACTTAGACCACTCCTGCGGATGGCTCTTGAGGGTGGCAATTGATTTCTTTTTCCGGAGATTATTGCAAGGTATTTATACATCAAAATTTTTGAAGCAATGACTAACTATTATTATCAACATAAGTTAATATACATATTTTCTATTTTGGCCTAAAAGTCTATGTATTTATTTTTAATTATATTATTTAATGTTTATGACATAAGACGTATGTTATTTAGTGAGAATATTAAACCAAGTTTTAACAAGTCGTAAATGAAATTCCAATATTGTTTTAGTCATTAGAGAACTTAAAATATTCATTTCAATTCATTGTTTCCTATGGGCACGTTCTTATATTATTATTATTGTGGTATTAAACAATTAAGAGGATTAACAATTAGAGACGCGCATTTAGAAGAACATCTGAAACTTTGTCTATAACATTCAAACATCATGACATTTTATTTTAAATATTAGTAACGTAACTCAAAGCAAGTTTTCAAATTTGAAACTTGAACAAACCAACTCAACAAATGCATATGTAAATCTTCGATTTATGTAAGCTGAACCATTGGTTTTTTATTGAAATTTTAATGGACTGACTCGTTTTACACGCTTGAATTGGGTTAAAGATGGGAAGGCTGAATTGGGCATTTTCTGAGTAAATGCGAGACTGGAAATTGTTTGAATAATTGGGTTCGGACCATTGACGGTGTAGAGACCACGGAGGGAGCTCTGAGCTTCGATGGCTAATATTCATCAATTATGGGAGATATGGTAATAACATAATGTGGAAAATAGTGTAACACCCTAAAATTTTTCGCGTATAAATATACACCACATTAATCTCCTCAGGACACATGTCAAGATTAATGAATCGCCAAATGTGAAGTCCATGGACTAAACTTGCCAATAATGCAAAGTTATAGTTGAAGGACCAAAATTTGAAAATCTAGAAAAAAAATTTGGGTTACGAGGCGGAAGCCATGCCAATTATGGTGCAGAATGCATATTTGTCAAACCTAGTCTAAAACCTACAATTATAATGTGTTAAACCCGATAAACTCTATCCACGACGAATTGTCTTCGCACAACAATGTCTTAACACTCGAGTTACCCGTTTACTGCCTACCCCTTGTTTAAAATCAGGTTAAACGATCGATTTAAATCATCCTTTAAAGTTCTTAACTTTCCGAACGTTCTAGCCTAAAATTTGATCAACCTGAGGTGTTAAGAGATCAATCAAACCTTCCTTCTTGTGTTTGGAGGTAAGACTAGGTTTTGTTAATCATCAATTTAATCTTGAATTGCTTCAAACCATGTTAATTTAAGCAAACAGAAGAAACGGGTCAAAATTGGGGTTTTAGACTCATTACAGGGGGTAATCTATACCCATTGCGGTGCGTAATCAACCCAAATCATATAAACTCCAAACAATGGGTTACGAATGGTAATCCATGTCCATTACGGTTCATAATGCATACTTTTTTTTTACAAAATTATGACTCTTAAACATTAAACGAAGGACTTTATAACATGATCAAACCAAGAATTTTAAAACCGATAAGACTTACAAGCAGTCGGTTACGATCATTTAAAAAATTCAAACCCAAATCTGAGAAACCCAATTGATCCTTTAAGATCCATAAACCTTGTATTATTCTCAAGATAGGAATTCTAATACCTTATGGTCATGATATCCTAGGTTCTTTCCGATAATTTACCATTGTTAGCGAGACGTTAATTGCAACTGAAATCTAATTCAGGTTAATACACTTTAACTCTTTTAAAACTAATATATGCATATATTCTCATGATAACATATAGACCGGGATATGCATTACGAAATCATGTCATTAGAGTCTGTGCATCATTATAAGATGCACCTAAGCTATCTTTTAGAATGCGACAAACTTGATTCATACAATATCTGAAAACATTAGTGCTTATATGCATGTATGTCGGATCCATCGTATACATAACTATGGTCACAAACTTGTGATGTGCATTATTAGTAGAATATCGACTAAGACATGGGTCTTGCGGATCATTTGTATAAACAACTAAGGCTATATGATCAAGTATTGATATCTAAATTTATATTTTCTTTTAAATGTATTTATTAGCAAAAGTTGACAGTAGTTTTAAGCATATATCTCTGGTGATCCATGAATTGAAGCAAGAGGTAAACATAGTGAAGAGGCATTTAGGACTTTAGTAAGTACATTGTCTTGTTTATTTTGTTGTAAACGATCGGTGCTAGTCACCCTATATAACTTAGTGTATAAGTTTGAAATTTTCTAAGGATGCGTACGGTTTTATTGTATATCTTCTGCTATACCAATGGTTATCGATTATTAGTTTCATTAATTTGGGTCCAACATGAACAAGGGGTGTGAAGGGAACGTATGATTCAATAGCAATTACATCTAAGTCACCCATACAATTTCAAGCATCCACAATTAAAAAACCTAAAAAATGCCTAAAAATGTGCATAGTAGGTTGTTAGTCAGAAAAACACTCATACTTCAAAAACACCAAAAACTCACAACCCAAAAACACCAAAATATATAGCCACATCATTACCACTCCTTATATTATTTTTAATTATCTATTTTTAATTTCAATAAAATATAAAAATTCTTTAATTCAAATGAGCATTATGCTCCACGTTTTATAACAAAATATACATAAAGAATTTAGTTTGAATTTAAACTCATAAATCTTTAATCTTTCAATATTTAAAATTTAAATTCTCTAAATAAAATGTTTATTATAAATTAAAAAATTGTTTTTTTTTGTTCTGATATAACCCAACCCCAGCCACCCACGTAAGGCCCCATCCACTTTCATTTTTTTTTCTAATTCTTCTATAAAGATGGAGGGTTAAAAATGAAGTTGAAAAAAACTTCTACAGCCCCTACCGCATCATCACTTTTAGCATCTTATGGCGCTCCCTACACCACCCACGTCCATCAATGGGGATGCTATCTTTGGTCTCCGCCAAAGGAATAGCGCCCGTGAGAGGAAGAAAGCAATGGGCTCTGCTTTCATCAACCAATCAGAAATTTTATATTTATCTTTTTTTCTATTTTTTAATATAGTTAAAAGGGGTTTTATATGGGGGCATTATTCCACACCTTGCAAGTTAGCGATAAAGCTCCATGCTTATGTGTCCCTACGTAGCGCTTATGTACCGTGATAAAGCCCTATGGGCTTTAAAACACACCCACCAACATAAAAAATAGAGATCAAGCTCTTCGTGAGCATGGAAAAATGAGAAAAAATGACTGTTGCCCTTGCTGTTATTAATTTAGCATTCCATGATCAACTTGGCGGTTCCATGATAAAAAGTTTGGTCAATATAACCGATTTATGTGTTATGGCCATAATATACAATTTTAATGTTGAAAATAAAATAAATAAACCAATTTAAACGAGTTTCAATTTTTTTTCTTGCATTCCAATAACAGATGAGAACAACTTCAAGTCTAAACCTGACTTCTATGGTGCATGCCTCTTTGTTTGAACCCATTATCCTCGTCACCTTAACAATCCTATCGATATACAAAAGCATAAGGGTGGATGGGGTGCACTCGGGTGCACGCCACAAGCTGGACGAGTTTCATGGGAACACCGTTGCAACCTCCTCCACCATGTGTGATGTGTTAAATCTCTACTTGGTGAACCATAGCATGGAGAGGCATGATAACCGTTTGGAAACGGTCTTTTGATGAGAGTTGGTGAACCAGAGTAGGAAGGAAAAAGATGAACTAGTGACAACTGTCACAAGCCCTGAAGGTAAGGGATGGACCAAGTTGGGCAAGGGGCACCCCTAAAGTGAGTATAAATAGTTATTTGATGTTTTGTGTTGATAAAAAAAGAACTTACAAAATGCTTCCACTTGTTCTGTATTGGATCCAAATACAATGAGAATGCTATTGAAGAATCTGTAGTCGGGTATGAACGATTTAACGGAAGGCCGTTTACTAAGAAATTGGAATCTTATAATGGACGTCGCTTTTTAAGTTGTATTAGCATTGTAATAATTACTTAAGTTATTTTTTTAATTATAAGAACCGGTTATTTTTAACCTAAAACAGTTCGAAGGCTATAAAAATCAATAAAAGTCGTATTCATATATTCTTTTAACTTTTTTGTCGTCAAAACACTTAAGAACAGTGCGCGCAAGAACTAGTTTGGAACCGAAACTGGTTTTCAAACCAGCGACATCGAGATGAAACTAAACCAATTTCAAGCCGAAATTGGTTTGGCCCAGAACCGGCCAAAAAAACAACCAGTTTGGGTTCCTAAAAAAAAAAATGTTCATCTCTACCTAAAAGTAGAGGCGGACAAAACCCACCCAAACCGTTTTATACATATGAAATTTTGAACTGAGCTCAAGCTGTCAGGCTGAATCAAGGACCAAATTAGTTTTGACTAGCTAGATCGGTTCATAAACCGGCTTGGAGGGCCCAAAATCGATTTTTCTGTACACCTATCCTTTGAAGTAGCACATGTCACATGAGTCATGACAAAAGAAGTCCCATCTTCTAGTCTTGATTTTTATGTAAAACTTCTTTTATCTTGAGTCTCAACCACTAGTGGTGCACAAAAAACCTAGCATTGGACTCGTACCCGACACAAATACCCGAAACCAGGTCTTTATATACCCGAGTATTTTGTTCTTGGTTCTAGAACTCACCCTACTCATACGGTATGCATAGGATATACATTTGTACCTTAATATCGAAAACCAAAATCGTACTCGCATAATACCCAATTTACACCAAGAACTGGAACCAGTTCCATACCCGGAACTAGGTATTGATAAAGTGAAATAACCCATAGATATTGGTCTTAAACCCAAAACTTTTTGAAAAAAAGCGTATGGTCACTATGGGCTTTCAGCCCACACCAAACACCGGTGCCTTTAACCCATTTGCGATTTTTCTTGCTTATGCCTCTCTGTGGAAACCCTGTCTGTCTCACACACAAATTCTCAACTCGTCGATCACGTTTTCTAATCGCCGGCGGCGAGTCTCGTCGGTTACTGTATCCAGATTCTGTTCCGTATCCTGTCTACGCTCGTTTAAGGTAATTAGTTCTGTTTTCTTAAAGTAGTTGGTAATCTCGTTGTAATACTTTGTTAAGTGTGTTCGTTGGATTGTGAAACTGAATTAGATTAGCCCCCCAAATTCTCAATCCACAAAACCCATGCCCATTAGGGATGATAGGGTTAAACGTGAGACATCACTCATTAGATAGCTCCAGCCCCTTACAACAGAGGCATCGATTCAGAGTGGTGGATTTCGTTTTGGGATAAAAACCCACTAATTCCTGGTACTTCTATCTAATCTTCGTTTATTTTTTTTAATATTTGTTGGGGTTTTTGTTTGTGAATGTGGAATTAATGGTTGAGTGATTGAAGTTGAACCCATATGCCAATTGAGGTTTTTTGTTTCTTATATTATTTTATTTGGTCATATTTAGGGTTTGTGTTGTTTGGTTTTTAGAATTGGAAAATAATGTTTTTGTATAGAAGTAAAATGTGTTGGTTTTTTTAATGTTTCGTGTTAATTAAGAATTTTAAAAGGTAAAGTCTGTTGATTTTGCTGCATAATATGTGTCAATTAACAGTTTGAAATTGAAAATGTGTTGATTATTTGCTTATTTTAAGCCAAGAGCTTGTGACTTATGTTTGTGAATCTAGAATTAATGCTTAACAAGTCAACACTATGAGATTGAATCGCTATGCCAATTGAGCTTTTTAGTTCATTATACGGGTTCATCTGTTCATATTTAGGATTTATCTTGCTTGATTTTTGAAATTGGAACTTATGATTTCTGATGTCTGTATATACGAACGAGTAAAATGCGTATATTCTTTCCATCTATCATGTCATTAACAATCTGTAACTGAAAATGTGTTCATCATTTGCTTATTGTAAGTTGAGAGCTAGTGATGTCTGTTTGTGAATCCGAAATCAATGGTTAACAGTATGAAATTGACCCGACCCGAAAACTCTATGGTATGGTTGTGAAAGTTTGACCACCAAAAAAGTGAACCCATAAGAAAAAGTTTCTGGATCCGCCACTAGGACTAGAACCCTCAAATCTCATCAATCGTCTCTTAGATCGATTCACCAATAAAGTGTCAATCGTGTTTTGTTTTCTTTCACTACTATACAAGTTACAGGTTACTTTTCTTACTTTCATCACCATTGATTCTGTTATTAGATTTGATTAATGAGTTATTTTTTGCATCTAACTTATGAATTTGCACTTAAGTTGCTAAGCGCTTCTCATAGTTACACAAATTGAAGTTTGTCAGATATAGCGTATCACACTCTAAGACCTAGAACACAACTCTATTAATAGCAAATTGAACTACTGAAGTACAGACCATAAATAAATTTGTGTTAAGTTGTATGAGACATGAATGTGTAATGTATTTAGATATGTATTTGCAAATACACCCCCACCGAGTCCTGAATTCCGCTGAGTTTAGGCGATTAAACAGATAATCGAGTGCATGTCAAAACTGGTCATGTCTGGTTGTCCAACTTTTAATCAAACACCTAATGTATTAACTATGATTATAAATGTACTCTGTTTTCAATAAAATAATTTATGATAATCTAAGAATTTGAATACATTTTAGTTGATTTTGGATATATTTCGTATAATATTGCAAATAATTTACCTGTTTTATCCATTATAAATATTCTAGCTTTTGTTTTTTTACAGCCGACTATTGTTCTCGTTCTTCAATATGTCGTCCCTAAGGAATGCTGTTCAGAGACTGGCCCACAAGGAACGAGCACAACCGTGAGTACTTCAAATACCTTTCAGTTCTTTTTCTCATGCTTAGATTCTTACATAGTGACTCACTCATTCTAGCATCTATTACATGTGATTTGTATACAGAAAAGAAAGAAAAGATTCGGGCTTCTCGAGAAACACAAGGACTATGTTCTCCGTGCAAAAGCCTTCCATAAAAAAGAGGATTACTTGCAGGCAAAATCGTAAGCTTTTATTTTTATTATTATTCTGATTACATTCATGTAATACGAATATATCTTTTATATTTTTTGGAATTTGGTAAAACTTTAACCCTGACTTTGATAACAGAAACTCAAGGAAAAGGCAGCAAATAGGAATCCAGATGAGTTCTACTTTAAGATGATAAACTCCAAAACCGTTGATGGAGTTCATAAATCAGGGTAATTTTTTATATATATTTTTTATTCAGAGGGAAGAAAAGCATGTTTGATTTTTAAATTCTTATTATATATGCTGCAGGGGTGATTCAAACAAATACACTGAAGAGGAACTGTTGCTGATGAAGACACAAGATATAGGTTATATCTTGCAGAAACTACAAGCTGAAAAAAAGGTGATGGGATTATTCTTTTGATATTTAAGTTTAATATTCAGAATACTTTGCTAAAACTAGGCCTGGCAAAACCAATCCAGATGCCTAATTCTGGGTCTGTATGGGTCTTTTAAGATGACCTCCTCGGTCAATCTGGATGGGGAAATTTTGAGATAAGGGTTAGAATGGGTTGGAATGAAACTGGTAGATTTTTGAAACGGGTCAGAATGGGTTGATGTACAGACAGGAATGGGTCAGAATGGGTTGATGTACAGACAGGAATGGGTCAGAACGGGTTAATTAAAACTAGGAAAAGGGTTAGAATGGATTGTCAAGCACTCTTCTTCTTAATTGAAAAATCATCTACCATGACGCCACCATTATCCGACCATGTAACCAGCTCTCGCCACCACCGCCGCCGTAACCAGCACCAACATTCACCGCCATGACAACCGTCGTCAACCAATGCCACCACCCCCACAGCCACCACCATCCATCGCCTCCGCTGCAAAACCATACGCCGTTGCACAACCACAGGTTTATGACTGTTTGCAGGTTTTGGTCGTTATTTGATAGAAAAAACGAATTTATGGTTGTTTGAATGCTTGGGTTGCAGGCTACGATTTTGGATAGAAAAACATGTGGCGGCTGAAACTTGTTTAAAAATTAGGGTTTGGTTGTGTAGTGTTAAAGAAATTGAAAAAGTAAGGATATTGGCCTTAAAAGAAACTGAAAAGAAAGGATATTGGCATGCTGCATCGAGAACATGATTGGTCTTTCTAAAGTCAAAGTAAAATATTTTGTTGATTAAATTCCATCTGATAAATCGCAGAAGTGTGAACTGTTTTTAAATCTGCTACCCTTGGTTTAAAAAGCGCGCTTTAAGCGAGCATTAAAGCGTGAGGCGCTGAAGCGCTGGGGTTGTCGCTTTTTTTGCTCTGAGGCGACAAAACACGTGAAGCGTTTTGAGGCGAGCTTTAAGCGCGAAGCGCCATTGATTTGAGGCGACGCTTCAGCCCAATCAGGCCACATTTGGGTTTTTTATTTAGACCCAATAGTCTCTAATAGGGTTTAAATGAGGCCTGCTACTTCTTTACCCTAAGAAAAGAACGTTAACCTTCTTTTAACATCTTCAGCCACTCCCTCCCTCTTCTCCAGCGATGTTGTTAACTGTGTTTCGACTTTAATTTATGTTTTAAACTACGTTTTTTATGTGTCAAGTGTGTTTTTAATCATGTTTTTGTGTTTATTATTGATTAACAAGTAGAATAGGCCATAGATTGTACAAATATTTTTTTTATTTTTTTTTTATTTTGAGCGCTTCGTATACGTGAAGCTCTCGCTTCGCGCTTGAAGCTTCGCTTAACGCTTTTGGAACCAAAACGCTTCAGAGCGCCTCGCTCTTTTTTAAACCAAGCTGCTACTGGACCAATTAAAAACATAAGTGGGCCGCCAACATCACAGGTTTTATACTTTTAAACCAACCCAACCCGACGTGACCCGAAACCCATTTCAACCTGGATCCGTTCCAACCAACCTGTTTTGCTGAACCCGTTCCGACCCGAACCCGTTTTGACCCGAAACAAAACAACCTCTTTTTTATTTGACCCATTCCAACCCGGACCCGTCTTGACCCGCAACCCGACCCACCTGTTTTGCCAGGTGTAGCTAAAACCGTTTATATTTGATGCAGAAAATTGAAAGGCTAACTGCAACACTGCACTCACTTGATTCTCAACCGTCAAACTGCACTCACTTGAATCTCACATGCTCACTTTTTTTGCACTTGTGTACTGGACTTTAATCGGTAACTTTTTCTTTTTAATCTTGCTCAGGGAGGATGCTAAGAGAATATTATCAGAAACAAAGAGTGTTGGAGGATTGCCGACTTTTGAGGATTTGCCTGAAAGCATCAAAAGGTAAAGTAACTTGTAAATGTACATTATATATATAGGAGCATGTTCGTTTTATAATCAATAATATGTTGTGGTGTATGTGCAGAAAGACGGCTTCTTCATACAGACAGCTGGAAGACAAAAAACCGAGTGCAAGAGTTGGAGAAAATTTATAATGAAATGGCATTGAAACAAGAATTACGGGTATGTATGCTCAAGACTCAGTAAGTGTATATAAATACCTTTTTCCATTTATTAGTAATAAATAAAATCACATTTTTTGGATCAGAAAAAGGGTAAAAAACGAAAGCTGCGTGAAGACGAGATCGTGTGTCCAACTTCTAGACCAGTATACAAGTGGAGAACCGAACGTAAACGTTAAACTAAGGTATCCTATTCGTGTCCTGGTCTTTTACACTTTTGGTTTGTTTTTATCTTATTTAGTTATCGACATGACAAACAACTAATGACATCGTCATAATTATTGGTCGCAGGTTGAAGTTTTCTGGCAGTGCAACTGTGCAAGTAAGTTCTGATGTGTTTTGTGGCTGGTTTCTCGTCAAGGTGATTCAGGAACCTGATTTTCAACTATTTTTAGGCATTTTGACCAAATTTGCATGTAATTCCAGTTAAACCGAACAACAATGGATGACCTGATCCATGATTACATGATCCCATTTACTTTATCATACAGTTATTGATAGGTTTGAACTACTTGTAATTTTGTTAAAATTTTGATCAACAAATTCTATGTTCAACACTGAGATGTGGTGTCACTTAAAGCTTGTTTAATGAAGATGAGATGCGTCACTTAAAGCGCTTGCTTGTAGGCGCGTAGTTCATGGAGATCTCATCAGATCAAACACCTCTTCTTTTTTTGAATGGCCAACTAAATCCCCTTCTCCATAACGGTCTGAGTTGGATGCTTACCCGAGCTACCAAGCAACCAGTTCTGGGGAAAACCCGACTGCCTGAAGGCCCACTTGTCCCACCCGATCCATCTCTCCCCATTTTACACATGCCGGCAAATTCATCGTTTCCATGGATCCAACTCTATCCACTTTTCATCCACATTGGTAGACACCTCTTTTTTTTGTAATGAACTGCTTTCTGGTTTTTTATAGCCCATGCTTTTTTCATAGAACAAAAGGGCTATATCCTAATTTAAGTTCATATGATTTCTAAAGCCCATATCCTTGATTTATATTGTAACTAAGACCCATAAGGTTATTTTGTATTCGTTATAAGGGGATACATCGTCTTCTAAATTTGAGAATTTGCATTTTGTTTTAAACACAAGATTTTAATGCACAATGTATATAGGGTATACGAGATTGCTCATTATATATTCTAGAAGTGAGCAAAGTCCAGGAACCAACCCGACCCGACCTGAGGATTAATCTACCGTGAAATGTGAGGATAATAAAATTAAAGAACCGAAGACGGACTCTAAAAGAGATCTTACGGGGTAGATCATCAGTATTCACCAAATAAACCGAACACGATTATCATAAAACCTAACCTAATGAATTTAGTTTCAAAATCGATCCAGATTACACCAAATTCGTTCCATTTCTTCTATTATTGCATTTGCATACATCGATGATGTTATTGTTTACAATCTATTTGTAATTGTAATTTGTATTTTTCTATTGATTGATAAGAACATATATACCTGTTTGATAAAAGTAGCAGCAAACAACTGAAGAAAATAATTGATCGATTACAATCTAACCCTATTAGTGATCGCAGATTGTAGTTTCTGTTGTTTAGAACTTGAGAAGTACAAAAACATATTCTATCTAAAATGCCCTCATCACTATATCCCTAATTATCTACCTTACACATGCACCCACCTGGGTTTGGCCCATTCTAGTCTCTAATATTTTGGTCCTTAGTTGATTGTTTCGGTAAACTTAGGTTCGTGGATCGGAACCGACCCAAACCTGAAATGGGATAGAAAAGCATAACCGAAGTGAATACCTACTTACCAAGTATCGGTTCAGTGTTTGGGTATTTTTGGTCCGACCCAATGATCTAGCGTGTGAAATGATAATGAAAGATTGATCATGTTGATTCTGTGAATACCCGTAATAATCTTCCCAAACCCCCAAATTCAACCCGGAAATTTGAAATGGTAAAATGATTACTGCAAAAACTGATGATTGACCATCCGAATTACATGAGAAGAACATAAATAAGGACATAAATTCGAAACAGGCCATAAAAAGGAATGCGACTTAAGAAATGTCATGGTTTGATCTTCCGTAGTTAGGCCTGCATACCCAATATTTGACCACACCTAGTATATATCAAGGCAGGCCCTCACCAACGGTGAATTTTTTTTATTCTTTTAGACATTTTATATGTAATTTTTTGAAACAAAGTTTATAAGTTAAAAACCTAATAATATTTACAACTCACTATGATGGATTGTAACACATTAACCTATGTAGTTTTGGAATTTAAACCCTGTTTTTCATTTAACATGACTATTAACACAATAATTTTTTTAAATTCAATCGAATAACAAAATCTTTTTTTTATTTACGTTATCACACTTATCAGTGTAGTGTTGATCTTTTTATATATGTAAGTTTGTATTTTAGGGGCTAATTTTTTTTATGACGTACAAGACAATTTTCATTGTTTTCTCCTCTCTCTTTTGCAAACTGTACATACGGATGCTAATATAATTCTTATGGTTCTCTACATTAAATTTTATCATGTGTTAAATAACGAGTAAATTGCCAAATCGTTCCTAAGGTTTGGACATGTTTGCCAGTTTCATCCAAAACAATTTTCCGGACCATATTGCCTTCTACTTTTGGGATTTTTTTGCCATTTTCATCCAAATGCCTATTTTGCTTTATTTTTTCTTTTGATATTTGGATGAAATGACAAAAAATCCCAAATCTCACGGATGATTTTGGCAAAAAAGCTAGACGTTGGGATGAAAATGACAAAAAATTCCCAAAAGCGAAGGGCAATATAGTACAAAATAGTTGTTTTGGATAAAACTGACAAAGACACCCAAATCTCAGAGATGATTTTAGCAATTTAGTCGTTAAATAACTTTCCTGTGTATTATTATCTGTATTGTGAAAGTAAATATAATGTTTCACTTATGGTATACAAGTACAGGCTTAGATAACACATGCGCATGGCACTAGAAGACATTTGTTTAGTATTCTTTTCTTCACACATCTTTTTAGAGATTTTTTGTATATAATTACAATGAACTTATAATAATAACTATTCATCAAATCTTTTTAGAGATCGGTTGTATATAATTACAATTACAATGAACTTTATAATAATAACTTTCATGAAGCTTGTAAGAGAGCACTTTTTCCCACATAATCTATAAAAAAATAAATAACCTTTTCAAGGCCACTATCTAATGTTCTTACAAATCCCATTGCTTACTTGTACTTTTGTACATCATGGTGTTTCACTTACAAATAGCACATGTTTTCCCTTTTAAATTTAAAGAAAATGAATAAGTGTTCCAATAATTGATATAAACATATTCAAGTTGATATCCATTCAGATTAATTATAGACTTTTGGTTAATCATTCGTACACTTTGGTAATTTAATATTCAATCTTCTAGTTTGTCAAAGCTTTGGTACCTTGTTAGATAAACAATACAAAAAAATAACACATAATTGATGTTAACCAAAGCCTTAACGACTAAGTTAAAACATAATTATTTGTGTGCAAATATCAAATGAAAGGACAAAAAGTATATATAATATTGAGATGATTCAACAATTGAAATACTATTATTTGAAACAAGGGGTTCAAAAAGGAGAAATGAAAATGGCCCAATTTTTGTTCGATTTAGAGTTGCGAGGCAAGTAACATATAGACGTAAACAATGTAACGGGCCAAATTTCATGACAAATCAGTGGCGGAACCAGCCCAAAAATTTAGGGCATCTCAATTTTTACTTTTTTTTATCAGGTGGCATCCTTTGTGTAAAATCGAATTTTTCTCTTTTTTACACTACGTAAACGGTACGAAGACGGGGTTAAGAGATAGCCGTACTAGCTCTTCTAACACACTAGCTCCGCTCCTGTGACAAATTATCTCATCTAGAGCCCGATTTTGATTTTGACAGTTTTCCCACAATTTCATGCATGTAGTTGACAAGGTTTTGTTGTGTGAGTTGTTGATTCACATGTTTGTTTTGAAAAAGGCATGAATCGTGCGATTTGTTCACTCGCGTGTTTACTTAGTTGTTTAATTTCAATTGTTTTCTATTAGGATTTTCTTTTTATAAAAAAATTGCATTATCGGATTTATGTACATTTAGGCTTTCCTGGTTTGATTGTAATGTTCTTTTTTCATTCACGCAAAATTTCTCTTAAAAGTGTGTTCATTCTATGTGCTTCCGCTTTATATCAATATGTTCCAGAGGTTGTGGAATTCCTAAAAAAGGTCCATCGGGTTGCGAATAGTAATCTCTGAACCTTAAGGGTTGTTTCGTCTTTAGTAGGAGGTTTTGCAATTCAAAAGGGGGTTGCAGCGCAACTTATTGCCGTTTACATGCCACTTGTTTGTAATTTGTTATTTTGGCATTTTAATGAATATACAACCGAAAGCAAGAACCCACAATAATTTATAAACCGCTTTACATCAATATACGACCGAAACGCGCAACCACAATAATTTATAAAACAATGTGTATAATCAAACTTAAAAGAAATTGGTATGATTTGATTCTCATATTGGGTGTCTTGTCTGTTCTTTGAACCATGATGGTTTTGTGTAAATATGGCATGATCATAAAAACAGTTTCTTGTTTAAGATCTGTCTGTCTCTGCCTTTACCAACAACTTCAAACCTTCATCTCTGTAATTGTTTAAATAATGACTTCTTCCCACCATTTTGCATCTCAATCTGACTCAAAATAGATGCTTCTTTCTGCATATTGCAGTTGTGGAGTTCCCCAATAATGCATGCTTCAAAGTTACATATTCAGCCCCTCAAAAACCTTCAATCCTATGTCCCATGATTGACAAAAGACAATACATTTTTTTATCAAATTTTAAGAGCAAGTTGTTACGTTTTTTAACATTGTTTTCATAACAAGCCTTTATCGGTTCATTGGTTTGATTGGTTTAAAAACCGAACAATGTCACAAAAAAAATTAGAAATAAAAATATTTTAACTTAATTACAAGTAGAAGAAAAAAAGAAAATCAAAGGTATACGAAAATATATGTATTTTTATTGTTATAAATACAGACCATTTTAGAGCACTCACATTGGAGTTGGTATAAGTGTGTAATATCCTTAAATTATTGGTCAATTGTCTTAGAGCACTCAGATCAGGTTCTGTATTTCATCAACATTGCTAAATTATAGAGAAAGAATAAAGTTTTTCGTCTTTTTCATCTTCATCTTCATCAACATCTCTAAAATAAAGATAAGGTTTAAAGAACCTATGCTAGTTCTTTGAAAATTGGAGATTCGCTATTCAAAATCCACAACATGAGTACTATTAATCTCTAAGCGGTATTTTGTGAATATATGAAAGCGAGAGAAAACAATAAATAGTGTTTATGAGCAAGATAAAAATAGAGATAGAGAATCTGACGTGAAAGGTTTTTACAAAATAAACAAAGATTAGAGAAAAAAGATGTAAATAGGTTAAACTATGGTAATATAGTGATAGAGGTAGAAAACCTACGGAGAATGCCATACTTCATTGGAGTTGGTACGCTCATTTCTTATCCATATAATTTTACAAATTATTATAGTTAAGTAGTAAATAAACCAATCTCCTACTCATTCAACTGTTTCAACATATTTATAGCAAATGGGAAGTAGGATATTTTTTAAAAGTCTATTAATTTTTAGAGTATAATTTATAAAAAGAGTAAAGTGAAATTTGCGTCTCTAGGATTATAGGGCGTTGTCAGGTCGTGTCTCCAAACGCAATTTTCTACAACTGAGTCCCCATCTTTGAAAAAACGCTACAATTTGAGTTCCTACACTAACTAAGTTAACCAAACTAATAGAATGTCCATTTATCCCTTTTCTTTGAGTCCATATGGTTTAAAACTCGTTACCCACTTGAGTCCTTGGTCGAATATTTAATTGTATTTAAATAAAGTATTTGTGAATATTGTATTAAAATTGCGTATTTTGCAAATATTAATGTAAGATTAATATAAACACCTATGAAATACCTTTTTTATATAATTTTTTTTACGAAAAGATTATACTAATTTTATGGCGAGTTGTAGACGACATTGATAGTCAAAGTATGATTTTAAAATGGATAAAATGTTAATCACATTTAAAATTAAAAATAATAAGAACTCTTTTTGCTTCGAGTACAAAGACTCGATCTTGACTCTTATTTCTATAATTTATTTGTTATATGGAGGTTAATATGTAATGCCTAGATATACGTATTTCTGTACATTAAAGATCCATATTTTTCTATTTTAACTAAAACCATATCAAATAAGGGATGCGTATTTTACTATTTATTATTTTTAATATTTTATACTCTTAATTACCACTTAATCAACATGTATTTTAAGAGATTTAAATCAACATTACATTTATATCACTAGACTACAAGATCATGTAATACATGACAATTTGTAAACAAAAGAACGTAAAAGTCGTACAATCACGTGTACATAGCATAAACCTATATTGTTAAAAAGAAAATAAGACAGTTATTATATATTAATGTTATGTGCTTTGATAAAAACATTAGATGATGTGATTATGCAATTTTTATAGTTCGCTATGTAAATTAAATTTTTATTTAACGTATAAAGGTAAATAATCACAATTTGATATAAAAGTTTTGCGAATATTATGTAATCTGTGATAGATAAAAGATAACGTAACCGAAAAGATTATACTATTTTTTTTCATTTTGGTATGTAATTATACTAATTTATGTATTTTGGTATTTTAGATCATTCACAATGGATTTCTTATATTTATGTGAATGGATTAGTTATAATATAAGGAATGTTTGTAAGTGGTTTTAAGTGAATGAGCGAGAAAATGTTACTGTTCATATGTAAATATACAGGAACACTGTTCATCCCTTATAAATTTTTAATATTCTTGAAAGTGGGTGTGAGTAGAGAGGAGAGAAAATATAATGATAAAAATATAAAAAATATTATTTAATTAAAATGGAGAAAAAAAGTAATATGCTTTAGTGTAATTATATAGATAAGAAAAAGGAATTCAATGTGAATGCATAGATGTTTATATTAATTTTACGTTAATATTCGCAAAGTACGCAATTTAAATATAATTAGTATTCGACCAGGGACTCAAGAGGATAACGAGTTTTAAACCATAGGGACTTAAAGAAAAGAGATAAATGAACATTCTATCAGTTTGGTTAACCGAGTTAGTTACAAAAACTTAAGTTGTAGCGCTTTTTCTAAAATGGGTCACAGACGCCAAAAATCTCGTTTGGGAGACTTAAGTTGACACCGTCATATAATCTTAGGGACACAAATTGCATTACACTCATATAAAAAATAAGAAAGAAATCCTACATGACGCTCTAAACCAATCCAATATACATGAGCTTTGGTAAATTTTAATTCCCTCTTTTACTTTTAAATTTGTGGATTCCCATAGAGATATAAAATGGGTTTTAGGTTGTATTCGGAACCGGGTAAGGCCTAATCGGGTATAACTGTATTCGAGTTTTTCAAGAAACCCGTGGTAGAAACTAGACCCAAGTATAAGAACATTAATATTAAACACAGTGAACATTACACATAAATAATTAAATATTAATACAAATTAAACAGTCACATCCATTATAAGCTTTCAAATTTCAATCTGTAAAATGGTCTTCCAGTAACTCGTTTATACTCGGTCAGTGATTTTTCAACAATATACTCATCGTCATTTGCATTTTCCAACTCGTCCATTTGTCGATGCTAAGTTTTTTGAAATCTTTCGATCGGCTGGACTGTGCTTATGACCTTTTCTTTGAGATCATTACTTGTATGGTCAGTTTCAAAACCTATTTTCTCATCAAACCTTTCCTTAACGCAAGGCCAAAAACTAGGACCATATTCATACCTTGTACCTTCCCCTCGTAAGTCTTGGGTCCTAACGTGTACAAAAGCTAGTCCTAAGGCGTACTCCTCGTCATCACGCCAAACTTGAGACATTTTCATAAGTTTTTTAGCTTGCGGGTTTTTTGGTTCGTTTATGCGTTTTTTAGTTGGGTAATCAACCAATAGATCCCACAACTATTTACAATGATTAAGGATGGCCAAGAACCAGTTCTAATGATCAAAAAGTAAAAAAAAACATATTTTATTTTACCGTTGAAACCGGTTTTTACGGTAGGAACTGGGTAGGACCCAATTTTCAAAAACAAACTAGGAACAGGGTAAGAACTACCAGGCACAAAAAGGTAGGGAACCGGTTTCTACCTTACTCGATCCGTGGGTACAGACTAGTTGCAGACCAAGTTTAGAAAAAGGAACTGAACCTGAACCACCGAAACCAGCCCCACCTCTATCCGATCAAAACCCGAACCGGTCCCACCTCTACCCGGTCAAAATACGAACCGGCCAAAACCCGAAAAATCCGGCCAAATCAGCCAAAAACCCAAATGTACCTGAAATCAGTTCCTACCCTACTTGGTTATTGACTTTGTTGGCCAAAACGCAGACCTAGTTCCCACCCGGTTCCAAGTTCTTAAAAAAACCCAGTTTGTGCACCTATAGAGTCCCGCATTGTGTCCAATTGTAAAATTAGGCTTTGTTCCCATCTAACCACTTGCCCGACTTGAACAGTACTTATTCAAAGGCGGTAACCGATTTTAAGAGTGGCGACTTCATTGACATGTTAAACCCGTTAAATTAAATGGATCATGTCTGGATTTGCCTTTCTAACACATTTAGCTAAATAATTAGAATGACATATTAAACAATACATTATTTATTAGGTTAACCTGTTAATGATCCGTCTACATCACACCAACCCGTTTATGACTTGTTTACCAACTACCGTACCCTAAACCGTTTATGACCCGTTTTACAACTTCATTTTAGTATGTTAATCCATTTGACTCGTTTAGATAACTAGTTATATGGGTCGTATTAGGCTGAAAGTTCTGATTGAAGTTAATGTCTTTGACACAAATATACATATGGGTGAAACTCGGGTTCATCAATCAATCCGCCAGCCACCCGTAACAAGTTACCTCACTTTATTAACGTAAAGTTTGTTCATTACTTGTTCGATTAACCATATATGCAAGTGCTATCGATCTTGATCTCATGTAAATATTTAAAAGATCAAATCTTTTATTTTTCGTATGATTCTTTGAGGATTGGAATTCTTATAAGAAATTGTTACTTTATAAATATCATTACTATCCTAAATTAGTTATCTACTGAACTACAATGCATGATTACATAGTGCATGATACAACTCATCGTGGCTTTTAAAACGTTTGAACGGTCAAGATTTCTATACCAAACACTATGAATTTACATCTAAACCCCTCAAAAAGCTTTAAATATATGAATTATTTGAAAGTGACACGTTTTTAGGAAAGGTATGTTTCACTCCATTTTTTAATCATTGTGAAGTCAACATAAGAGAAGCCCTAAAGATTCATGAACCAAAGTTAATGAAGAAACATTTTCTAAACACTTAAAAGATTTGAGCATCTTGTTTTAGATCATGACATGATTGGTCTTAAGTGTCATTTTTGTTTTGTTTCTTTGAACTCCTATCCATCATGTCCCTTATCTTCTTAGATTTTATGCTTTTCAACCATATATATTTTTTTTTCTAATTCATTCTTCGGACTAACTTTCAGGAACGATCTGATTCAAGTTTAAGCCGACTGCTAACTTTAATTTTGATGTAATTAAATAAAAACAAAAGATTCAGAAAGGGACCGATTTAAATGAAAATATTTTATATCGATTTGAAGTTATGTGACCCATATGAACAAAAACATGTTACCAAGTACGACTTGATGATAAACACCAAAGGCGGTTTTATCAACTCAAACTCAAATTCCTTTTTATGTAGCGTTATAAACTTTTTCTTTTTTCATTTATTGTCACTCGGATTTTAATCGTAAAATGTGTGAATATAAGAATAAAATATACCTAATATTTATATATGCTATATTTACCATGAGGAGAATAGTGGCAGTTAGCTGTCTTGCACCCCTTATTGGTCGTGACTTTTTGTATTTTACTTTCGAATCTTCAACTTCGTAGAAATATGTGTTTAGCCCCTCTGCTTTTAAAAAATTTTCTTTTATCAGTTAACTTTGTTTATATGCGTGTTTAGTCCCTCTCGCTATAACTTTAGTAGTGTTAGGGTTGTTCACGAGCCGAACCGAACCAATGGAGCTTTGCTCGTGCTTGATTCATTTACAAACCGAACCGAACCGAACCGAACGAGAGTTTTTTCAACCGAGCTAAAGTCGAACGAGCACCTTTCGATCGTAGTAATTTTCAAACGAACGTTGTGAGTCCCAAAACGTATTCGGATCACAGTGGTTGATTGTTATCACCCAAACAACTATGGATTAGTTGTTTGAATGTGCAAATATTAAGAAAAACCAAGCAAAGAAGATGAAGAATCTTGAATGGATCAAAAAACTAGTGTTGTATATGAAATCCCAATAACATGTAATCAATAACAACACCTGGATAATCGGATATAAGCACAATAGCAAAAATCACAACACAAGAGAATCACCAAAATCTGTCCAAGAAACTTGGACATACATTCATTGAGCCATGTATCTATACAGACTGATCACCCAGCGTATTTAATAAATACGATGGGCTATTAAATACGCCGCGTACATATGAGTTTCATAATATTGCACTTTTGACCCTTTTGATTGTCTAACTATTACAGAATCAGCTCAAACTATGGTTTATCAAGTACCAACGGTCTCCAAAAGTTCTAACAATATCCCCCCTAGACCGTTGCGTGCTTGATTTTCTTCAATCTTGTTTCCGAGCTTCAAGGTCTACGGTCGGTTCTTCTGTTTGTGGTTCTGTTGCTGCATCAGTTGTTTGTTTGATAAAAGCTTCACTAATGGTTGGATGGGCCTCCATTGTGACTTCATATGTGGATGAAGTCGGAGGTGGTTGAATGATCTGGACGTCTGAATCTGGAGATGGATCTTTGGTTGGTGGAGAAGATGATTCTTGCTCAGCTGCTTTCTTCTTGTTGGACTCTTCTTTTTCCTTTTTCGCTTCCATTATGAGCAAGATTTTCATTACTTCAATCTTTCGAGCTCTCGCACGCTCGACTGCCCTCTGAAAGAGCATTCCCTCCTCAAGATATTCATTTCCGGTCCCAACGTTTATCTTATGTCCGTACAAGATATTCAGGTCGGAAAGACAGAACATAAAAACGTCCATAGGGTCCAGAATGCGAATGTCTTCATTTGAACTAGACCTTATGACTGCCTCACCTGTTTTGCCGTCATAGAACCACTTCTTAAATTGGTGAGCGTCACAGGTTGTTCTGGAGGAAGCTTCACCCTGGTAACCACCTTTGCTGGATTTATAACCCATGTTATCTTTTCCTTACCGGTGAACGGGTCCTTGGTGGTTTTAGAAACACGTTTTCTGGGGCGCTGAGGCTTGAACACTGAAAATCCTCGCAAGCATTCTCTTTGTATTAATCTTTCTAATTCTCCGCCAATGCTGCTATTTGTCGGATTAATCAGCTCGTGCTTGCTAAGCTCTCGTATGTCCCATGTGGATAAGCTTTGCATATCGTGAGCGCTTCGAAAATATTGAATCACTCCACCTCTTTATTTTACCACGAACCAACCGGTCAGATTGCAGTACTTCCAACTAATGGTTTTATCAGTAATCTCAGTTTTCTCAACTGTGATTACCTGATAAAAGTCAGGCATTTTCGCTCTCTCCTTTTTAAACCACTTTGGATGCTGTGGTTCAAATTCATCTCCCCCATCCGTTTCATACAACACTTCGTCTTCCAACCCCCATTCTAGGAACTTTGCAGGCATTTCTGCTTTATCAACTTCCTCTTCGTCGCTGTCGTCATCAAGGCTGACGTCAACCGCTGATTCAAGACGCTTTTCCTTCTTTTCGGCTTTGTCTGTTTTCTTTTTCTGCTCTCTTTCCCTGAATAAGTCAAAGTTGAAGATGTCTTCATTCGAGTACTTCAGCTTTCTGTTTGCAGCACCATATAGCTCTTGTACCATTTCATGAAGCTTCTCCATCCCTTCTTGTTGAAATCTAATAAATTATGTTTGCTTAGCAATGTATGCGTGCAGTTCTTTGTTCTTCAATCTTTGTTCTTTCAACTTTCTCTTGAGAACATCAGTGTCATTGACTTTGTTCTTCAACAGACAGAACTCCTTAGAAGAAAATGAACCAACTTCTTTAGATAGACGGTTGTAAAGCTCTTGAAAAGGTCTGGGTCGAGAGGGAACTTGCTGACGAGGAGGTTGAGCCGATACTGGAGGTTTGGGTAGAACGCTTGCAGATGATCCTTCTCCTGTTTTTCTCTTCTTTGGCGCTGCAGCCTCGCTTGGAGAAGGCTTCAGTGGATCAGGAAAAAGCCCCTCCACGAATCTATCTAACTGTTCTTGCTCTGACGTAACAACCTCAGGGGTTTCAGATTCAGACATTTCCCTTCTCTTCATTCTCCACTCCCGTTTCTCAGCCTCCGCCACCGCATGGATGGCTTGCATTCTTTCAATCTCTTCCCTATTCGATCCAGCGCGAATGCTATCAGCCATGATTCGCTCTGGGTTTGGCGCATCTTTCTTGCTCTTCTTCCTTGACGGTTCCTCTTCTACCACTTTTTGTCCTTTTTCCTTACGCTTACGTACCAGTGGAATTTCTTCTTCTACCTCAGCCTCTTCATCAACATCAACTGAATGACTTCCGCCTTCTCTACCTTTCCTTGTCTTCTCTCGATATTTGTTGCAAGCAGCTAGAACAACTGGAAGTCTTTCTTCTCGATACATCAAATGGTGTAACATCACCCACTCTTTGGTTTTTAACTCAGTAATCTGCCTTCCTTTTGGTAGTTGGAACTGATACGTGTTTCCATCATGTGGCTAGTTGTTGATCATCAATGAGTAATTGCACGAATCTAGGGTACATCGCCCATGCACCTTTATTGACGTTGTCAATCATGCAATAAAAAATCAATCCAGAAATGTTGAATGGCTGATTCGTACACAGATTCAACATAGCCGCGGACCACTCTAAATTCAAACCATCATAACCGCCTTTTTGATGACAGATGCTCATACAAAAACGTGTGCAAGATGAACCTCCAATCTTTCGTAAGCCCTGACTTCTTGATCTCGTTTTTGTGACGAAAGTCTCCAATGTAGTCCCACGAAATCCCTCCAGAATTTCCTCCTTCTTTAATTTCAATGGATCCCTGGCATTGTCTCCGAGGCTCAAAACCTTTCGAATTCGTTCCTCAGTGACTTTAATTTCCTTGTTCCACACTGTCGCTGTGATATGTTTGACGTTATTCAGCGTTCTTGCCCTTGCCGTTCTCCAAAATTCTTCTATGTGAATGGAGTAAATAGCGGGATTTGCTTGGATTGCATAGCTAATTTTACTCCGTGACAACCAATCCATCACGTCTTCAAAATCGAGCTCCGGAGGAACTAGAGTGATTGGCTGATTATGCTTTCTCGTACCATCCCACACTAAAGGTTGAGCCATTTCTGAAAAGTGGAAACGAGCCAAGTTAGATTTTTATACGACAATATAAGTATAGATATATATAAATACAAATATTAAAGTGAAATAAAAAAAAAATATATACATATATATATATATATATATCAAAACAATTAAAAACGCTGATATCTACGCTGAACCTAAGGATAAATACGCAGAACATTTGACTGGCGAAATTAAGGTATTTTCGGCGTAAATGATTTATTGCGCTGTCTTGACCAGCGTATTACTTTAATACGCCGGTTTCTTAACTAATCGTTCAAGGCTTAACTTCGCCATTTGATGTCTTGTACAAATGCGCTGATCAGACATATTTACGCTGATCATAGATGAGCGTATTTAAGTGCCAGCGTAGATGACTATCTACGCTTAGCTTAGCTTAGCTTAGCTTAGCCGGCATATTTGTCTAATACGCCGGTTGCTTGAACTCGCGTTCAATACTTAAATCCGCCAATCCTTGACCTGACTAAATACGCCATCTTCAACATAAATATGCCATATTCAAACTTAAATACACCATATTCATAATTTTCTTGATAAACACTTTTGTCAAAGACTGAACCAGCTACATCAAAGAAACTATATACACATAATATGCAGTTATCGTTCCTAAGGTTTCGTCCAATTAGAACACAAGTGTAAATTTACGAAATAACAAGGAATAGAAAAAACACTCAACTGGTTCTATTGAGATCATCTGAGCGGAAAGATGAATCATCGATTGATTGAAGTGGACCTTTGATCTATGAGAAGTTAGAAATCGAATGACCCGATTGAAGCAAAACCTTAGGGAGCTGGCGTCTTGGCGACGAAGAATTTAAATAATGATGGTTAATGCGGGGTTTTAATTAGGATTATATACTTCTGCATTAAATGGCGGGTTGACACTTGAATATTGATCGACGCTTCGCATTTCGGTATTTTGACATTTTGACTCAATTACTTTGCATTATTAGACAATAGACTATTAGTATCAGCTTTCAATTCTATAATTAAATGAGCTCTAGTTGGATCTTGGACCAAACACTGTTAATCTGAGCCTTTAGTTATTGTATTAATATATACATATATATTAAAAGATTATTAGAGCCAACTGAGTCGAACCAAACTGAGCGGACATTTGCTCATGCTCGGTTCATTTCAAACCAAACCGATCCAAACCAAGTGTCTTTTCAATCGAGCAGAATCGAAAGAGCAAGTTCCGAACATTTTCGATCGACATCGAACGAGTCTTGAGCGTCGAGCAATTTGAACTACCCTAAGTAGTGTACATGTTTAATCCTTCTATTTTTTATTCCTTTTAGTGATTGATTGTGGCTTTTTTATCATGCTTTTAAATCTTCAACTTTGCTAACATACGTGTTTAGCCCCTCTGTTTTTAAAAAAATGTTCCTTTTTATTGATTAGCTTTGTTCATATGCGTGTTTAGTTCATCTGCTTTAACTTTGGTTGTATACATGTATAGTCCCTCTACTTTTATATCTTTTAATATATTATCTTTTAGCCTTTTCCCCTTCCTACTATGACAAACCAACCCGGGGGAATAGTGATCGTTTGCTATTGGTGGACAAACACTATTACTCCTGAACTTTAATAAAGTTACTCTATGATGAACGTATTTTACCTATGTCTCGGTGTAATTTTTGTTAAGATTGTGTTATGAGTACTATGTTCAAGTAACATAAATACAGACATACATGTTGTCAAACTGAGAAGAATAGTGTCAGGCAGCTGCCTGGCACCCCCTCATTGGTCGTGACTTTTTGTATTTTACTTTCGAGCCTTCAACTACGTAAAATTACGTGTTTAGCCCCTCTGCTTTTAAAAATGTTTTCTTTTTATTCGTTAACTTTGTTTATATGCATGTTTACTCCCTCTCGCTATAACTTTAGTAGTGTACATGTTTAATCATTCTACTTGTATTCCTTTAAGTGATTGATCGTGGCTTTTTTATCTTTCTTTTAAACCCTTAACTTTGCTAATATGCGTGTTTAACTCATCTATTTAAAAAAAACTTCCTTTATATTGATTAGCTTTGTTTATATGCGCGTTTAGTGCATCTGCTTTAACTTTGGTTGTGTACATGTTTACCTCTCTACTTTTATTTCTTTTAATATTTCATCTTTTAGCCTTTTTCCCTTGCTACTGTGACAAACCAACCCGGGGGAATAGTGACTGCTTGCTATTGGTGGACAAATGCTATTACTCCTGGACTTTAATAAAATTACTCTATGACGAGCGTATTTTACCTATGTCTCGGTGTAATTTTTGTTAAGATATGTTATGAGTAGTATGTTCAAGTAACTGAAACATAGACATACATGTTAAATTGAGATATATTCTGCTTACCACCTGCAAAGCGGGTGGGCATAACCCTAGTTTGAAACAATTGGGATGGAAACTTGGTATAGGACCACAAGATTAGTTTTAAAAGAATTTCATAAGTTTAGGACATGTATGGTTTTAGGTGATACCGTTCAATTGTTCAAACTCATTTACCCACATCAAAATTTAATATATTATATAATAATAAAAAACTAATAGTGCATTTTATTTGTTATAATATAAATTGTTATTAGAATCGTAAAAGTTATATAGTTGTTACCGGTGTATTTGAGTAATGGATGCTTTAAGTTGGTTTCTGAGGTGAGTTTAAGATTAGGTTTTAGGTGATATGAATTTCAGCATATTTTTTAACCACATAAGACCTCAAAAAAGTGTACCCTATACGGAGGGTATACCAATGAACTTGATAGGTAACGAGTAATGAGCACCAAATAGATATCAGACATGTTTTTCTATATGGGTATGAGAGTGTAAATGCCAATACCTGACCCATTAATATCCTATGTGAATGTATATCATTATTGGTGTATCCGAGGTCATACAATGTAAAATTCACTTGTATAGTTGACATAAAAAAACATGTTCAAGTTATGTAAATGTTAAATATAACTATTCATATGTTAATATCCTACATGTCCAATCACAAAAAAAGTTGTCTATATGATTTGTCAATTGAGCAAATTAAGCAAGAAATATTAGAGAACTTGGGAATAAAAGAACCACAATAGATGCTACGTTTGTGATGCAAACATGGAAAAGATATGAATGGCTCGAACACTAAATAATATATTCAAACGATTTGAAGTAAAAGCTTTCAACTATCAAGCTTAAAGCTTTACAAATTTATCAAAATATTCAAACACTAACTAAACAATGATATGCCACACCTTGACCCACAGCGGATATGGTAGTCGGGGCATGATTGAGTTTTCATGACATTTATTATAATAAAGTTTCATATTTATCATTTCCAATTAAAAGGAAAAACTCCAACAAACACATAAAATATACAAGCACAAAATGTTCTAAACATGACATTCAAGTAACGCTTTATTTTTCTTCTAAGTCACAATCCTATATGTTCCTTGCTTCAACCTATTCACCTGTATCATATGTAAAAATAGAGATTTGGGTCAACAAAAGTTGGCGAGTGAATCCCGTTTAAACATTTGAAAGAATAATATGTTGATTAATTTAATAAAAATGTGCATAAACCAAATATGAGCAAACATATATGTAAAATATCCACAAACCACATAAACATTTAGCAATGTACATATAAGCATGTTAAATGATGAGTTGTGAGATCAAGGCTCAATCACGGAGCCGATCTAATTAGGCAACGTGATGCTCTACTTGTATTCAACGAAGAACTGATGGGCTTAATGTGAATGCTTGACTGAAATGAGAAAATGTAACCACATATAACAATAAACCAAATATTACATAACATGTTAGATCATATAATGGTAATAGCACAAGTGTTTGAATAAACAATATAAATAAACGACACATGATACACCCAAAAACATAAATAAAAAGGGGAAGTTTGTAAGAATTCACTCCAGTGGGTGCGTTTCTTGAGTTGATAACAAATGCGCACGACTAAAGATTCCAACCGACGAAAACTAATCTAAATAATCACGTAATAAATCGGTAAATATATTTCTTTTATTCACAATTAGTATTTTTATTTAATGACTTTTATTAGGCTTTTTAGACATTTTTTATAGTATATATTACAAATTTTTGCTTAAATAAGTATATTATATATATATATATTTATGGATTTTGGATAAAAATAAAGAAAAGTTTATTTAAAAAAATATACCCTTACAGCAGGTTGAACCGGGTCGAACAGAATGATATTGGCATTGTGTAAGAATCGAACTCGTGACCTCTCGTATACGTGTACGCAGCTCAACCAACTGAGCAACGTGATCTAACCCGAAATTAACTGGAATTAAATTAATTATATACACTTACTGAGTAAACTATATTTTGATTTTATTTTACAAAAAGGTTTGTTTGATTTCAAAACGTATATAACCGTGTTTCGACCCGGATTCGAACTCGTGACGTGTGCTTCGTGTTGCACACAGCCCGAACAATTGGGTTGTGTGACTAACTCGGAGAATATATGATTTTAATTAAATTTATATACTCACTGGATGATGATCTGGAATAGGTTTTAAAAAAAGAGTTGGTTTAATTCAGGTAGTCGGAAACGTGTAAGGCTTGAACCCGAGTTTGCTTGTTTATAATGCACACAGTCCAGCACTGGACTGTGTGTCTAACCCGGTATTGTTACCAATTTTAATTATATTCATACACTTAACCCACTTCATCTTCTTTATGAAAAAACCCACTGAACAGAACCCGATTGGATAATCTTGTTGGATGGTTTGCTTTATATTAACCGATCATCAAGTATTAGAAAAGAAAAAAGATTCAAGTGATTGTACCGAAATGAAGATGCTTGATTCCCCCGGCGATGTTTCCGGCGACAACACAAAATTTCGGCGAAGTGAATTTCGAAGACAGAGAGCTTTAGAGAGGTTTTGAGAATGTGAGCGAGTTCCAGAAGGGTTTTGAATCACTATTTATAGAGAAGAAGTGGTTTAAGTTTGATTTCTGTTTTTGACCGTTTCGGTCAAGAAATTGATGATCACAGTGATTCTTATAATTGATTTGTGTCATGATTGAGCCTTAATGTGCGTTTGAAATCAGTTTCAGCGGTTCAATTGGAGATTGAAATGGTATTGATGGAGAATTGGGCTTTACAGTCGCTGTTGTTGGGCGGGTAGTTTTTGAATTGATTTAGTGGTTTGCTTCGGTATAAGATTTATTTGTTTCAGAGTTTATTCAAATATGTGTGTGTAGTGGAGTGGTACGTGGTGTGTGTTGGTCCAATGAAAACCCGGGTTCGAAAACCATGGTCACCCTTTCTATTTATTTTTATTATTTTTAGTTTTATTTATTAATAATATTATTAGTTTTTATTTATTATCTTTATTATTTTAACCCTTTTGATTTATTTATTAATTAATGAAATTAATATAACGAATTTGAATGGTTATCATAAATACGTAATGGAACTTCATATCATATATTTGAATTATTAAACGGAGCGAGTTTTAGAACCCGTTTTACAACAAATGTTACATGATAGAACCCTAATATTTAAAATAAACTTAATGTAACAACCAGTATTTGCATATCAACCCTAATCATGATATGTGTCTGGGTACTCTCCTTGATAACTTGTTAATAGTTGAGGGGTAAAAGTTTCCAAAGGATTAAGGATGGAAGTTGAGGGACACAACTTAAAAACTTTGAAAACTTATGTCTTACGGACCGTAATCTAGTGCCTTGGCCTTAGCTACCACTTATAGTCTATAAAATTTTCAAAGTGGGTGCAAGCTACAAACCGTAAACTAGAGCCAGTTTCTCTATTACGGTCCTTAAGAGGGCACTGGCAAATCTGCGTCGTGTTGCCGCCAGTTGCCTCCTTGTGGCCACCTATTCCGGCTAAGGGCACGTGTTTACCACTTACATCGACCACTCTGGCTATAAATAGTAACTCCACTCAGTTGATTCTCACATCAACTCTAAACCCCCCACCCACTTGAACTTGTTCTTGGTAGGTCCTTTAAGTCAACTTTAATTCGATCTTCCTTGGTGTAATCAGAAGTTCTCCAAGATTCTGGTAGGTTCCTTTAACTAATCGCAATGGTTAATTTTACGTCTCATGTAAATATTGCTTCTATTTTGGTTTATTTTCCTTAGTTTGCCTTATTCATTTAACTTGTTAAATTAAGTTCTTAAACTTGATGGTTTTCTAACTCCTTGCACATACTGGGTCCCTAGTAGCTAAGTTATGTTACCTTTACTTCAATTTTGACAACTCATAGTCGTTGCCGTTAAATCTGGTCTAATCATAATTTAATCATTCTAAAAAAAATTGGGCAACGTACCGTAAGGCAAAACCATGTTGCCCTCTTACTCGTGCAAAGTCGATCTGGTTCAGTTATAGAGACTTAACCATAACCACAACCATAACCGATGGTTGGTTAAGCATGGTTTGCTTAATGTAAGCCCCAAATAAATAGATATAAAGTAAACTACAACTAATTAGTGGAATCAAACATGTGTAATGATTAAGAACACATGAAGAAGTTAAAGAAATTTCATACGATCCAATATAATACTAGAGAGAATCTGTCCGATACAAGTCTAGCTACTAAAACCTCTAACCAGGTCTAACTATTTCTGAAACGCTAACCCTAGACTAATGATACAACATCCTTCTATAGTCTAAGGCCTATAATTCGGCCCACATGGCCTATCCCATACATAACCCATCATAACTAGAGATTTCGGCTCAAACAACCCCTATCCATTAACTAGTTTCATGCTCACACAACAACCAAAATGACTAAATTTATATGATACATTAGCCTTACATATTTAGATCCTACAATATCTCTCCTAGGTCGATGCTATCAAATGATCTTCATAATTCCAATGTAACACTATGATCACCGCTTATAGTATGCAACTTTTTCATCAAAATCTTTGGTGTTGTTGTGGTATCGGTGTTGATGCTGGTGCTGTTGAGGTTCTTCATTTTTGAATTTTCAAATATAGGTCTCCTTTTCTTCTTCATTTGGAGTTAGATCCGCATTTGGACCATAAACAGCATTAGCTTAATCATCTTGCTAAAAGAGGATGTAAGAGGAGGATTCTTAGTACTTTAACTGTCAGACAATGATTTCCATCAGGCTTTTCTGATTCGGGTACATTTTGTTGTCGTGGTAGTTCATGCTTGTTATCAACTAACAACATTTCACTGTTCATCAACCCTGTTTCTAAATTTAGATCAATTTTTTTCAGATTCTCATAATTTTGTAAGCAAACAATTATATGTAACACAGGATCCAATATTCACATTAACACCTAGTACATCCAAATACTTGTACTTACAAAAAAATCGAATTTTGAATGTCTTTCAACTTTTAATGATCATCCAAATCTTCAAAAATGCTTGATTTTTATAATAAAAAATTAAAAACAAACAAAAACTTTGCAATAGGATCACATCGTTGTGAAGTGGACCGAAGAACATTTTTCCACAGAGATTTACTCTGAGTGGCCTTTGTGATTGTCAATATGTTTATCCATCTAAACTCTTGCTTTAAAACTTTGTTATATAATCATCTGTGAACATTTATCATGTTTTATGCATTAATTATGATCTAAAGTGGGTCCACGCAGACCCTAGAATATATTCAGTACATTCTATCATATAAGTACATTCCCTACCATATATTTTCACAATATCTGCTCTAGAATCTGAAACCTTGTCTAGGAGTGGGTTGAAAAAAAGAACATAATTGATAATATACAGTTCAAATGATTTCTCAAATGATTTAGCTTTATGGATTATGATACTAGAGGGTTTCTTTTGATGTGCTCATTAGCCTCTCTTTGGACTCATATGGTGTCTTCTGGTATTTTGATTGATCTAAAAGCACATTGGCCTTGAACAACAAACAACTAGGTTTCCGTTTTCACGAAACAAAAGCTGATGTATTAAGCATCACCAGGTCTTTGTTTTCACAAAAAAAGAAGCACCGGAAGGTTTTCATATTTGATTTCAAACCCTAGAACACAGTGTGTATTGGGACATTACACAGCAATCAAATAGAAGTTGTACTAGTTCTAAGTGATGTTTCCCACGAGAGTCATACACTAGATTCAAACTTATCACAAGATAACTTAGTTTTCAAGTCAAAACAGAGCCTAACAGCATATCACATTAGATCCTAATCTTCAGTTTAAGGCCTTACATTACATGTGTCAGTCTCACCACAAACAAATACGACTTTTCTGAAATTTTTATAGAAAACTAAGAGAATTTTTTTGTATTTTTTTATTATTCCCCCTAAAGCAATTCATAAACAAAAATAAAGAAAATATTTTCATATTTTTAAAATTTCTCCCCCTAAATTTGTGTATAAAGAAAAATCTATCTAACAATGAAAACTTTATGTAAAAATATAAAACTAAGAAAAATATTGCTGTTGTTTTCTTTAACCATCTCAAATTTGAAACCAACCATTTAAAAAATATGTACTGGATTTTAGTTGTTCTTATCTTGCTGATCTTACCACTCTTATCTCCTTCAAAGGAAAAAAAATCATCTGTTAAATTATGCAACAGAGAATCGTTACCCAAAATATGCCTGGAACAACCACTATCAACATACCATAGGTTGTTGATAATCCTTCTTAATTGTCCATGCATAAATAAGGAGATTAGTTAGACATAGGTACCCATGCCATAGTGGTCCTGGGCATTCCTGAAACATCAATATAAAACACTTCATGTAAACATGTATCCTTATCATTTTCAAACACTTGTGATGCAACTGATTTTGGTTTAGCTTTCCAAATGGTTACTTTTGTTGTTGTAACCATTGTGGTCTTCTTGTCTAGATTATTTGAAATGTTTATGTTCATGAAAAACTTTTTGTTTGTTCTTAGCTGCATTCCAATCACCACCAGATGGTTTTGTTAGAATCTGAGTTTAGTATGTTGTGAATTTTAAGATGATATCAAAGGCAAGAAGATAAACAACAAAGAAATAATGCAGGGAAAATAACAAACTTTCAAATCACAACAATAGAGAGATTTTTTTCGTAAACATGCTTTTGTAAATTCACATATGAATGCAATATTACAACTCCCCCTCAGCCTAAGATCACTCTAATTTGTTCTTACAAAAATGTTAGAAGAAAAGTGATGAATAGAACAGTACAGGCATTGTTCTATTTATAATACAAACAAAACATCTGAGGAATCTAAGCTGACGTCACCTTGATAGTGACATCTAACAGTCTAACAAACTCCTAACATCTGCTAAGGCTAAACACTATTATATTAATAAATAGAAACTCTCTTGAACCGCATCTATTGAGAAGAAACTCTGATGAGCTTTAACCACTGTTGGTTCAGCAAACCTTTGACTTGGGCAGAGCTTGTCTTCAACAGATCTTGTATAGCAGACTTTAGTTTCAACAGATCTTTGAGCAGCAAATGTTTGATGTCTTTGCCTTTGGGAGGAGTTATATATTCAAAGCACTATTTATTCTTGATCAGATGATATAGATCATTTTGGCTATCCAATCATCTGTTCTTTTAATAGGGTTCAGTAGATCCAACAGTTTCCCCCTAGAACAGATGATGCCAAAACTCTTTTTTATTGCTGATCTTTATTTCTAAACAACAATTCCCTGATTTGCCCTTTGAATTGTAGTTCAGAGTTCATGGAAAACATGTCTTCAAAATCCCTTTGTAATTCAAGGTTTAACAAGTCTTGGAGGTCATCTGCATCCAGACTATATGCATCCTCCATTTTTAGCCTTTGAATCTCACCATTTGATCTGAGCTAAGTCAATTCTTGGTTGTCTGATGATGACTTCCATTTTAGAAAATTTTGAATTATTTGGTTTTCTTGGGGAAGACTTATTATTGAGTTTGGTGAAAGTGGTTTGCTTACAAGGTTAGAAATGTTTCTATCAGTTTTCACTTGCAGCATCCGTGTGAAAGAGCAGTTGATTCTTGATTCCCTTTTTTCTATGTTCTTCAAACATCTGCTCATCATCTTCAGCCATCTTCTTTTGCCTTTTTGCTTGGTTTAAGGCAAGTGTGGATAAGGCAGTGGTTGAAGAATGCTTTTTAGTGTTTGGGTCTGTTGAGGGATAACAACTGTTGGATAATCTGGCTTTCTTGGAACTGTAAGATTTTCTTTCTAAGCTCTTCCAATTTCTTGTATGTATCTATAACCCTGGATTCAGACCACCTTCAACAGACCTTGTAGTGCCATAATTTGCAGCAACTAGTTCCTCTTTCATTCTTTTAAGCTTTAAAGCGCTATTTTGATCCACTTGTTTGTACTTTCTCTAGTAAGGTGGAGTTGGCTTGTGTAGAGGATCCTTGAGCAAATCTTAGATTCTATCAATTTCTTCTTTTAGGTCATCTGATGACCAATCTTTGAATTGTACTCTTGATGCTTTGTATGGCTTGTGCAGCATTATGTGGTCATGATAATCCTGTTTCAGCTTCTCATCCAGTTCAGTATTGACTGGCCTTTCTGACATGGACTTACTCATATCTTTGGCAAAGTCTTCAATTTTTCTAACTTTGCTAAGATTATGAGATAAGATTGATTGAGTAGCCCTGTCATCTTTCCTTTACTCATCTCTTTGGCTATGTTCTCAGCTTGTTTAGCTTTCAATTTTAGATTTCATCTAAATTTCTTGGCTTTCTATATCCAAAGAGAGATGAGAAGTCTAGTTTTGAAATATCCTCTGTTGGAAGAATGATTCAATTTCTTTTTTAACATAAGGATTTCTAGAGGATATCACGTAGCCAGTGGGATTTAGGTAGTGGTTTGTTCATGGGTGGTAGTGAAGTGGTTTTAGATGGTAGTGATGAGGGATGATGTGGAAATGGGTTTTGATGATAAAGGGATTGGTGATGGAATCTCTTCATCATCATCAACAAAAGTTTTTCTTTTGCGTTGGAACTTGATTTTTGGTGATGATGGTCGTGTTGGTATTCTAGGTGGTGTGGATAATGGTTGGGTTAAAGTTGCAAATGGGATCATAGCAGAGGTTTGGTTAACATCTGTTGATACATTTGTTGTATCAACATCTGCTTGCTATTTGGTAATGGTGATGAGACATTTGTTGGTACAATTGTTGTACCAACATCTGTTGTTGGTAATTTTGGAAAAGGTGATGGTTTCTTTTTGGTTGTTGGTTTAGTTGTGGTTTTGAAGAGGATACACTTTTAGTTGCGTCAGCAGTGGTTTTGGAAGGGGTGGAAATTGGTTGTCTAACTTTTCTAGTAGACTTTCTTTTTCTTGAAGTGCTAATGTCTTATTTTTTCATCTGCTTAGCTTATTCTTCTTCAATCAGTCTAGAGGCTTTGTTTCCAGTGTATCTTGTCTCTTCTGCTTTTCCAAAGCAATCTCTTCTGCTTGTTTGTTCTCATCAATCCCTTTTTGAACTCCAGCATCTGATGCTTCAGCCAAAGGTTGTTTTTGTGTAGACCCTAGCTTTTGTTGCACCTTTTGGATCTGGCTGCAACTTTCTCAATTTATCACTCTCCCCCTTTTTGGCATCATCCTCTGCTTCACCAAGAATGACTGTTGTAGGGGCAGAGCTAGTGGTCTTTATAACTACTCTTTGATGGCCTTAATATCAGCTTGAGTGTCTTTATATCTAGCCTCAACCATACTTCTGGTCTGTTCCATGTGAGTGTTATGGTTGATATCAGCTAAATTCCTCTGAGCTTGAATGATAGGTTGCACAGATTTCCAGAGCTCAGTGGCAATTTGCTGTGTAGAAGGCTGGCTTTGAGATTTTTGTAACATCTGCTTCATCATATCTTTCATTTCACCTATTAAACACTCCATTGATGTCATTCTCTCCGTCAAGTCCTTATATCTCAATTCATCACCTAATTTAATGGGATTATCTAATTTCCTACTAGAGGTAGTTGTATTTGGATCACCAACAGGATAAGACTCCATGTTATCAGAACCAAATGCCCCTAGGTCTTGGTACTAGAGACTTCCAACTGGAGTAGAGGTTACAATTATAGCCTCAACAGTTGTTCCTTTAAGGAAGTCTTATTAATGTAACCAATGTTTAACTAAAACACTGTTGTGTCATCAGTTTTAGTAGCTGCTTCACTTAAACTACCACCAAGAGTTACTTGTAACTCATGGGTGTTAGCATCCTCAGTTGTTTCTAGGTTAGCAATAAGATTTATCTTAGAATCAGTCACATGTGGGGGTGTACTCTCTTGGACAGGTGATTGAGAGGAACTGATTTTGTGTCTGAGTTTTCTCAATTACATGAAACAGAGGTATAAAAGTAGGTGGAATGGAGGGAGATGGTTGTGGGGTAGAAAAAGAATTTGCCCTAGGAGAGGGGCTGTGAAAAAAGTTTTTAATTGAAAGATCTGTTTCATAGTGTGGTGTCTCTGTGCTTACAACCTGATCCTTTTGTGAGGATGCAGGAGGAGTTTGGATGGGTTGAGATCTTTCCAACTATTGTGAGGAAGTAGCAACATGGTTCTAGTGGTGTTTGTGTTACCACAAGGTTGTCATCTGGGATCTCATCTTCCAGAGGTTCCCATTTATTTTGTTTGGTTTTGGTGGGTTTTTTGGGATTGGCTGGTGTGGGTTTCACAACACCGGTTGTGGTGTCATGATCACCAGGAGCAATGAGCTCAGCACATTATTGATTAAGTTGTAGGTCACATTTGCAACTAAGTCCAAGAACAAGGTTTGGGATAGATTAAAATCTGATTTTGTTAAAATGGCATATCCCAAATATTGTACTTTATGTGGAATCTCATTAAATGAGGTGGTCTTAGGTGAGAGACAAATCAAGAGAGTATGGAAAAAATATCTCATTTCAAGAGGAAATTAAGGTTTGTAAATTGTAACTCCGGTTAACTGACCCTCATACCCTCTTTCAATGAACTCTTTATCAATGCTTGTTTATCAAAGGATGTGTTACCTGCTAGGTCATCCAGACCAAATGTTGTGGATATGGAAGATGGAGAAATTTGAACAAGAGTGTTCCCGACTTTGGAAGTGATAGCATAGGGCTTTTTCTTCTGAGTTTGAATCTCAGCGTTAGACCAGAATTGTCGAAGAGTATCAACGTAAATTGGTGCATCAGCAGTAAGTATGGCTTGGTACTTTGATGTTTGTAAAACATCAATTAGTGAGTGAAAGGAAGTATTTTTGTCAGTTTTCTCGAAAGTAGGAAGGTAGTTATGCAGTAGTTTGATGTTCAGAGACATGATCGGAGATGAAAGTGAGTGATGGTGAAGAGAATGAAGAAATGAGAGTAATGTAAACCGCTTTTAAGAATTTTGAATTCGAGACGGCGGTGAAAAGCTATGTGTGGTTGGAACAATGAGCTTTATAAAGGAAAAAGTGAATGCTGATGTGGCACCGGTTTCAAAAGATTTGGTGGCTAACATCTGTCCATGTGGCAACCTTTGTTGGATAATGGAAGAAAGTTGTTGTGGAACCTCTTCTGGGAAGTAACAGAGGTTAGGAACAGTGGATGTGAACAGTGGTAATTTACTCTATCAGTGGATAGATATCATATGTTTAAAAGAAGACAAAGGATACCTTTATGTAGTGGATAGAATTATAACCAATTAGAGGTTGTAAAACATGGTTTAAAACATACTTTAAGGGTGTATTGAAAATTTTCAATTTTGAAGCTATTTTTAAGGATAGAATTTTGATTTTCTGAAAACAATTTATTGCTTTTTATTCATGGAAAACAAAATGGTGTTTTTAATCCATGTTTAGCATGCCAATCCTATCAAATTTCAAAGGTAGATGTGTCTAAAGCTTTTGTCAACACATCTGCTACTTGATCCTTAGTTGGAACATGATGCAGAGAAATCAAACATTTTTCATAGCAATCCCTCACAAAGTGATGTCTGATGTCAATGTGCTTGGTAGTGGAATGTGAAACTAGAATTTTAATGTTTTTTTTCAGCTGCTTAACTATCTAACATAAGAGGAGTCTTTAGAGCAGTTACACCAAAATCCATCAATTGGTTTTGAAGCCATAAAAGTTGGGCAGTGCAACTAGCAATAGTAATATACTCAGCCTCAGCTGTGGATGTTGAAACTGCAACTTGCTTTTTGCTTTGCCAAGAAACTAAGCAATTGCCTAGAAACTAACATCCTTCTGATGTAGACTTCCTTGTGGCATGGGATCCAGCAAAGTCACTATCTGAATAACCTAAAAGCTAAATATTTCCAATAGTAGGATACTAGATACCAAGTGTGGGAGCACCTTTTATGTATCTGAATATCCTTTTCACAGCAATAGGTTTTGACTTTCTTGGTGCTGACTGGGATCTGGCACAAACATATATTGCAAACATGATGTCTGACCTAGATGCAGTTAGTTACAATAAAGACCCAATCATGCTTCTATAAAGAGTTTGATCAACCAAGTCATCTTTGTCATCAATAGTGACCAATTTGGATGTGGCCATGGGTGTACTACATGGTTTACAATCATTCATATCAAAGTTTGTAAGTAGTTCTTTGACATACTTGCTTTGATGAATGAATGTACCATTTTGCAATTGCTTAACTTGGGACCAAGAAAGCATTGGAGTTCATCCATAGCACTCATTTTAAACTCTGATGTCAGGAGTTCTCTAAACTCTTTACACATGCCATTGCATGTGGATCCAAAAATGATGTCATCCACATAAATTTGGACAAGCATCAAATTCTTTCCTCTCCATTTTAGAAACAAAGTTTTATCAATTTTACCTTTGTAAAGCCTATGGATAAGAGAAAGGTGGAAAAAGTTTCATACCAGGCTCTAGGTGCTTGTTTCAAGCCATATAAAGCTTTATTTAGCTTGTACACATGATTTGGATAAAAAGCATCTTCAAAACTAGGGGGTTGGCATACATATACCTCTTCCTTGATTTTGCCATATAGGAAAGCACACTTTGTATCCATTTGATACACCTTGATGTTGTGGTTGGCAGCAAATGCTAATAACAATCTGATGGCCTCCAATCTTGCAACAGGAGCAAATGTTTCATTATAATCAATGCCCTCTTCTTGTCTATAGCCTTGAACCACAAGCCTAGCTTTATTTTTTTACAACAATGCCCCTTTCATCTGTTTTGTGCTTGAAGACCCATTTTGTGCTTATAGGACATACATCATGAGGCAATGGTACAAGTTCCCAAACTTGTTGTCTTTTGAATTGTAGGAGCTCTCTTGCATGGCCTCTACCCAACTGTTGTCTTTTAGTGCCTCTTGCTACTTGACAGGTTGTGTGAGAGATAGAAAACCAGCAAAAAGAAAAATGTTTTGGGATAACTTCTGTTGAGAAACCCTTCATTGATGTTGCCAATAACTTGGTTTGGTAGGTGATTTTTAAGGTAGATCAGATCTCCTTTGTATGGAATTAGGGCATTGAGAGGAGAAGGCTACAAATGGAATCATCTTAGCTAACATCTGTTGGCAATTTTGAATAGCCAACATCTGTTTGAAATGGAGGTGGAGGTATAGTTGGGATAGGGGTAAAAATGGGTTGACTTTTGTGCACATAAAATTGACTTTTGTCAACAAGGGTTTGACTGGATGAGCTAGCAGAGGTTTGAGGATCAACAATAGTTGATCCAGCAGTGGCAGAGTTTTCACAATTGTTAGTAACATCTGTTGCTCTGGTGGAGGAAGCGACTTTGTATTGTGGAATCACAATGTAATATACATAATCTTGATGGGGAGATTTTGGTGTACCTGCAGTGTTAGTCTTGACAGACACATCTTCAAATGTAAATTTATCTAAATCAAATAATTCAGTAGGATTTGCTGCGATTTTTAATGAAAAAAGTTCATTGAACTTTACATTCAAGGTCTCTTCCACACAGCTAGTCCTTGTGTTGAACATGTTATAGGCCTTGGCAGTGGTTGAGTATCCCAGAAGATAACCTCAATCTACTATGGTGCAAATTTTGAAATGGAATCTTTTAAGTTTAAAATGAAACATGGGCAACCAAAGATTTTCAAGTATGAGATCAGAGGTTTGATCTTGTACAAAATTTCATAAGCAGTCTTTTGATGTTTGGGTTTAATTAAAACTCTGTTCTATACATAGCAAGCAGTGTTTATAGGCTCTGTCCAAAAGGACAAAGGTAAACCTGAGTCTGCAAGCATTGTTATAGCAACTTTAATTAGAGTTCTATTTTTCCTTTAAACCACCTCATTTTTGTTCTGGTGTCCTTGGGATGCTGTATTGCTTAGCAATCCCTTTTGACACACAGAAATCATCCAACTCCTTATTTTTAAGCTCTGTTGCATTATCACTCTTAAAGACTTTTACTGGCAAGTTAAATTACTTTTCAACTTTTCTTACAAAGTCTTGCAAAATGCATGCAGTCTCATCTTAGGAGTGCAAAAAGTAAGTCCATGTAAACCTTGAAAAATCATCAACTATAACAAGACAATACCTATTCTTTTTAAGACTCATGATTTTTACAGGGCCAAACAAGTCCATGTGTAACAACTATAGACACTGAGTTGTTTTGGACTCTTTAATTGATTTGTATGAACTTTTATGTTGTTTACCTTTTAAACAAGAAACACAATGCTCATCACATGTGAATTGTTTTGATGGAAGACCTCTCACAAGACCTTGTTTAGAGAGTATGGTGATAGTTTTAAGATTTGTGTGACCAAGTCTTCTGTGGCATAGTTCTGTTTCTTTATTTGAGGCAACTGAGAACAGACATGCATTAGACATTGGATTATCTTTCAACATATCAATCACCTACACATTGCCACTCCTGTGAGCAACAAGTTGTGCTTTGCTCTCAGCAATGATTGTTTCAGTCTTTTTAACCACTTCTGGCCCAACAATCTTACAATGCTTCTTCATAAAAAATGGCCCATAACCTTTGTCACTCATTTGAGATACACTAAGAAAATTGAACTTTAGAGTATTAATAAGATTGATATTTTCAAATTTGAGTTTCCCTGCTTGCCTGACCCCAACACCTTACCTTTTGAATTGTTACAAAAGAATATATCACCCCCTCCATGTGCTAAAAAATCTTTGAGAATGGCTCTACATCTTGTCATGTGCCTTGAGCCTCCACTATCTACATACCATAAACTATCAAGGCAAGTAGAAGCTCCATGCACATCAGTAACATATTAGTTTTGGTGAGTGTCCAAAGCCTCAAGTCTAGGAGAATGGTCAAGTTTTGAATAGATTTTTGAAACATCTGTTGTGGACCAGTTCCTGTTAGATGATTATAACCATGAGGATGCTTGTTTACTCTTGGTTTTGAGGGTCTTTTGTAAACCTGATAGCCAAGTGGTACACTCTTATAAGCTGGTTGGCCATATCCTCTTAGAAATTTATCAGCTGGTGGTGCATCTATTACCTGAATAGAAGTTATATTCAATTGTTTTGTAACATATGTTTGGACTGGGACAAAGGTCTGTTTGGTTTTTTTCTTTTCTTGAACTTTCAAGTCTTACGGATTTATACTCATTTCTTTTACATCAATTTTTTTGAGATAAACACACTTTTGTGTTTTGTGGTTTTTCTAACCATAGATGGTATAGTGAAGTGCATCAATAATCACACTTGTTTTGTTAATATCATATGCTTTCAGAAGAAAATAGTTTTCAGTAACATGATTTTTCTTTTCACAAAAATCACAAAACAAGTTTGTTATCTTTTCTTTCTTCTTCCCTTTTTCACCCTTTTTGTCAACAGATAATGAAACATCTGCTGGAAGGTCTTTTAAGGGAATGATCTTGACTTGAGGTGCTTTTACACCTTCAATGGTTGAAAAATACATTGGCTTAAAATTTTCAAGAATGTCATACTCATCTGACCATGTAGGTTTGAATTGATATTTTTCAATTTCCTCAAAGGTTGAGGATCCTGCTGGTCTTTCTAAAACAATTTTCTTACCATTTGGTTCAGTGACTTTAATTTCTTGACCAACTAAGTTTGTTGGAATAATTTCAACAAACTCACAATCATTTAAAGTAGTGTTTTGTGAAACTTGGTCATGTTTTCTAAAGCCTACCCCAAATTTTACTTTTCTTTTGATTTGTGATTCTAACATCAGCTCATAACCTTTGCAGGATTCTACCATTTTCACATGTGATTTGGGTAGATTCTAACTCCTTTTTACAACTTTGATACTTTTCTATCATAGTTTGAAGTTGGTCCTTGGTTATGCTTGATTCATGATTGAGACTGCTGATTTCACTATTCTTTTCAAACAGTTTTGATTTCAACTCTTTCGTAAGTTTTTCAAATTGAATTTCATCATTTAAGATCTTGTTTCTAATATTTTCGTTCACCTCTTTAATATTAACGAAAGCAATAATACAGTTGTCTGAACATAAGTCTTTAAGGACTTAGGTGATACCTTAGCACAGCCATCATGGCAAAATCACATTCTCCTTCACAAACACTGGAAACCCATGGGTTAGACAGAGATTTTACCATTTCTTCATCAATCTTTTCTTTACCAACAGTTTCTTCAGTAACAGTTGTTGTAACATCTATTTCAACATTTTCACAAACCTCATCAATATAAGACACCACCTCCTCAGATTCATTCCCCTCCAAAATAGTGTCTAGTGCCATAAAACAAAAATTTTCAGTTTTCTTATTAGAATTAGCAACTAGAGCAAAATTTTCATCAGTGAGTTCCTCAAGTAAGCTACTCCAATCAACATAGCCTTGTGTAAAGAAGCTCTGTTGACTGGTCTCTGCCTCAGCAAAAGTTTGTGTAGCTTGTGGTGTAGGTTGCACTTGGATCTGAGGAACTTGGGCTTGAACATATTGTATCTAAGGAACAGTGGTTTGGACACACTGAATAAGAATAGTGTTTACAGGGTGTGCAAAATGAGCAATGTTTTGCATGCGTGGAGCAAGGGAATATTGGGAATAATGGACAGTGTTTTGAGGTCTAGGACTTGGATATGTAATAATAGAGCCATTTGTTTGGCTCCTGCATTCTCTTGCAAAATGACCTAGCGTATTACACTTATAACAATTGATTTTTGACTTAACAACCCAACTTTTAAACCCCCATGCAACCCTAGAAACTTCTTACCAGTTTTCTTGTAAAACTTGCTAGTCCTAACACTTAGCAAGCCCAATTGATACAAGATGTCCATTTCTTCCAAATTAACAAGATCAAAATATTGAAGATCATTTAACTCACAGGATAAGTTGTTAGAAACTTGATTTTCCCCATTTGCTGCAAAAGCATAATTGGGTAAGTGAAAATCAGAGTTGAAATTTCCACCAGATATTATATCAATAAAATGATCAAAACGCTGATCCTTACTACCACCAGAGGTTTCTTCTTGACCAAAAAGTGCTGGACTACCAAAGGCATAGTCATCAGCAACTTTTTGTGACTCTTGTAGCTTCCTTTTCTGGTTAAGCTTTCTCTTATAAGTGGAAAACCTATGATGAAGCTGAGTCAAACTCATCTCTTTGAACCCGATAGTGGTTCTAGTTACAAAGCAATAGTGTCCCATTTTTTTGGTAAAGACCTTAGAAATCGGCTATTCAGGGTTGAATTAGGATAGTTAACATTTACTAGTTTTAATTCACTAATTAGACAACTAAACCTTTCAAACTGCTGAGTTAATGACTCTCCTTTAACACGATAAAATGTTTCATACTTTGGTTCAAAACTTCACGATTGTTTTCAATAACCTTCTCTGTCTCACCGAATTGTTCTTTCAAAGCATCCCACAACTCCTTGCACTGTTGCAATGCAACAGGCCAGCATATATATCATTTGGCAAGCCGTAGCAACGATGCTACATGCCTTTGCATCTAGCTCGATTTTCTGAAAATCTTGCTCAGAGTAGTTTTAAGGATTCTTTGGAACTTGAACTTTTGGGTCTTCAGCACTCGGTACCATCGAAACATCAGGTCCGAAGATAACCGATTTCCAGCAACCCGTATTTTGTTGTGCAAGTATGTGACCCATCTTTTTTTGCCTAATATTATATTCCGATCTGACAAGGATTAGAGGTTTGTACATGGTGCCTGTGTTGTGTGGATCTTGTGGATTTGAGACATTTCTGTTTTTTTACAAACAAGTTTTTGTATAGAATACTTTGAACGTAAATAAACTTTTAAACTCTTTTCAGTAGAACGAACAAATGAACTAGTAATAAGAGCTGATTTGTGTTTATCAAAATGATTGTTAAATCAAATTTGATTAACCAAGCTATGATACCAATTGTTAGGATCAGAGTTTGATATTTTTGTGAATGTTTAAGATGATATCAAATGAAAGAAGATAAACAACAATGAAATAATGCAGCAGAAATAATAAACTTTCAAATCACAACAATAGAAAGATTGTTTTCATAAACATGCTTTTGTAAATTCATGTATGCATGCAAATTACAACTCCTTCTCAGCCTAAGATCTCTCTGGTTTATTCGTACAGAAATGTTAGAAGGAAAGTGATGAATAGAACAGTACATGCACTGTAGTACAAACGAAACATCTGAGGAATCTAAGTTGACGTCACCTTGACAGTGAAATCTAACAGTCTAACAAACTCCTAATATCTGCTAAGCTAAACACTATTATATTAATAAATAAAAACTCTGTTGAACCAACATCTATTGAGAAGAAACTCTGATGAGCTTAAACCACTGTTGGTTTAGAAGACCTTTGACTTGGGCATAGCTTATCTTCAACAGATCTTGTATTGCAAACTTTAGTTTCAACATACCATTGAGCAGCAGATGTTTGATGTCTTTTCCTTTGGGAGGAGTCATACATTCAAAGCACTGTTTATTCTTGATCAGAAGATATAGATCATTTTGTCTTTCCAATCATCTGTTCTTTTATAGGGTGTAACACCCCAAAAACGGGTTTGGTAATCAAACCACGATAATAGTATAGAGCGGGTAAAAGACCGTTAGCTGTGAAAATTAAATTATAAACAAAATAACTGGGAACAAATTAACCTAGTTAATAACATGTATACAAGTAACCAAATAATGAGTTATACTCTCATTTATAATCAAAACCAAACTAAAGGGACCGAAGTTGATAAAAAGGAAAGTAGTGTTTTAAAAAGGGAAATTAAAAACACAACATACACTTAGTGTGTGTGTGTGTGTGTGTGAAACGACCAGGGGATGAACAGGGAGCCAAACCCTTGTTCTTCAAAGAATCACCAAATTGAAAGGGGAATTGGACACCAAATCAATGCATGAACGCATATTATCGATCACATTGTTTAGGGGATCATAAGGTATGTCTCAACACTTAGATTAGTGAAAAATCATAACTTGAGACAAGTTGAATACTTGTAATTAGATAGTTGGATTATGATCCAAAGATGAGATTAAGTGTATGTGTATGCTTGATTTCGTTAGACTTAAAGAAATTATGCACAATTTGATGAAGGATTACTTGTTAGAGGTTAACAAGTAGATTATGAACTAGGTTTTGATTATGTGATGAAATTGATGATATATAAGTGTTCATGATCATCATACTTGTATGTATGTGTAAGATATTTGAACAAATTAGAGGCTCGAATAAATGTTCATACATGACTTGAAATGGGTTTTAATGATATGATGAGATTGATGTTAAACACGTGTTGATAGATGCTTAAAATCATCATGTGTATATGAATGTTTAAAGTATTTGGGCTAAGTTTAATGTTTGGGTAAATTCCATATATATGATGTAATGGGTTGTTTCATAGTGATGAAACAATCCCAAGTCCTTGTATAATGATCCATAGATTAGCATATGACTGTAGAAACTATGTTAATTTGATATTAGTAATTGCATGAACTAAGTTTGGGAAACGTAGCTATAATGGTGGCCTAAGAATAGCGCTTACCGGGTAATTAACGAAATGCCTAAATGAGTTGTTAAACTTGTTCGTGGGTTTGTATGAGTAAATAGGCAATTGACTTTTAAAAAGTCAAACTGGCCTATAATAAAATCGAATGATAAATTTGATATAAAATCCGTAAGGTAGAATAGTCGTGTTAAATGATGACTAACCTAACCATCTTGGAATGATAAATGATAGTTTGACGCTTGACAAGCTAGGTGGAAGCTTGGAGAGAAGCGGGTCAAACGGATCGAATACGCGGAAATAGGCATAATCGGACATCAAGGTAAGTAAAGCTTACACCCTTAAAATAATAGATTTACTTATGTAGTTAAATAAGCGTTTTGGTATTCGGAACGAGATTTCAAAATATAAGTTCCAACACGGATAGATACGGGTTGGAACAAGTGAAAAATGTGTTAAATCATATTTGATGATAAAAATGGTAAAACAGTAAATTAGTCATGTAATGACCAATAAACAAGGAATTTGGAAGAAGTTACCTTATGAAGTAAGTCATAAGAAGTAAGAGAGTAAAATGACAATTCAGTCACGAGTTGACAAATAAGTATTAAATTTTTGAAGTAGCTACCCTATGGTGTATGCCATAAAGGATCGAATGAACTGAGAAACGAAATGAAATAATATGATCATATGATGTAAACCGAAATGGGTTAAATAAGTGAGATGGCAAATAAGTACCATCTCATAATGACAAATGCTCATTTAGACCGAACGGGTCAATTGGTGATATTATCACCATTTGACAATGATGACTAATATCATTTGTTGATTTTTTTGTTCATAGAAAGAATAGAGCATGATATTAGAACGGATCAATGCCATGAGCCGTAATGTGTCAAACCCTCAAAAAGGACTTACGGTTCGTTGGGAAGTAAATGAGTCATGAATGAACAATAGATTACCTAAGGTAAGGTAAATCTAATAATCTAATTCGTAGATATTATGTTTTCAAGAACATAATGATTTTAAATAGAATATGATTAAATGTTCATTTTTGGTCAAAACATGATATTGTAAGTCCTTCGTCGTAAAAGAAGAGACTAAGTTGACCAAAATGTCCTCGAGTGATGAAATAAGTAAACGACTCTAATATTAGTTAAAAATGAGTTTTATAATATAATGGACCCTTTCGGTAACGTAAAAGAGAAAAGCATAATCATTTTTGGTTTAATGCCTTATAATGGTCTTTTTCGTAAACTGTCGAACCAAAGGGTGGAAATTTGATAAAATGAACTTTAATAATAAATCCAACACAATAATATTGTGGTGGGAATTAGATAGATATCTTAGTGTGGAAATGATAAGATAGAAAGTTTGGTTGAAATAAGTGTTGAATTACGCTAAAACAACCAAACGGGTCAAAATAATTAATATATACAGTTTAGTTGAATAAAGCGACGTATTTCGTTAAGGCAACTATACAGATAATAATGGAGTGTTAACGCATACTGAAATAGATGCGTAAATGTATAATTTGGTTTATGGGGTTAAAGGGCAAAATCGGGAATAAATGCTTAATTCATAGGAAATAAGTACCCGGGTCAAAGATTTCGGGTTAAATATGTAGAAAACATTTTATGGTTATTTAAAATCAAGTTTCATGAGAAACGGATATAGATTTAATAAGTTACAAAAGTTTCGTAATAAAAGCGGAAAAAAAAACAAAATTTTTGCGATAGCTCATCCTAAGCTACAATGGCCAGCCGTAGCTTACCGTAGGAAACCGCTAAATGAAAACAGAAATTTTCGTTATGCGAAATGTTTCCATAAGCCCCAGGTCAGGTTTAAAAGCGCGGGACTTGAAACGGGTCGAACAAACAAGTATAACAATACAGCAGCAAATTTATTACAGAAGGCAGCGTCGCCGACGCTACATAAATAATCCGACGGCTTAAGTGGCTGTCTACGGCAGCAAAGTTCCTAGGCGAGTTGTCAAGGGGCGTCGCCGACGAGGCTTACAGCCGTCGCTGGCGCCACCTTAAAAATTTTAAATTTCTGCTTTGTTTTATTAGACCAATTCGTTATGCTGTTTTTCGGTAATTTGCTATAATACTAATATTTAGCAAATTTCCAGTCAAGGGTAACCGCAAGCACTTCCGAATGACGATCAAGGCCGATGAAGAACCGAACACGATCAAAGATCAAGCTTCCGCATTTGGTTTCGATGTTACGAAACTAATTAGTAAGGACATGTCAAAATTTTTAACGTAAATAAAGTTTTAATAAACTCAAAAATTTTGTAGGACGTGTATTCGTACTTACTCGTTTAAATGCGAAATTTTTATAAAATTTCAATATATTAAGATAGGGTATTACAAGTTGGTATCAGAGCTCAAGGTTAATGATCAAATGTGTTCGGTTTGAGGCTTCGTCGCATGATCCGGTAAGTCATTATAAATATTAACGGTCTAGCATGTTTAAGTGTTGAAAACAACACAAAGGTTATTGTTTAAATGCACGTTACCCCAACCATATTGGTAAAAGACCGGTACAGTTACCAAATTATGTTTACTCCCCTCTATCGTTTGATCGAGCACTACATTCGTGGTCTTCCATCAAAGATTCAAGACTCTGTAATAAGCACCTCGCCTGCAACTTTGGAAGCAGCAATGGAGCTAGCAACCGCGCTCACCGAAAACCGAATCCGAAACAAAGATTTCAAAGAGGAGAAGAAGAAGGATAAAGCATCAACCGAAACCTCAAACCACACCCGAACCGAATCCTTTACACCACCTACTTCTAAGAGAAAACGTGATGGGCAAATCTTCACCGTCACCCAACGTAACCAACCAGCTTCACAAGTTGTACCTCCTCAAACTATCCCAAACGCTCAAGTAGCACCCAACTCAACTTACCCAAACAAGAAGCCTTACATTGGACCTCACCCTCAATGCAACACCTGTTTCTATCACCATCCATCTACTTTACCCTGTCGAGTATGTGCGAATTGTGGACGCTACGGTCATTTGAGCAAAGTTTGCCGCACCCCTCAAAACCAAACCTCAACCCCTACTCAACCCATGATCCAAACATATCAACAACCTCAACACCCCATGTACCCATACGTTCGAGCTTGTTTCAATTGTGGCGACCCTACCCATTTTAGAAACACATGCCCTCGTTTGGTTAACATCATAAACGCCCAAGCTCAAGCAAACCCAGTTAACCAAGCAAACCAAGCAAACCAAGCAAATCCAGCTCCACCGCCAGCAAGAGGAAGAGTTTATAACATCAACGCCAATCCTGTTGAAGATATTAACGGACCAAACCAACCACTTAACTAGCCTTCTCTCATCAAGAATCTAGATTCAACTCCAATCACTTAGTTTTTATGTTTTTCTTTATGTTATCTCAATTTTCACGTATCTCAATTGGAATTTTATCCAAGAATTTTAAATTACTAGTTCAGTTGTTTTATACTCATTGATTTAATAATCATATCATCATACTTCACGACATATCTCAGTTTCATCATTTAAAGAAGTTGAGTTGTGCCTCACTTCTACATAGACTAACCTCTCCATCATATTAAACGAGAGAGGTTTTGTCAAACACGGATACTATCAGAATTAAGACTCAAGCGCTGGTTGTTGTGTTTGTTTATGTTGTAGAGTCGCATAGAACTAATCATAACTTGCGGATAAAGTCAATGAGAATTTGACAAGAATATGGTGGATACGCCGCTGGTACTTCCTATATATAAGTATTCTTGTCAAATGACCGGAGGCATTATCAGGCGGTTATGAGAGGTTCCATGCATAGGTTTGTTTGTGTGATTAAGTTATTCATTTTCAATACATGCAATAAGCTCGGCTCCGTTTGATTGAGCCTTGAGCACACAGACAATTTCATTTTCAATACATGCAATAAGCTCGGTTCCGTTTGATTGAGCCTTGAGCACACAGACAATTTCATTTTCAGTACATACAATACGATCGGCTCCGTTTGATTGAGCCTTGATCGCACAGATATATTTCATTTCAGTATTTTTATGTTTGTTGTATTGGTTGTAGAGTTATAGGACTAATCCTAATTCACTGATAAAACCAATGAAAATTTGACAAGAATATGGTGGATACGCCGCTGGTACTTCCTATATATAAGTATTCTTACCAAAGGATCAGAGGCGTTATCAGGTGGTTATGAGAAGTTCCATGTAGGATTTAGTATTGCCTTGGTTGAAATTTGTGTTACAATTACATCATCTCACTATTTAAAGAAATTGGATTGTGTTCCATTTCTACATAAACTAACCTCTCAATCATAACAAACGAGAGAGGAACTGTCACCATTCAAACATATGTACTATCAGAATATGGATTCAATTATTAGTTGTTGTGGTTATTTGTGTAGATTGTAGTATTTGAAGTTTTGCCTTAGGATATAACCATACTTTTCCAAACATATACACGATATCATTTTAGCGAATCATTCCTGCTTAACAATACTTATACAGTAGGCAACAAAAAGCGATTCCTGTATTAGGATACTTAACCTTTACAAGGAACGTTACCGCCTCAAACAAAAACCCAAACCCTTATTTCTTCTAAGTATGTAACTGTCAAACTAAACACCACCATTCTTTTAGTCAATTATATCCCTATTTGAATTTCGGACGAAATTTCTAAAAAGCAGGGGATACTGTAACATCCGTCAAAAACGGATTTACCAAACCCGCTCCGTTTATCAACCGAACAGTCAGTCAAATTTTTCGTTGCGAATTAAATGCCCAAAACAATTTTAAACGATCCGTAATCAAATATTATGCGGGGATATGTATTTAGTTTTTGAAAATCTGTCAAAAATATCAAAATAAAAATGTTTTACTTTTGCCGGGTTTCGAACTCGGGTCAATAGCCGGCTCACCAATGACCTATCACTCAGCCAAACAACCACTCCGCCACTTTGTTTTTCTGTTAACACAAGGAAACATTTAATTCAAATATTCAAGTTCCGAAATTGAATTCAATCAACGCCCAATTAGCAGTCGTCGGAAATCCCGATGACTTCGCCGTTTAATTACGTTTACGCTCAATTCAACCGATAACTTAACTATTACGACGGTTATAACCGACGTCTGAACCCGCGACATCAGCCATAACCGCCGGAGAACGGCTGACTACGAATATAGACCGAATTCAGACCCCATTCATCTCAATGCTACCCTATAAATACACCCACAACTCGCCAGAAACCTTTCACACTCAAATCGCACCTTTTCTCGGCGAAAAATCACTCGCCGGAAATACTTGATACATCGCCGGAAAACCGTATTATTAGTCTCCGAGCTTTTCTGAACCCCCTAAACTCTTACCGAAATCACCCACACCCTTTGCAAGCCTTCGGAAGACTCTCTGCTGCAAGATACTTGTCGCCGGAAAAAGATTTCTGTCGCCGGAGTTCTGCCGGAAAACAGAGTAAAACCAGTCGGTACTTTTCACGCCTAATTCCTTTCCTTTTTACTTTTATCTCGTCTGTAATTGATCATTAAACGCTAAAGGAACATGAATCAACTTTTCGAACCAGTCAGTCGTCACTTCCGGTTAAAAACAGTGAAGAAGACGACATTTCGGTAATGGTTAAGTATAATTAAAATCAAGTTATTTAACCGGTTAGACACACAGTCCAGCGGTGGACTGTGTGCACTTTTAAAGCTAAGGTCACGAGTTCGAGTATTGTCCCTCACACGCCGCCTTGATAAAAATCCCTTTTTTCGCAAAACTGAACCGGAGTGTTTTAGGTATATGTTAAGTATATTGATAACCGAGTTTATAACCAAGTGCGACACACAGTCCAGCGGTGGAGTGTGTGTCCGCTAACCCACAGGTCCCGGGTTCGAGACCTGTGGAGCGCACCGGTTTCGTGATTTAATCCGTTTTTAAAATAAAAGGAATTCTGTTTAACTCTAATTAATGTATATAGGTAATTAAAATCGGATATATGACGGGTTAGACACGTAGCTCAGTTGGTAGAGCTGCGTGCACGCGTACGGGAGGTCTCGGGTTCGAGCCTCACCCGGCGCACAACAATATGCCTTCGAACCGGTCAACGCTAGTCAAAGTCAACGGTCAAAAGTCAACTGTAGCAAAAATAAAATATTTTTTTTATTATTTTTTTATTTAATTATTTTATTTAAAAATCAATTAAAAATACTTAAAAATAACATTTTTAAGGTTAGAAAATAGCCTCAAACTCACAAAAATACACCCATCAATCCTACTAAAATAGATTAATAAAACCCGTTTACTTACCAAACCGTAATGCGATTTATCTAGGTTTAATCTCACTCGTGGTTAAAACCACTTCGCGTGCATTCAACGTCATCAACCGAACGCACCCAATGTGAGTGAATTCTTACAAACTCCCCTTTTTATTCATGTTTTGGGGTGTATCATGTGTCGTTTAAACTAATTCTCTTATGCAAATTTGTGCTATACCATTATATGAACTAAACTAGAATGTAACTATTATTGGTTGTGATGTATTCATATTGTCAATGTTGTATACAAATTATTTAGGCCCATCAGTTCCTCGTGGGAGACGAGAACAACGCGTGCCTTAAAACTCATACATTAGGCCCATCAGTTCGTAAGAACAACGCGTGCCTCAAAACTCATTCATTAGGCCCATCAGTTCCTCGTGGGAGACGAGAACAACGCGTGCCTCAAAACTCATACATTAGGCCCATCAGTTCGTAAGAACAACGCGTGCCTCAAAACTCATTCATTAGGCCCATCAGTTCCTCGTGGGAGACGAGTCGAACAACGCGTGCCTCAAAACAATTATTTGGTGTTGTGTGTTCAATATTCGATATTATGTGTTGTGTGAATAAATTTACATCTACATTTACTCATATATGGTATGCACCTTATTTATAATCAATTGGATAAACTTGTTCAAATGTTTTCCATAGGGTTCACTCGCCAACATTATGTTGATCCAAAAACCTTTTTACACATGATACAGGTGAACAGGTTGAAGCAAGGAAAACATAGGATATGCCTTAGAAGAGAACCAAGAAGCTTAGATTGATAGTTAGAACACGTTGTATCATTTATTGTAAATTTCCATTAAATTGTATTAATGAATATGAAACATATAATAAATGTCATGAGCTTTGATGATAACCCAATTATGCCCCGATCACCTTTTCCGCTGCGGGTCGGGGTGTGACAAAAATGATCAAAGTCGTTAACTATGATCGTAGAAAAGATAAAAAGGGAAAAGAAAGAAATGATGATAATAATCATCATTCATGGTCTGTGAGGCCATCAAGGATGGTCAGATAAAGAATAAAGTTTGATTGTTCAAAAGTGATGGATTTCACACGAAAAAGTCAAACAGTTCAGATAAAGAATAAAACTTGATTGTTCAAAAGTGATGGATTTCACACGAACAAGTCAAACGGGTCAGATAAAGAATAAAGTTTGATTGTTCAAAAGTGATGGATTTCACACGAACAAGTCAAACGGGTCAGATAAAGAATAAAGTTTGACTGTTCAATAGTGATGTATTTCACACGAACAAGTCAAACGGGTCAGATAATAAATAAACTTTGACAGTTCATAAGTGATAAATCTCACAAGAACAAGTCAAACGGGTTAAATAAAAAATATAGATTCGATCGCTCATAAGCGATGGATTTCACACGAGCAAGCTAAACAAGTCAAATGAAGTATAGTGATTGAATTTAAAAGTAAACGCAAACTGGGTAACGGGAGCGTTAAAGCAAAAGAATAATGAGCCCGGGTAATGGGACGTGATTAAATATACTTGTAGACACAAACCGAATAATGAGTGCGCGAAATAGTAATGAACCCATGAAATGAGTCGTGAATGAATATAAATGAAAACGCAAAGTGAATAACGGGAGCGTTAAAACATTAAGATAAAGAACTCGAGTAACGGGTTGTAACAATCATGTAAAACGGTTCCAAAAACCGCTCCGTTTGAGAATCAAGTATTTATTAAAAGTTCGTTACGCATTTATTAGTGTTACTTAATTTATTTTATTATCCATGGTTAATAAATAAATTACATAATTAATATAATAACCAATAAAGGAATAAATAAAATAATTTAACCTTAAAATAATAAAAATAAATAAAATAAAACAAAAGGGGGTAGCCGGGAGTCGAACCCGGGTCCCCAACAAAACTCGCACACCAGAACACCACTGAGCCATACACACCAATTGTTGCTAAACCGAAACCATTAATTCTTATGGCCAACCATATATCAAACCTGTCAATTTGAAACTTCAAATCAGTAACCGCCAATCGATCAATCAAGGCTAAATCTCTAGATTCAGTTGTGAAAACATATGTAACCGACATCAAACATCGGTTACCATCACAAAATTAAGTACAATTAAGCTTAAAGCTGTTAGAAATCAATGATTTCAAAATCTTGAAACCGAAAACTTCAAATCATTGTCATATAAATACCACAACATCACCTACTTCAGAATTCGCTCACAACCTTCTGTTCTCCAAAGAAAATCTTTTTGAAACTTTGCCGCAAGTTGCAGGAAAATAGCCGGAAGTATCGCCGGAATCTTCAATCGATCTAACAACTCTCTTTAGTTCGGTACAAAGCTATCTTTCCAATTTTTGATTTATTAAATTTTATGTTCGATGATCAAAACAAAGATATCCAAATTGTTTTTATATCATCAGTCGAGTTCTGAGTTCTTTTTGTGAGGAAGATGAAGATTTTAGATGTATATGAATATAATTAAAATCCTAAGATTAACCGGGTTAGACACATAGTCCAGTGGAGGACTGTATGCAACACAAACGAAACTGCCCGTGTTCGAATCCCTTTACATGCGTCGGTCAGATCTTTTAACAAACCTTTTTATTTAATAAATAAAATATCAAGTCAGGTAAGTTCATAAAAGTAATAAAGATATGATTAAACCGGGTTAGTCACCCAGCCCAGTTGGAAGGGCTAGGTACAACATCATCGAAGGTCACTGGTTCGAACCTTGTGTGTGGCAGCGGCCGAACATGTTTTAAGGAAAATAAAAACCTTTTAAATAAGCCAAAATTTGAAACTAATTAGTATATATAATAATAAAAACATAGAATATTTCGGGTTAGACACGTAGCTCAGTTGGTAGAGCTGCGTGAATGTATATGGGAGGTCACAAGTTCGAGCCTCACACGATGCTAAACTCAGACGCATAAAAACCAGTCAGACCGGTCAGGTCTGACAAGATCCAAAAATTTTTATTATTTTTTTTCTTTATTAATTCCATTTAAAAATCATTTAAAAATGCTTAAAATAAGACTTTTTAAGTTTAAAAATTACATAAATTACCACAAAAATAAACCTATCAATCTAATAAAAAGCATTAATTAAAAATATTAATTTCTAATAAAAATTATTTATTTATCGGATTATTACGTTATTATTTAGGTTAGTTTCTCTCGTGGTTAAATCCAAATTAGTGCGCGTTCATCACCAATCCAAGGAAACGCACCCACTGTGAGTGAATCCTTACAAATTCCCCTTTTTTATTCATGTTTTGGGATGTATCATGTGTCATTTATATATTTAATTTATTCAAACACTTGTGCTAACACCATTATGTGATCTAATATGTATATTTTTGTTGTTGTTGTATGTGAATACATTATATCATTTCAGTGCAATCATTCACATAAGGCCCATCAGTTCCTCGTTGGACACAAGTTGAGCATCGCGTGCCTCATTAGATCGGCTCCGTTTGATTGAGCCTTGATCTCAAAGTTCATCATTTATCATGCTCATATGTACATTGTTGATATTATGTGCTTTGTGGTTTGATTATATATACATATGCTCATATATGGTCCATGCACATTTTTATTAAATTAATCAGTGTAACTAATCTGTTTAAATGGTTGATTTAGATTCACTCGCCAACTTTTGTTGAACCAAACTTTTATTTTACACATGATACAGGTGGACAGGCTAAGGAGAGGAACACTTAGGATTGGCCTTAGAAGATGAATAAAATATATCTTGTTTAGAACAATATTTCTTGTGCTTGTATGTTTCTTTGTGTTTGGATATTTTCCTTTAAATTTCAATTAATAAATATGAAACTTAATTATAGTAAATGTCATGAGCTTTGATAAAAACCCAATCATGCCCCGACTTCTATTTTCGCTGCGGGTCAGGGTGTGACAGATTGGTATCAGAGCTCTGACTATAGGGATATAGGATATGTTATTAGACCCTTTAGAACATATACTATAGTTGAGTAGATTTTAAATGCTTATGTGTTACATGCAAACCCATGATCTTTATGTGTTTCATATTTATTCCACACACAAATGCATGCAAGCAATTTTACTACATGTTATTGTGTGATATTTATTATGGTTTATATATTATCAACGTATCATGCATACGCAAACACACACGTCACAATTTCACATTTCATGATTTCTTTCTCAAGGATTTCATAATGTTTTATGTTTTTCAATCTCATTAAAGTGAGTGCTACGACGGGCATGTAGTAACTGGAAGGGTACGAGTACCGGTAGTCAGAACGTCTTGTCTAGGATTGGCATTCGTATAAATCCAATATAATGGACCAGTTTGCCTACCTGGGGACTAACAATGAGAGTACGAAGGACCTATTAGGCCAAAGCATGCCACACAAAACGTCGTGTGAACTAACCCCGCTTTGAGTTGTCATTGTGTCTACACCTGGACACCCTCCGACCTTATAGCTCGCAATCATGTTTTACGATTTTCATTCGGGTGATGCGAATGTTAACAGGCCAACACCAATGTAAACCCCACATGACTACCTAGGTCGAGGTATGGGAGACATTTGGGGCCCAAACATGTACAAAGCCCAAGACATCCTATGGATGTAGTAGATTTATTTTCTCAATTATTTTGTGAGTGTTGTTTTCTCTTTCTATGACACATGACACCTAAAAACGATCAACTCATAATCTCGCTAAGTATTTCCCATAGATGTCTGCTTGCCACCCCTGAGGTGGTAGAAGGTCAGGAAGATCTGGTGAGCGCATGTCTGCTCAAATAGCCCAACAGAAGGCTGCCGTACTTCCCGACATCGTCGTGCAAGTCCAACAAGCTCTTGTCGCCAATTCCATCAACCCTACCAATCAAGAAGGTCAAAATGTCGCCAATCCTCCCCCAACACCACCAAATGCACCTACAAGCATTTCAAATCCCGCGATCCTCCAAAATACGAAGGGACTGAAGGTGTCACCACCATCCTCCGTAGGTTTGCGGAGATGGAAAGCACTTTTCTCAACTATGATTGTCCCGATGATCGCAAGGTGCGATATGCTACCGGTCGTTTGTACGGGTAGCACTTACATGGTGGAACACATAGAAAGGAAAGCGGGGTGCTGAAGCTGCTATGGCCTTAACTTGGGAAGAGTTGAGGGAGCTCATGACAAGACGCTTCTGTCCAAGAAGCGAAATCAAGAAATTGGAGGATGAGTTCTACTCTTTGAAACAAAAGGAGGGAGACCACACAACATATAATAAGAGATTTCTCGAGTTGAATCAGATGGTCCCCAACTTGTTCACTCCACTGTATCGTTTAATTGAGCACTACATTCGAGGTCTTCCCTCGAAGATTCAAGATTCTCGAGGCTGCAATGGAGCTGGCTACTGAGCTCACGGAAAATCGCATCCGAAATGGCGATTTTAAAGATGAGAAGAAGAAAGACAACACACATGCTGAAACCCCAACCCCAATCCAAACAGGTTCGTCTTCTAAGTTTACTGGTAAAAGGAAACGCAATGGGAAGAATTTCCCTGTTACCCAAACCAATCCCCCTATCGCTGTTGCCCCAATCACACAAGTCGCTCCTCCTGCCGCCCCATTCAAGAAACCCTACACAGGATCTCACCCAAAATGCAACCGATGCCAATATCACCACCCTCCGAAGAAAACATGTCTTTTATTGCACAAGTTGTGGCCGTGCAGGTCACACAATTCAAACTTGTCGCGTTCTTCAAAAGCCAAACCGCAATCAACCTCAAGCCCAACCCAACAATCAAGTGGTAGGCCAAGCCTAATACCAACAACCTCTACTCTTACCATCTGCTCAACCCACGGCTCAACCACTATCAACCCAACTACCCTATGATGCAACCAGTCAGATCATGTTTCAATTGTGGTGATCCAACCCATTTCCGAAACACTTGCCCACGTTTGGTGAACATCATAAATGCTCAAGCTCAAGCTAATCCGGTGAATCAAGCCAACCAAGCCAATCCACCCGCAAGAGGAAGAGCTTTCAACATCAATGCCAATCAAGCTAGAGTTGATAATAATGTGGTTAACGGTATGTTTCTCATTAACATAGTTATGCATCTATTCTATTTAACACTGGTGCGGATAAGAGTTTCGTGTCCTTAGAATTCGAATCGATACTTGAATTACCTCGCGTTAGTTTAGCCGAATTCTTCACGGTGGAAGTTGCTGACGGTGAACCTATCACGTTAGACTCAATTATTTGAGATTGCATTCTCACCCTCAATGATCATGACTTTTCAATTGATCTTATCCCTATGAAATTGGGTAGTTTTGACGTCATCATTGGTATGGACTGGCTTAGTCAGCATCACGCTAAAGTTGTTTGTTATGAGAAGTTTATTCGAATTCCCCTCGATGACTGTCAAACTTTACGTATCTTTGGTGAAACCCCCTCCAAAGGGCTGAAATTAATGTCATGCCTTCAAGCTCGAAGATACCTTCGTAAAGACTATCTCTCATTTTTAGCTCACATCGTCAAAAAGGAAGGCAAGGAAAAAAAAGCTCGAAGACATTCCAATCGTTAAAGAATTTCCTCAAGTTTTTCCCGACGACGTTTCAGGACTTCCTCCTGTGCGAGAAGTCGAATTCCGAATCGATCTTGTACCTGGTGCTACACCAGTCGCAAAATCTCCATATCGGTTAGCCCCATCTGAGATGCAAGAATTAGCTCGTCAGCTGCAAGAGTTGACTGACAAGGGATTTATATGTCCTAGCTCATCACCTTGGGGTGCGCCTGTTCTATTCGTAAAGAAGAAGGACAGAACCTTTCGAATGTTTATCGACTATAGAGAGCTCAACAAGCTGACTATCAAGAACCGCTATCCCTTACCTCATATCGATGATCTTCTAGATCAACTTCAGAGTGCCACCTATTTCTCAAAATCAACCTTCGTTCTGGTTATCATCAACTTAGAGTACGTGAAGAAGACATTCCAAAGACTGCTTTTCGAACTCGTTACGGTCACTATGAATTCATGGTTATGCCTTTTGGTTTGACCAATGCCCCTACTGTTTTCATGTATTTGATGAATTGGGTGTGTAAACCCTACCTCGATCATTTTATCATAGTCTTTATTGATGATATTCTTATTTATTCTAAGACCAAATCCGATCATGAGCGTCATCTTCGACTTATCCTAACACTTTTGAGGACCGAAAAGCTTTATGCTAAGTTCTCGAAATGTGAGATTTGGTTAAAAGAGGTACAATTTCTTGGTCATGTCGTTAACGACAAAGGGATTCATGTCGACCCTGCCAAGATCAAAGCGGTGCAAGAATGGCAAGCGCCACGCACACCTACCAAAGTTAGATCATTTCTTGTCTAGCTGGTTATTATCAACGTTTCATCGCAAATTTTTCTCTTATCGCCGTCCCACTCACAGCCTTGACTCACAAGGGTAAACCCTTCATTTAGGGGCCCAAGCAAGAAGAGGCTTTCCAATCTTTGAAGCAAAAACTTTGTGATGCACCTATCCTTACTCTTCCTGATGGTTGCGAAGACTTTGTGGTTTATTGTGACGCATCAGGGCAAGGACTAGGTTGTGTTCTAATGCAACGAGGAAAGGTGATAGCCTATGCCTTAAGGCAACCCAAAGTACATGAAAAGAATTATACCACCCATTACCTAGAACTTGGAGCAGTCGTGTTCGCTCTAAAGATATGGAGACACTATCTCTATGGTACCAAGTGTGAAATTTACACCGACCACAAGAGCCTTCAACATATCTTCAACCAAAAAGAGTTGAACATGAGGCAACGACGATGGGTCGAACTCCTAAATGATTATGATTGTGAAATTCGATATCATCCTGGCAAAGCTAATGTTGTGGCTGATGCCCTCAGTCGAAAAGAGTATGCAAACTCCATCCATCTTTTGTGTTCTCAAATTGTGATCTTCAAAACCGAATTAGAGCAGCTCAACATATTTCCGTCACGGAAAATGATGTGCGAGATGAATTGTCTTATGGAGCTGAAACCAAACTAGAATCCTAGTCGGATGGTATCCTCTATTACCTAAATCGTATTTGGGTACCTGATCGTGACAATCTTCGTGTTTTTCTCATGAACGAGGCTCACAAAACACGATACTCTATACATCCAGGTGCCGATAAGATGTATCAAGACCTACGATACTCATAATGGAGGCCTGGCATGAAGAAGGATATTGCCATGTGTGTCTCCAAGTGCCTCACATGTTCTAAGGTAAAAACTGAGCATCAACGACCTTCAGGATTACTCGCCCAACCTGAAATACCTGTTTGGAAGTGGGAAAACATAACCATGGACTTTATTACCGGTTACCTCGTAACTCCAGTGGGTATGACACAATCTGGGTTATCATTGATCGTCTCACTAAATCAGCTCATTTTATTCCAATCCGCAAAGATTACAAGAATGAAAATTAGCCCGTATCTATATTGATGACATTGTAAGCCGTCATGGTGTGCCCTTAAGAATCATTTCAGATCGAACGGTCGTTTTACTTCACGAACATGGCAAGCCGTACAATCAGCTTTGGGTACACGATTAGATCTCAGCACTGCATTTCACCCTCAAACTGATGGTCAATCTGAGCGCACTATACAAATCCTAGAAGACATGTTACGAGCAAGTGTCATAGATTTCAAGGGCAATTGGGATACTCATCTACCGTTAGTTGAATTTTCATACAACAATAGCTATCATTGAAGCATCGGTATGGCTCCTTTTGAAGCCTTATATGGTCGTAAGTGTCGATCCCCTGTATGTTGGCATGAAATTGGTGAAGCACAAATCATTGGACCTGAGTTGATTCAAGAAACGACTGATAAAATTCTTCAGATTCGCAATAATCTTCTAGCAGCTCGAAGTCGTCAAAAGAGTTACGCTGATAAACGACAAAAGCCACTGGAGTTTTGTGTTGGTGATCAAGTACTTTTGAAGGTATCACCGTGGAAGGGAGTGGTTCGTTTTGATCAAAAAGGCAAGCTAGCACCACGCTATGTGGGACCATTCAAAATACTCGAAAGAGTTGGTCCTGTAGCATATAAGCTTGACCTACCAGAAGAACTCAACAGAATTTATCCCACATGTCACACCCCGACCCGCAGCGGAATAAGAGTCGGGGCATAATTGGGTTATCACCAAAGCTCATGACATTTACTAATATGTTTCATATTTAATAAAGTCAAAGTTACATTTTCAAATATCCAAACATGTTCATTCAATACAAAGAAAATAAACCAAACATAACAATCCCAACTCTAAATCGTTTTATTCTTCTAGTCCAAGTCCTATGTATTCCTAGCTGCTGCTGGTTCACCTGTATCATGTGTAAAATGGGGGTTTTTGGGTCAACATAAGTTGGCGAGTGAACCTTATTAGATAAACATTTATTAATGAATTAATGGTTAGTTTATCAATGAAAAATTGTGTATAATCATAGATGAGCAAATGTAAATAATCAAGCAATGGCAAATAGCAGTCACAACTATAACATACAATAACACATGACAGCATACATGAACATACCAACATCATACTGTAAATAACATAAATGAAACTGTGCGATCAAGGCTCAATCAAACGGAGCCGATCGTATTGCATGTACTGAAAATAAAATTGTCTGTGCGATCAAGGCTCAATCAAACGGAGCCGATCGTATGTGGGCACGCCAGGTTCAACCTCATAATGAAATGGGGAACATGCTCAACGCTCATAATGTAATGGGGAGCGGCGGCCTATGAAATTGCATGTACTGAAAATAATAAACTTGCATCCAACCATAACAACACAACAGGAAACATACTGAATACACTAGTTCATGATATGATGTATGCACAATGGTTTAAGTATAATACATATATATCAAGACACATGATACACCCCAAAACGTGACTAAAACGGAGAATTTGTAAAGGTTCACTCACCTTGGGTGCGTTGGATTGGAGATGGTGATATGCGCACGAATTAGATGAGCGGAACAACGGGGATTACTAACCTAAATAATAACGGAAAAATATATTAAATGGGTGGATTTTATTAAGGATTTTAATGAAATTTTTAGATATATTTTTGTGAGTTTGTGGCTATTTTCTATCTTTAAAAATGTTATTTTTAAGTATTTTTAATTGATTTTTAAATTAAATTAAATAAATAAAAATATAAAAAAATTGTTTATTTAGCGTTGACCGTTGACCGTTGACCGGTTCGGTCAGCGTATTAGTTTGCGCCGGGTGAGGCTCGAACCCGAGACCTCCCGTTCGCGTGCACGCAGCTCTATCAACTGAGCTACGTGTCTAACCCGAAATAATCTTGTTTTTATTTATATTTATACACTTATTCAGTTTAACCGAAATTCTCTTTAATTTCAAAAACATTTTAATTCAACGGACCCGCGCAAGTGACGGTTTCGAACGCGCGACGCATGATTCATGTTGCACACAGTCCACCGCTGGACTGTGTGTCTAACCTGGTTATTATCTCGGTTTCTATTATACTTAATAACTAACTGAGTTATCCCGGCTTAGTTTTTAAACAAAAAGGCTTTTTATTATATAAGGAGTGCGTATAGCAGGAATCGAACTCGGGACGTGCGTGTGTATTTTGCACACAGTCCACCGCTGGACTGTGTGTCTAACCCATTTAAAATACCAATTTTAATTAGTCTTAAGTTATGTTGCGTCTTCATCTTCTTCGTTGATTTTACACAGACAAACTCATTCAGACTGTTATGACCGATTCATGACATATAACGCTTTTCAGACATTATAAGTAATTTAAAAGTAAAGAATGGAGAGAGTTTGGGGAAAAAGATGTACCGATTGATGTTGTTCACGGAATTCCGGCAGAGGTTTGTCGGTTCTGAAGGTGAACTCCGGCTGTTGAAACCAATTAACATCTTTGTTCGATTATTTAAGAAGTTGAGTCACTTAAACATGGTTTAACAGAAGTTTGGGAGATCATACCCGTTCACGATGTGTTTCCGGCAGTTCAGGAGTTTTCCGGCGAAGGTAAGATTTTTGACAAACGTTGACTAGGATCGATTCTGATGGTGGAGTTGTGTTAGTGACTGATTAATCACATGATTGAAACAGAAAGAGTCGGAGGAAATACCGTGTGGATGTGAGTCCCGGTTTTCCGGCGACTTGCAGAATTTTTCCGGCGGTCTGATTTAAGCTTCTCCGGTGGACTGTAAGGTTGCGGAAATGCAATTGGGAGTCTTGCAGAGTGTTTTGAGTCGCAGGAAGGGTCTAGGATTGAAGTAATCCGAGAATTGAAAACTTTCGGTTATTAAACCGATCCACTTCCGAATTCAAGTTACACTCATGGCAGCATTGATTGCAATCGTCCGTTTATCGGTTATACTCGCTGAATCACGAGTATCCTGATCGACTTTGGGTGATTGATAACCGGTTTTTAGTTACAATGTGTAAAATCGATTGATTTACCTTAGTCCATAAAACCTATTTGTCTCCTAAAGATGACAGAAAACAAACAAGTGGCAGAGTGGTGATGTGTGTGTGCGTTAAGTCTTTGATGTTGTAACCGGCTGACCCGGGTTCGAGTCCCGGCAGCTTCATAATTTTTTATTTATTTTGTTTTAACTTTTTATCAAATATAATTTTTATAGTTTAGTTTATTTATTAATTATGTATCGTTTTAACTCAAAATAATCATAAATATTTAATGTAACTTTTATAACTTGATACATGATTACAAAACGAGCGGGTTTTGAACCCGATTTTTACAATGTTACAGTATCCCCTACTTTTAGGAATTTCGTCCCGAAATTTAAGTAGTTGAAGTAGTAGGAAAAAGATGCGGGTATTTTTCACGCATTGAGTCTTCACGTTCCCAAGTAAACTCAGGTCCCCGTTTCGACTCCCAGCGTACCCTAACAATTGGAATGCGACTTCGTCGAAGACGTTTCTCCCCGTAGTCCATGATCTCCACTGGTCTTTCAATAAAATGCATAGATTCATCAATCTGAATATCGTCCTGCGCAATATGGAGATTCCCATCAGCGAGGCACTTCTTCAAGTTCGACACGTGGAATGTGGGATGAATCCTGTTGAGTTCTTCTGGTAGGTCAAGCTTGTATGATACAGGACCTACTCTTTCGAGTATCTTGAAAGGTCCTACGTAACGAGGTGCTAGCTTCCCCTTTTGACCAAAACAAACTACTCCCTTCCACGGTGATACTTTTAAAAGCACATGATCACCAATGTTAAACTCTAGGGCTTCCGTCGTTTATCTGCATAACTCTTTTGACGACTTTGAGCCGCTAGAAGATTGTTTCGAATTTGATGAATCTTGTCTGTGGTTTCTTGGATCAATTCTGGACCAAGAATTTGTGCTTCCCCAATTCCGTGCCAACATACAGGAGATCGGCACTTACGACCATATAAGGCATCAAAAGGTGCCATGCCGATGCTCGAATGATAGCTGTTGTTGTACGAAAATTCAACTAATGGTAGGTGGGCGTCCCAATTTCCCTTGAAATCTATGACACATGCTCTAAGCATATCTTCAAGAGTTTGAATGGTGCGCTCAGACTGTCCATCAGTTTGAGGATGATAGGCGGTACTGAGATCTAATCGTGTGCCCATAGCGGATTGTACTGCTTGCCATGTTCGTGAGGTGAAACGACCATCACGATCAGAAATAACACTTAACGGTACACCATGCCGGCTTACGATTTCGTTGATATAAATACGTGCAAGCTTTTCGTTCTTGAAATCTTCGCGGATAGGAATAAAGTGAGCTGATTTTGTAAGTCGGTCTATAATCACCCATATAGTTTCATACCCACCAGAAGTGCGAGGTAACCCGTAATGAAATCCATGGTTATATTTTCCCACTTCCATACAGGTATTTCCGGTTGGACTAGAAGTCCTGAGGGTCTTTGGTGTTCAGCCTTCACCTTGGAACATGTGAGGCACTTGGAAACAAAAACGGCAATATCCTTCTTCATTCCAGGCCACCAATAGGTGTATCGTAGGTCTTGATACATCTTATCGGCTCCTGGGTGTATAGAATATCGCGTTTTGTGAGCTTCATTCATAAGAGTTTCACGAAGATTGTTGTGGTTAGGAATCCAGATACGATCTAGGTAATACAGAATACCATCTGATTTAGTTTCAAGTTTAAGCTCGGCTCCACAGGACATCTCCTTTCGTACATCTTCTTCTGTTATTGAAACGTGTTGGGCTTCTCGAATTTGATCTTTAATGTCGGTTATAATTTGCGAACATAGAAGATGAATGGAGTTAGCATAACCCTTTCGACTAAGTGCATCAGCCACCACGTTTGCTTTACCAGGGTGGTATCTAATTTCACAGTCGTAATCATTTAGAAGTTCGACCCATCTTCGTTGCCTCATGTTTAACTTTTTTTGATTGAAGATATGTTGAAGACTCTTGTGGTCAGTGTATATTTCACACTTAGTACCATAGAGATAATGTCTCCATATCTTAAGAGCGAATACAACGGCCCCAAGTTCTAGGTCATGAGTGATGTAGTTCTTTTCATGCGTCGTGAGTTGTCTCGAGGCATAAGCTATGACTTTTCCTCTTTGCATGAGAACGCAGCCTAATCCTTGCCCTGACGCGTCGCAATAGACTACAAAATCATCACAACCTTCAGGAAGAGTGAGGATTGGTGCATCACAACGTTTTTGTTTAAGAGTTTGAAAGGCTTCTTCTTGCTTGGGTCCCCATATGAAAGGTTCTCCCTTATGAGTTAAAGCCGTGAGTGGGACAGCAATGCGAGAGAAGTTTGAAATGAACCGACGATAATAGCCAGCTAGTCCAAGAAAAGATCTTACTTCAGTTGGTGTACGTGGAGCTTGCCATTCTTGAACTGCTTTGATCTTTGAAGGGTCAACATGTATTCCCTTGTCATTGACTACATGCCCGAGGAATTGCACCTCTTTTAACCAGAATTCACATTTGGAGAACTTGGCATAAAGCTTTTCCTTTTCTAGAAGTGCAAGAACGAGTCGAAGATGACGCTCATGATCAGCTTTAGATTTTGAATAAATAAGAATATCGTCGATGAAGACTATAACAAATCGATCAAGATAAGGTTTATAGACTCTGTTCATTAGGTCCATGAAGACAGCTGGTGCGTTGGTTAATCCAAATGGCATAACCATGAATTCATAGTGGCCATAACGAGTTTGAAAAGCAGTCTTAGGGACGTCTTCTTCATGCACTCTAAGTTGATGATAGCCAGATCGAAGATCGATTTTTGAAAAGCAGCTGGCACCTTGTAGTTGGTCAAGAAGATCATCAATGCGAGGTAAAGGATAGCGATTTTTGATGGTTAACTTGTTGAGCTCTCTGTAGTCGATGCACATACGAAAAGATCCATCTTTCTTCTTTACAAAAAGGACAGGTGCACCCCAAGGCGATGAGCTATGACGTATGAATCCCTTGTCAGTCAACTCTTGCAATTGACTGGCTAGCTCTTGCATTTCAGAGGGGGCTAACCTATATGGAGACTTTGCAACTGGTGTACCACCAGGTATACGATCAATACGGAATTCGACGTCTCTAATTGGAGGAAGTCCTGAAATGTCGTCGGGAAAAACTTGTGGGAAGTCTTTTACTACAGGAATGTCTTCAAGTTTCTTCTCGATGGTTCCCTTTTTGATGATATGAGCTAAAAACGCGACATAATTCTTGCGAAGATATTTTTGAGCTTGAAGACAAGACATTAAGCTGAGCCCTTTCGACGAGGTTCCTCCAATGATTCGAAGAGTCTGACCGTTTGAAAGAGGAATACGAATAAATTTTTCACGACATACAACTTCCGCCTGATGTTGACTGAGCCAATCCATACCGATTATGATGTCAAAACTTCCCAGCTTCATAGGAATAAGGTCGACTGAGAAATCGTGGTCGTTTAAGGTGAGTGTACAGTTGCGTAAAATAGAGTCTAATGAAACTGGTTTCCCGTCCGCAACTTCTACCGTTATGGATTCCATGAGCTTATCCCGATTTTTGCTTAATATCCGCACCAGTATCAAATAACATAGAGGCATAACTACCATTTATAAGGAACGTACCGTTGACCACATTGCCGTCAGCTCTGGCCTGGTTCGCGTTAATATTGAAAGCTCTTCCTCTTGCAGGTGGAGGAGCTTGGTTCGCTTGATTCACTGGGTTGGCTTGGGCCTGAGCATGAATAATGTTTACCAACCTTGGACAAGTGTTTCTGAAGTGGCTGGGGTCTCCGCAATTGAAGCAAGTCTGCATAGGTTGGCCCATAGGATAATTGGGTTGGTAGTATGTTTGGGCTAAATGTTGGGTGGGTGGAAATGGTAGGGGTTGTTGGGCTTGACCCATTAACTGTTGGTGGGTTTGGGTTAAAGGTTGGTGGCGGTTTGTTCGTTGAGGCATGCGGCAGGTTTGAACAGTATGTCCTGCGCGACCGCAGCCGGTGCAGTATTGGCAAGGATGATCAGGGGAATGGTGATATTGGCAACGGTTACATTTTGGTAACGGGCCTGTGTAGGGTCTTCTGTATGGTGCGGGTGAAGGAGTGACTTGAGTAATGGGTGCAGCAGGAATAGGGGAGTTGGTTTGAGTAACTGCAAAATTTCTGGTGTTGCGCTTCCTCTTATTAGCGAACTTAGAGGAAGGAATGGGGTGGTTTGAAATTTGTCCCTCAACAGGGGCTTTCTTCTTCTCTTCTTTGAACTTCCCGTTGCGAATTCGGTTTTCGGTCAGTTCAGTTGCTAACTCCATAGCAGCTTCAAGTGTTACTGGTGAAACGCTGAGAACTGAATCTTGGATTTTCGAGGGAAGTCCTCGAATATAATGTTCGATCAGACGATAGGTTGGGGTGAATAAATTTGGAACCATTTGGTTCAACTCCAAGAACCTCTTGTTGTAGGTAGTGTGATCACCCTCCTTTTGCTTTAGAGGATGAAATTCATCCTCCAACTTCTTAATTTCACTTCTAGGATAGAAACGCCTAGTCATGATTTCCCTTAACTCCTCCCAAGTCAAGCCCATCGCATCTTCAGTTCCCCTCTTCCCTTTCTCAGTATTCCACCAAGTGAGAGCTACTCCAAATAGTCTCCCGGTGGCGTATCGGACCTTGCGATCCTCAGGACAATCGCAGTTTAGAAAGGTGTTTTCCATCTCCTCGAACCAATGTAGGAGAGCAGTGACACCCTCTGTCCCTTCAAATTTAGGAGGATCACAGGACTTAAAATGTTTGTAAGAGCACTTGCTGGTAGGAGGGTTGTCGATGTTCTGGTCCTGTTGTTGGGGAGGGTTAGTAGAATTTGTAGTAAGGGCTTGTTGTACTTGGACCACAATGTCTGGCAATATCGTGGCCATTTGTTTCGCGATCTGAGTGGCCAAACGTTCCTGAGACCTTCCCGATCTTTTACCCCTTCGTTGCTGTCTAGACGACATACAATGAGAAGATTGTGAGTTTATGATGTCTTTTTAGGTGTCATGTGTCTTTAAGAAAATGAAAATAACATAAATATCAATAATGCAACTACATCCATAGGATGTCTTGGGTTCGCTCATGTTGGGCCTCAAATGTCCCCCATACCTTCACCTACATAGTCATGTGGGCCCCCATGGCTATTGGCTTGGTAGGATTCACATTAGTATTGGCAATTTAACACTCGCATCCCCCGAATGCAAACCACAAAATATGTTCATGAGATGTTTGGTCGGAACGTGTCCAGGTGTAGACACAATGACAACTCAAAGTAGGGTTAGCTCATACGACGTTTGGTATAGCATGCTTTGGCCTAATAGGTACTTCGTACTCTCATCGTTAGTCCCCAGGTAGGCAAACTGGTCCTTTATTTTGGATTTATACGAATGCCAGCCTAGACAGGACATTCCGACTACCGGTACTGGTACCCTTCCAGTTACTACATGCCCGTCATGAGAACTCACTTTGATGAGATTTGAAAACACGAAAATCATTGTAAAAGCAATCATGAAGTGGTGTGTGCTTTCATGGATGTGATATGTTATGAGTATACGATTCATGATAGGCATTATATGATAATACATACTTATGAACATGCTTGCACAATATTAAATGTAACATTTAACATAAAACATATAACATCATGAAATTTGGCATGTAACACACAAAAAATCTTATAAGTTTCTAATCGACTATAGTATAGGCTCTAAGGGTCTAATAACCTATCCTATTTCCCTATAATCATGGCTCTGATACCAATCTGTCACACCCCGACCCGCAGCGGAATAAGAGTCGGGGCATAATTGGGTTATCACCAAAGCTCATGACATTTACTAATATGTTTCATATTTAATAAAGTCAAAGTTACATTTTCAAATATCCAAACATGTTCATTCAATACAAAGAAAATAAACCAAACATAACAATCCCAACTCTAAATCGTTTTATTCTTCTAGTCCAAGTCCTATGTATTCCTAGCTGCTGCTGGTTCACCTGTATCATTTGTAAAATGGGGGTTTTTGGGTCAACATAAGTTGGCGAGTGAACCTTATTAGATAAACATTTATTAATGAATTAATGGTTAGTTTATCAATGAAAAATTGTGCATAATCATAGATGAGCAAATGTAAATAATCAAGCAATGGCAAATAGCAGTCACAACTATAACATACAATAACACATGATAGCATACATGAACCTACCAACATCATACTGTAAATAACATAAATGAAACTGTGCGATCAAGGCTCAATCAAACGGAGCCGATCGTATTGAATGTACTGAAAATGAAATTGTCTGTGCGATCAAGGCTCAATCAAACGGAGCCGATCGTATGTGGGCACGCCAGGTTCAACCTCATAATGAAATGGGGAACATGCTCAACGCTCATAATGTAATGGGGAGCGGCGGCCTATGGAATTGCATGTACTGAAAATAATAAACTTACATCCAACAATAACAACACAACAGGAAACATACTGAATACACTAGTTCATGATATGATGTATGCACAATGGTTTAAGTATAATACATATATATCAAGACACATGATACACCCCAAAACGTGACTAAAACGGGGAATTTGTAAAGGTTCACTCACCTTGGGTGCGTTGGATTGGAGATGGTGATATGCGCACGAATTAGATGAGCGGAACAACGGGGATTACTAACCTAAATAATAACGGAAAAATATATTAAATGGGTGGATTTTATTAAGGATTTTAATGAAATTTTTAGATATATTTTTGTGAGTTTATGGCTATTTTCTATCTTTAAAAATGTTATTATTAAGTATTTTTAATTGATTTTTAAATTAAATTAAATAAATAAAAATATAAAAAAATTGTTTATTTAGCGTTGACCGTTGACCGTTGACCGGTTCGGTCAGCGCATTAGTTTGCGTCGGGTGAGGCTCGAACCCGAGACCTCCCGTTCGCGTGCACGCAGCTCTACCAACTGAGCTACGTGTCTAACCCGAAATAATCTTGTTTTTATTTATATTTATACACTTATTCAGTTTAACCGAAATTCTCTTTAATTTCAAAAACATTTTAATTCAACGGACCAGTGCAAGTGACGGGTTTCGAACGCGCGACGTATGATTCATGTTGCACACAGTCCACCGCTGGACTGTGTGTCTAACCTGGTTATTATCTCGGTTTCTATTATACTTAATAACTAACTGAGTTATCCCGGCTTAGTTTTTAAACAAAAAGGCTTTTTATTATATAAGGAGTGCGTATAGCAGGAATCGAACTCGGAACGTGCGTGTGTATTTTGCACACAGTCCACCGCTGGACTGTTTGTCTAACCCGTTTAAAATACCAATTTTAATTAGTCTTAAGTTATGTTGCGTCTTCATCTTCTTCGTTGATTTTACACAGACAAACTTATTCCGACTGTTATGACCAATTCATGACATATACGCTTTTGAGACATTACAAGTAATTTAAAAGTAATGGAGAGAGTTTGGGGAAAAAGATGTACCGATTGATGTTGTTCACGGAATTCCGGCAGAGGTTCGTCGGTTCTGAAGGTGAACTCCGGCTGTTGAAACCAATTAACAGCTTTGTTCGATTATTTAAGAAGTTGAGTCACTTAAACAAGGTTTAACAGAAGTTTGGGAGATCATACCCGTTCACGGTGTGTTTCCGGCAGTTTCAGGAGTTTTCCGGCGAAGGTAAGATTTTCGACAAACGTTGACTAGGATCGATTCTGATGGTGGAGTTGTGTTAGTGACTGATTAATCACATGATTGAAACAGAAAGAGTCGGAGGAAATACCGTGTGGATGTGAGTCCCGGTTTTCCGGCGACTTGCAGACTTTTTCCGGCGGTCTGATTTAAGCTTCTCCGGTGGACTGTAAGGTTGCGGAAATGCAATTGGGAGTCTTGCAGAGTGTTTTGAGTCGCAGGAAGGGTCTAGGATTGAAGTAATCCGAGAATTGAAAACTTTCGGTTATTAAACCGATCCACTTCCGAATTCAAGTTACACTCATGGCAGCATTGATTGGAATCGTCCGTTTATCGGTTATACTCGCTGAATCGCGAGTATCCAGATCGACTTTGGGTGATTGATAACCGGTTTCAGTTACAATGTGTAAAGTCCATAAAACCTATTTGTCTCCTAAAGATGACAGAAAACAAACAAGTGGCGGAGTGGTGATGTATGTGTGCGTTAAGTCTTTGATGTTGTAACCGGCTGACCCGGGTTCGAGTCCCGGCAGCTTCATAATTTTTTATTTATTTTGTTTTAACTTTTTATCAAATATAATTTTTATAGTTTAGTTTATTTATTAATTATGTATCGTTTTAACTCAAAATAATCATAAATATTTAATGTAACTTTTATAACTTGATACTTGATTACAAAACGGAGCGGGTTTTGAAAACCTGATTTTTACAAATGTTACACCACATTCCATGTATCACACTTGAAAAAGTGTCTTGCCGATGAAAACCTCCATATACCATTTGAAGATATTCAAATCGATGAATCAATGCATTTCGTTGAAAGACCTGTAGAAATCATGGACTTCGGTGAAAAGCGTTTAAGACGAAGTCGTATTCCAATAGTCAGGGTGCGTTGGGAGTCAAAACGAGGACCTTAGTTTACTTGGAAACGTGAAGACTCAAAGCGTGAGGAATACCCGCATCTCTTTCCCGTTACATCTACTACTTCAATTTTAGGACGAATTTTCTAAAAGTAGGGGATACTGTAACAATCATGTAAAACGGGTTCCAAAAACCCGCTGCGTTTGGGAATCAAGTATTTATTAAAAGTTCGTTACGCATTTATTAGTGTTACTTAATTTATTTTATTATTCATGGTTAATAAATAAATTACATAATTAATATAATAACCAATAAAGGAATATATAAAATAATTTAACCTTAAAATAATAAAAATAATATAAAATAAAACAAAAGGGGTAGCCGGGAGTCGAACCCGGGTCCCCAACAAAACTCGCACACCAGAACATCACTGAGCCATACACACCAATTGTTGCTAAACCGAAACCATTAATTCTTATGGCCAACCATATATCAAACCTGTCAATTTGAAACTTCAAATCAGTAACCACCAATGGATCAATCAAGGCTAAATCTCTAGATTCAGTTGTGAAAACATATGTAACCGACATCAAACATCGGTTACCATCACAAAATTAAGTACAATTAAGCTTAAAACTGTTAGAAATCAATGATTTCAAAATCTTGAAACCGAAAACTTCAAATCATTGTCCTATAAATACCACAACATCACCTACTTCAGAATTCGCTCACAACCTTCTGTTCTCCAAAGAAAATCTTTTTGAAACTTTGCCGCAAGTTGCAGGAAATAGCCGGAAGTATCGCCGGAATCTTCAATCGGATCTAATACTCTCTTTAGTTCGGTACAAAGCTATCTTTCCAATTTTTGATTTATGAAATTTTATGTTCGATGATCAAAACAAAGATATCCAAATTGTTTTTATATCATCAGTCGAGTTCTGAGTTCTTTTTGTGAGGAAGATGAAGATTTTAAACGTATATGAATATAATTAAAATCCTAAGATTAACTGGGTTAGACACATAGTCCAGTGGAGGACTGTGTGCAACATGAACGGAACTGCCCGGGTTCGAATCCCTTTACATGCGTCGGTCAGATCTTTTAACAAACTTTTTAATAAATAAAATATCAAGTCAGGTAAGTTCATAAAAGTAATAAAGATATGATTTAAACCGGTTTAGTCACCCAGCCAGTTGGAAGGGTTGGGTACAACATCATCGAAGGTCACTGGTTCGAACCTTGTGTGTGGCAGCGGCCGACATGTTTTAAGGAAAATAACAACCTTTTTAAATAAGCCAAAATTTGAATTAATCTAATTAGTATATATATAATAAAAACAGAGAATATTTCGGGTTACACACGTAGCTCAGTTGGTAGAGCTGCGTGCACGTATACGGGGGTCACAAGTTCGAACCTCACACGCTGCCAAACTCAAACACATAAAAAACGGTCAGACCGGTCAGGTCTGATAAGATCCAAAAATTTTTTATTACTTTTTTTCTTTATTAATTCCATTTAAAAATGCTTAAAATAAGACTTTTTAGGTTTAAAAATTACATAAATTACCACAAAAATAAACCTATCAATCTAATAAAAAGCATTAATTAAAAATATTAATTTCTAATAAAAATTTATTTACTTATCGGATTATTATTATGTTATTATTTAGGTTAGTTTCTCTCGTGGTTAAATCCAAATTCATGCGCGTTCATCACCAATCCAAGGAAACGCACCCACTGTGAGTGAATCCTTACAAATTCCCCTTTTTTATTCATGTTTTGAGATGTATCATGTGTCGTTTATATATTTAATTTATTCAAACACTTGTGCTAACACCATTATGTGATCTAATGTGTATATTTTTGTTGTTGTTGTGATGTGCTTACATTATATCATTTCAGTGTAGTCATTCACATAAGGCCCATCAGTTCCTCGTTGGACACGAGTTGGGCATCGCGTGCCTCATTAGATCGGCTCCGTTTAGACCTTAATCTCACAGTTCATCATTTGTCATGCTCATAGGTACATTGTTGATAGTATGTGGTTTGTGGTTTGATTATATATACATATGCTCATATATGGTCCATGCACATTTTTATTAAATTAATCAGTGTAACTAATCTGTTTAAATGTTTGATTTAGATTCACTCGCCAACTTTTGTTGACCCAAACTTTTATTTTACACATGATACATGTGGACAGGCTGAGGAGAGGAACACTTAGGATAGGCCTTAGAAGATGAATAAAATATATCTTGTTTAGAACAATATTCTTGTGCTTGTATGTTTTTTTTTATGTTTGGATATTTTCCTTTAAATTTCAGTTAATAAATATGAAACTTAATTATAGTAAATGTCATGAGCTTTGATGAAAACCCAATCATGTCTCGACTTCAATTTCCGTTGCGGGTCAGGGTGTGACACGGGTTGTAAAGCGATATAGGCTTAAACCGGATAACGGTAAACGTGAGACAAATCGACATATAAATGACTTAAAAGGTCATAGAGTCGGAAGAATTGTCCAAACGAAAAATGATCTAGTCATGGACTTCAATCGCGCAGGCGCGCACGGCTACCAACAGACAGTGTCTGACCTAAATAAATGTTTGGGGCAACATACACAAAATCTTGTGGTTGCTACTAAAGATGGTAGTTGTGACTCGGTGATGACGAGTGGTCAACGCCATTTGATCTTGCGCTAGGCTTAGATGCAAGCAATCATGAAACGACTAATAGATCCGATGAGCGAATGTGATTCGTAAAAGTCTCGCAGAGTATAGAAAATGAAATTGTTAACAAACCGGATCAAACATGGTCTGAGGGCCATAATTGAAATAAATAAATTAGACTTCATGGTAAAAGAGCCATGATTTGGTGGATAAAGAAGGGACAATGTAAATGATTTTCCTTTAAAATACAAAAGAGGTGATTGACACCAATATATTTAAAGAATGACACGGGTAAAAGGATGATCTAAAGGATCACCACGACCTTCGGGTTATGAATAGTGTAATGATCTACAGGGTCAAAATGACCTTGGGATCACGAATCAAGAGGAATGATGCATTAAAAGACCTCACTTTAGGAGGCTAAATAAAAGAAAGGAAGATGGAGAAAGTCTAAAGAAATGGCTTGGAGGCTGAGTAAAAAGGGCAAATAAAGTGAGGAAATTATTTATGATTCCCCACGTGAAATAAAAATAGTAAAAAGAAGAAATATTAGATTGCCAAATTCTCGATGCGAGTAATCGACATAAGTTGAAAGGAAAAACGTTAAACTAAGATTCGGTTTTTAGTTAGGAACAACGTTTTAATAAACATAAATGGTATGAGATGAATTGGAAAATGATTACTAGTAAAGGAAACAGGTATTGACACCCTTAGGTGTGAGACGATGAATTCGAAAAGTAAATTTTCAAAAACGAAAAAGATAAAAACAAAAATTTAACACGAGCTATGAGACTAGGGCCTCGAAAGTTAGTAAAAGCCTTGCGAAGGCAATATGAGTATACCAAAATTACGAGGTATAAGGCAACCGGTGACTAATAAGACTAACCGACAAGAACGGTCAAGATTAAAATAAAATTTAAAACTTGTTGAATGCGCTTATCAATATAAAATTTGAGTGGCATAAGTATGTTGACATATACATATGACCGAGTGGACAAATGGTGACTCAATCGAGTAAAGAAAAAGGGATAAAAGATCAAAGTAACAGCACATGAGGCCTTACACATGAAGGGCGCATGCACCTTGGAGCCTAAAACGCACTGCCATACCTCCCAGGTAAGATTTTTTTTCTAGAATATTTAAAATATGATCAACGTTCGGGTGAAAACGAAACCACGTCCATTGGGTTGAACCCAACGAACCAAGTAAGAAAGGTTTCGGGGACGAAACCTCTTTAAGGGGGGTAGATTTGTAACACCCCAAAAACAGGTTTGGTAATCAAACCATGTTAATATTAAAGAGCGGATAAAAGACCGTTAGCGGTGAAAGTTAAACTATAAACAAAATAACTGGGAACAAATTAACCTAGTTAATAACATGTATACAAGTAACCAAACAATGAGTTATATTCTCATTTATAATCAAAACCAAACTAAAGGGACCAAAGTTGATAAAAAGGAAAGTAGTGTTTTAAAAAGGGAAATTAAAAAACACAACACACACTTAGTGTGTGTGCGTGTGTGTATGAAACGACCAGGGGATGAACAAGGAAGCCAAACCCTTGTTCTTCAAAGAATCACCAAATTGAAAGGGGAATTGGACACCAAATCGATGCATGAACGCATATTATCGATCACCTTGATTAGGGGATCATAAGGTATGTCTCAAAACTTAGATTAGTGAAAATTCATAACTTGAGACAAGTTGAATACTTGTAATTAGATAGTTGGATTATGATCCAAAGATGAAATTAAGTGTATGTGTATGCTTGATTTCGTTAGACTTAAAGAAATTATGCACAATTTAATGAAGGATTACTTGTTAGAGATTAATAAGTAGATTATGAACTAGGTTTTGATTATGTGATGAAATTGATGATATATAAGTGCTCATGATCATCATACTTGTATGTATGTGTAAGATATATGAACAAATTAGAGGTTCGAATAAATGTTCATACATGACTTGAAATGGGTTTTAATGATATGATGAGATTGATATTAAACACATGTTGATAGATGCTTAAAATCATCATGTGTATATGAATGTTTAAAGTATTTGGGCTAAGTTTAATGTTTGGGTAAATTCCATATAGATGATGCAATGGGTTGTTTCATAGTGATGAAACAATCCCAAGTTCCTCTATAATTATCGATAGATTAGCATATGATTGTAGAAACTATGTTAATTTGATATTAGCAATTGCGTCAACTAAGTTTGGGAAACGTAGCTATAATGGTGGCCTAAGAATAGCGCTTACCGGGTAATTAACGAAATGCCTAAATGAGTTGTTAAACTTGTTCGTGGGTTTGTATGAGTAAATAGGCAGTTGACTTTTAAAAAGTCAAACTGGCCTATAATAAAATTGAATGATAAATTTGATATAAAATCTGTAAGGTGGAATAGTCGTGTTAAATGATGACTAACCTAACCATCTTGCGAATGATAAATGATAGTTTGACGTTTGACAAGCTAGGTGGAAGCCTGGAAAGAAGCGGGTCAAACGGATCAAATACGCGGAAATAGGCATAATCGGACTTCAAGGTAAGTAAAGCTTACATCCTTAAAATAATAGATTTACTTATGTAGTTAAATAAGTGTTTTGGTATTCGGAACGAGATTTCAAAATATAAGTTCCAACACGGATAGATACGTGTTGGAACAAGTGAAAAATGTGTTAAATCATATTTGATGATAAAAAAGGGTAAAACAGTAAATTAGTCATGTAATGACAAATAAACAAGGAATTTGGAAGAAGTTACCTTATGAAGTAAGTCATAAGAAGTAAGAGAGTAAAGTGACAATTCAGTCACGAGTTGACAAATAAGTATTAAATTTTTGAAGTAGATACCCTATGGTGTATGCCATAAAGGATCGAATGAATTGAGAAACGAAATCAAATAATATGATCATATGATGTAAACCGAAATGGGTTAAATAGGTGAGATGAAAAATAAGTGCCATCTCATAATGAAAAATGGTCATTTAGACCGAACGGGTCAAATGGTGATATTATCACCACTTGACAATGATGACTAATATCATTTGTTGAATTTTTTTGTTCATAGAAAGAATAGAGCATGTATTAGAACGGATCAATGCCATGAGCCGTAATGCGTCAAACCCTCAAAAAGGACTTACGGTTCGTTAAGAGGTAAACAAGTCATGAATAAATTACCTAAGGTAAGGTAAATCTAATAATCTAATTCGTAGACATTATGCTTTCAAGAACATAATGATTTTAAATAGAATATGGTTAAATGTTCATTTTTGGTCAAAACATGATATTGTAAGTCCTTCGTCGTAAAAGAAGAGACTAAGTTGACCAAAATGTTCTCATGTGATGAAATAAGTAAACGAGTCTAGTTTAAAAATGAGTTTTATAATATAATAGACTCTTTCGGTAACGAAAAAGAGAAAAGCATAAGCCTTTTTGGTTTAATGCCTTTTAAACGGTCTTTTTTCGTAAACTGTCGAACCAAAGGGTGGAAATTTGATAAAATGAATTTTTAATAATAAATCCACCACAAATAATGTTGTGGTGGGAATAAGATAGATATCTTAGTGTGGAAATGATAAGATAGAAGGTTTGGTTGAAATAAGTGTTGAATTACGCTAAAACAACCAAACGGGTCAAAATAATTAATATATAAGGTTTAGTTGAATAATTCGCTAAGGCAACTATACAGATAATAATGAAGTGTTAATGCATACCGAAATGGATGCGTAAATGTATAGTTTGGCTAAATGAGGTTAAAGGGCAAAATCGAGAATAAATGCATAATTCATAAGAAATAAGTAGGTCAAAGATTTCGGGTTAAATATGTAAGAAAACATTTTATGGTATTTAGAAACAAGTTTCATGATAAACAAATATAGTTTTAATAAGTTACGAGAGTTTCGTAATAAAAGCGGCAAAAAACGGAAATTTTTGCGATGGCTCATATTAAGCTACAGTGGCCAGCCGTAGCTAACCGTAGGAAACCGCTAAATGAAAACAGAAATTTTACTTATGCGAAAACGTTTCCATAAGTGTCACACCCCGACCCGCAGCGGAATAAGAGTCGGGGCATAATTGGGTTATCACCAAAGCTCATGACATTTACTAATATGTTTCATATTTAATAAAGTCAAAGTTACATTTCCAAAAATCCAAACATGTTCATTCAATACAAGGAAAATAAGCCAAGCATAACAATCCCAACACTAAATCGTTTTATTCTTCTAGTCCAAGTCCTATGTGTTCCTAGCTGCTGCTGCTTCACCTGTATCATGTGTAAAATGGGGGTTTTTGGGTCAACATAAGTTGGCGAGTGAACCTTATTAGATAAACATTTATTAATGAAATAATTGTTAGTTTATCAATGAAAAATTGTGCATAATCATAGATGAGCAAATGTAAATAATCAAGCAATGGCAATTAGCAGTCACAACTATAACATACAATAACACATGACAGCATACATGAACATACCAACATCATACTGTAAATAACATAAATGAAACTGTGCGATCAAGGCTCAATCAAACGGAGCCGATCGTATTGCATGTACTGAAAATGAAAATGTCTGTGCGATCAAGGCTCAATCAAACGGAGCCGATCGTATGTGGGCACGCCAGGTTCAACCTCATAATGAAATGGGGAACATGCTCAACGCTCATAATGTAATGGGGAGCGGCGGCCTATGAAATTGCATGTACTGAAAATAATAAACTTGCATCCAACAATAACAACACAACAGGAAACAAACTGAATACACTAGTTCATAATATGATGTATGCACAATGGTTTAAGTATAATATATATATATTAAGACACATGATACACCCCAAAACGTGATTAAAACGGGGAATTGATAAAGATTCACTCACATTGGGTGCGTTGGATTGGAGATGGTGAGATGCGCACGAATTAGATGAGCGGAACAACGAGAAATACTAACCTAAATATTAACGGAAAAATATATTAAACGAGTGGATTTTATTAAGGATTTTAATGAAATTTTTAGATATATTTTTGTGAGTTTATGGCTATTTTCTATATTTAAAAATGTTATTTTTAAGTATTTTTAATTAATTTTTAAATTAAATTAAATAAATAAAAATATTAAAAAAATTGTTTATTTAGCGTTGACCGTTGACCGGTTCGGTCAGCGTATTAGTTTGCGCCGGGTGAGGCTCGAACCCGAGACCTCCCGTACGCGTGCACGCAGCTCTACCAACTGAGCTACGTGTCTAACCCGAAATAATCTTGTTTTTAATTATATTTATACACTTATTCATTTTAACGAAATTCTTTTTAATTTCAAAAACATTTTAATTCAGCGGACCGGTGCAAGTGACGGGTTTCGAACGCGCGACGTAGGACTTAGTGTTGCACACAGTCCACCGCTGGACTGTGTGTCTAACCCGGTTATTATCTCGGTTTTTATTATACTTAATAACTAACTGAGTTATCCCAGTTTAGTTTTTAAACAAAAAGGCGTGTTATTATATAAGGAGTGCGTACAGCAGGAATCGAACTCAGGACGTGCGTGTGTATTTTGCACACAGTCCACCGCTGGACTGTGTGTCTAACCCGTTTATAATTCCGATTTTAATTAATCTTATGTCATCTCTGAACTCGTCTTCTTCATTACAAACACAGACATCATTCAAAACAACTGATACGTGATTAATTTAGTTAATGAACATGATGATCAATTTGAATGTATTGAACCGAAAAGTTTGGAGAAAGAAGATACCGAACAGATCGTCTTCTTCAGAGAATCCGGCGAAGCTCGTCGGCTCTGTTTTTGGAACCTTCGGCTGTGAGAATCAATTAACAGGTTTAAGGGATTAGATGTGAAATTGAACTAATGCGTATTGATTATCAGCACGTTAGAATGAGCATACCGGTAATCAACGAGTTTCCGACAATTCCAGAAGTTTTCCGGCGAAAACAGAAAGTCCAGCAATGTCGTCTGTGGTTGATTATGAGCGATGGGTTAATGTTAGTAAGGTTCTAACAATTGATTGAAACAGTAAAGTAGAGGTATTTTACCGGTTTGAGTTGAATACGGTTTTCCGGCGACTTTTGCAGAAAATTCCGGCGAGCTGATTTAGGCGTTCTTATGGTCTGAAATTGCGACGAAAATGAAATGGAGTATTGGTATGATATCTCTGAGTCGCGAGAGTGGTCTGAAGTTTGAGGAATTCTGGACTTGATGATTTTTCGGTTTTAAAAACCGATAATGATGAGGCTTTAAGTTTAATCAATTTCAGATTTGATTAAAAACCGTCGGTGCATCGGTTATACACTGAATGTGTGAATAAACAACGATTTGACGATTGCTTTGCCGATTACCGTTTCTCAGATAGCGCAACCGGTTTTAACTGGGTTTGTGTATAAATTTCGTTTGTGTTTCTAGAGTTAACAGAAAACACAATGTGGCGGAGTGGTCTTGTGAGTGTGTGTTAAGTTGCTGAAGTGTGTCTTGGCTGACCCGGCTTCGAGTCCCGGCAGCATCATAATTTTTTTATTTATTTTGTTTTAACTTTTTATCAAATATAATTTTTATAGTTTAGTTTATTTATTAATTATGTATCGTTTTAACTCAAAATAATCATAAATATTTAATGTAACTTTTATAACTTGATACTTGATTACAAAACGGAGCGGGTTTTGAAAACCCGATTTTTACAAATGTTACAATAAGCCCCAGGTCGAGTTTAAAAGCGCGGGACTTGAAACGGGTTGAACAAACAAGTATAACAATACAGCAGCAAATTTGCTGCAGAAGGCAGCATCGCCGACGCCATATCTGGCCGTCGCCGACGCTACATAAATAATCTGATGGCTTAAGTGACTGTCTACGGCAGCAAAGCTCCTACGCGATTTATCAAGGGGCGTCGCCGACGAGGCTTACAGCCATCGCCGACGCCACCTTAAAAATTTTAAATTTCTGCTTTGTTTTACTAGACCAGTTCATTATGCTGTATTTTCGGTAATTTGCTATAATACTAATATTTAGTAAATTTCCAGTTAAGGGTAATCGCAAGCACTTCCGGATGACGATCAAGGCTGATGAAGAACCGAACACAATTAAAGATCAAGCTGCCGCATTTGGTTTCGATGTTACGAAACTAATTAGTAAGGACATGTCAAAATGTTTAACGTAAATAAAGTTTTAATAAACTCGAAAATTTTGTAGGACGTGTATTCGTACTTACTCGTTTAAATGCGAAATTTTTATAAAACTCAATATGTTAAGATAGGGTATTACATAGGGTTCAATATATCCAACAGGTTTAACTTTGGGATGCTTATTCTTTATTGACTTAGGTTTTTCAATCTTCGCTGGCTTAGAATAAAAAATTCTAAGTGTAAACCCTCTGATTTTTCATGTAATAGGGCTGATAAGGATGATGTATGCAATTTCTTGCAATGTGTCTAGGATTGCCACAGTTTGTAGCATGTGTGCTTCTTTGAGTAGGGAGGATAGCATGAACATCCTGACCACGAAGATGATGATGAATGTAAGTGATAAGATCTATTATTTTTGGAATGGTTTTCACATCTTCTGTTTGAAGCATTTTCAAACTTTATGTTCTTCTAAGCATGGTTTTGTTCAAACCTCTTATGTTGATGATCATAATTTGTATAAAATTCACCTTTGGTAAGATGCTTAGGTGATGCATATTTTTTCGAATAACAAACTTAGGTTTTCATGTAATAGAGCTCATTAGCTGAATGATTAAAATCATCTTTTTTTACATTTTCCATTGACAACAGGTTTAACAAAGGTTGTGGAAGAATCTGTTTTCAAATCATCACATGCAGCGTTAGAAGACTTAAAAGACTATTCTGAATCTTTGTTTTTTTTTTTAGGTTTTAGCACAATCTGTCACACAAACCCTTACAAACACGGTTCTCAGATAAAATAGTTTTATCATCGGAAAATTTTTTTAATTGCAATACAAAAAATTTTACTACACTCATCTTCTTCATTGTTACTATCACAATCCTTAATCTCTACTTTATCTACACATGAAGTAGAAGCATCAGCATTGTTCACACATTTAAAAACATATCAATTTCTTTCAAAGTCCCAGACCTAACATTTGTTTCCCATAAATCATATAATCATTGTATGCCCCATCCTCTTCAGACTGAGGCATATGAGTATAGTTATCGTTAAATGGTGGTGGAACTTGTTTATACCAAAATATGTTTATCGTTACCAGTTATTTGTCTAGCAACTATATTTTTGACCAAATGACTAGACACAACAAATTTATTGAAAGTAAAATCGGCATTCTCAAATTTAGCCTTAGCTTGATGTAACTCATTAGTTAATTTTTGAATGCGTTCTTTGGCATCAGGATAACCACAGTTTTCTGACTTAAGTCACTTTGTAGCTTGGTGATGTCTTTCTTTTGTGCTTCAATTTTCTCACTTTAAATTTATTATTCTTAAAGAGTTTGTAGTTTGAAGTATTTTAAGTCAACTTCTATATAATGTGACTTTGTTAACGCAAACTTTAGAACATAAAGAATTACTTACCTCAACAAACGTGAGAGGTGTATCATTAACTTCATTCATGAAAGCATGATTGAATTTAGAACCCGAAGCTTGTAGCTGATCCTCCCATTTTTCAATCCGAAGGTGTATCGTTAACTTCATTCATGAAAGCATGATTGAATTTAGAATCGAACAAACCAAAACAACTCCAAACCAATCCGAAACTGTCCTAAATCCTTAAAAACGAATCTGAACAAGACCAAAAACCGAGCTAAAAAGTTCTTATCTTGGAGAAATCTTGAATCCTTGATATCAAAACTGAGCCCTTGAATGATTTCAATAGCTTTGATACCAATTGTAAGTCCCAAATAAACAACTATCAAGTAAACTACAACTTACTGGCAGAATAAAACACTTGTAATGATCAAGAACACACGAATAAATTAAAGAACTTGCATACGATTCAATATAATACTAGAGAGAATTCATCTGATACAAGTCTTGCTACTAAAACTGCTAATTAGGTCTAACTATTTCTGAAACGCTAACCCTAGACTAATGATATAACATCCTTATATAGTCAACGCCTAGAACTCGGTCCACATGGCCTATCCCATACACAGCCTATCATAACTAGAGATATCAACCCAAACACCCCCTATCCGTGAACTAATTTCACGGTCATACGACATCCAAAATGACTAAATATATTTGATACACCAACCTCACATATTTAGTCCCTACACTAACCGTTGGTTATGGGTCGGCTTTGATTAAATTAGGTTAATTGTCCAGTTTAACCTTTTTTTTGCTTTTTTTTTTCTAGCTCAAAATGGTTCGGTTACTGCATTCCAAGCTCGGTTATACATGGATATATTTATGGTTCATGTCAAAAACGTAATTGAATACGATTAGTTGAAAAAAGGAAGAACAAAATCTACAGATTTACAAAATATGAAATGAATTACATGATTCGTTTCTAGAAACACAAAATATGATTTATCAAATAACAACTATTTTTTTAGAAACACAAAATATGATTTATCAAATAACAACTATTTTTTTAGAAACACAAAATATGAGTTATCAAAGAAACAACTAGTTTCTAGAAATACAAATTTCAAAGTGTGATTATCAAAGAAACAACAATAGTTAAGACTTCTTTACTTGATTATTAAGTAACAACAAAATTTTTAAGTTATTAAAAAGTAAAAACTTAATTTTTACCAACTTGAATTATATATTCTAATAGTTTGTTCGGTTTCGATTAATTCATTTATGAAAGATTGCTAAACTATAACCTAAACGATGACTTGATTTTGGAGATGCACTTAACCATAAACGATTTGTTGATCGGTTTCCGGGTAATTTCGATTAAAGGTTGGGTTTTCAGATTCCGCTTTTTCAAACCCCTACATTTACAAAAGTAACATTGCTTTCCTTCTAAAAACATGTCTTAATTTTGTGTCTATAATTTCGTAATGCATTATGAATAGCAATAACATCTTGTTAATACGTCATAATCATATCACATCAACTTTTTAGTTATTCCTTATTTCAAACAAACAAACCTTGCTGATACTTTTTTTTCATAATAGTATCCACACATTCTTTAATTGTGTTTATTTTTTTTTGTTATACTTATTATTAAATTATTTATTATTTTAATAAATTTTCTAATATATATTATTATTGTAAGATATATAAACTAATTTGTTATATTTATCATTCTTTTTTATTATGATAAGACTCACAGGACATCCTTACTTGAATGCTTAGAAACATATCAATTATAAATACATGCAATACATGTCAGCATTATTGATGGTCTAAAATAACATAAACATTCCACCTATATGTGTATACAAATTGATGAAAGAGATAGTAAATGATGACATCATATGTTTTTCTTAACTTATTTAATTCTGTGATAAAAAATGAAGTTAAACATAGATGTTGAAACAAGTTTAAATCATAAGAAAATTATTAATGTGGAGATTGTGCATCTCAATCACATGTAGTTTGCATGTTACATTGATCACTTGAAATGTGGCCCAAGTACAGGTTTTGAATATTAAAATGATGGACAAAACTTTGGGTTTTCAAGGACTTTTGTGTTTTCTTTATTGCATTCCTTTTGACTTTTATTCTATTTCATGTCATGTAGTACATGGAAGTACACACTTGTTATTTTATTTATTTTTTATAAAGATATCTAGATTTCTACTCTTTAAATAAAGTTACTAAATTTAAATTAATATACTCTTGCTTTAAAGAAAGGTATTCAAAATTCACTTATTTAAAATTCTCAAAAAAAAAAAAAACATAACAATGCCTTTGATTAATAGTCACATATAAATAAACTATATCTAAAATTCATATGATTTTCATTAAGAAGTTACAAAAATGAGTAATGAATAGACACCAATGTAGTATCCACTATTTTCATTTCCATCTATAATGTGTACCAATAAGAAGAAAACTAAGGTTGTATACATGATTGAACATTTCAACCTCCAAAGAATAACTAAAACTAAAATTAAATAAATTTAATCAAATAATTGTGTAACCCAAACCGACCCGATATCTAACGGAGTGGATTGTGTCCTATAAGGCGGTTTATTTCTTCGTAACAAACTCGGGTTTTCAAAAGACAAAGGGCTCGTGCATAACGCGGTGTTGGTAAACCGAAGGCTGCTAGGGGCACTTTTCGGTGACAAATTGGCTTGTTCTAAAGCACGTGATTGTAGCTCGGTTGGGTAATCGCGCAAACAACCAATGCGGGGTCCAGCGCCCGTACTCCATGTACAAGATAACTGTCTTCCTAGTTGAAAACAACTTGTTTCTTCATGCGAATTAATCCTTTGAACAACATCATCACTAATGCATGGTTCATCTTCATCATCGGACAATTCATGCATTGATGAAGTGAGGTTTTGTTGTGAATCGAATGAGTCTTCTGCGGCTTCATAACCGTCCAATATTGTCTCTAAGCAGGAATCTTTAGAACATGATTCGGATGTCTGAATCTTGATGCTTTTGTTTGTAACAATGTCATCGATGTTTGGTATTTCAAGTGTGCGTAGGTTAAGACCGTTTGATGGATGATTGTTCGCGTTTTCTGAAGGCTGTTTTTCGCACATATCTTCTTCTGATGAGTGTGTTCTTACGTGATTACTAACCGGTTCTTTATCTTCATCTGAATCCATCTGAAAATAACAATAATGATAAATGTAAGAATGAATCATAAGCAAGATTAAATCTTGAAAACTTTCATGATTCAGGTATCGTTTTTACCTTAACATAAGTCGTATCCACTTCGTTTTCGTGAAGAAACGAAATGAAATCTTGAAAGTTTTCTTGTGTAGGTTGATAATGGCCGCTATGAGGCCAGGTTGCCTGATGAAACAACACAAAACAAAGTGACCCTTTAGTAAATTATCATTTACATGAACAAATAAGGTAAAAAGGTGATATTTTTATGTTATAATATACCTTTAGTGACCCTTTTTCAGCAACAATTCTACCAGCAGCCAATGTAGCTCCACCGGCTAGAAAACTTGAATGTTGAAATGACCCTTTTTTCTTTATCCCAACATACAAAATCTTGGATGTACTTAGCACAAATATCCACTTAGCCCCCTTGGGTTCTCCAGTAGTATCAATATACTCCCCTGTTTGTTTGTATAATAACTTTCCATCCTTTATCACAACTTCATATGCTTGTCTCTCTATCTGCAAATAAAAATCATAAATATTAGTAACCATTTTTTTGCATTATTTTATATGCGTTATAAAGAAATAATGGATGTATAGACTTACCGGGCCGAGGTATTTAATGCATTGTTGTTGAAGTTTTGATCGCGGGCATTTTTCGACGAGATTTATTTCTTTCCCGTTCTCCTATATCCAACCTGAATTTTCGAAAATAAATCAGATTCAATAACTATTTAACCATTATTCTTGCAATTAATGTAAGGATCTTTACAATGTATATACCAGTAAAAGAAGGGTTCTTTGCTTTGCGAAAGCAGCCATTTTCCATAATAGAATTGAAGATTATGCCCGTAACGATGTCTTGGATCAATCTGATATCATTTACAAACAGGAGTCGAAAATCAACACTCCATACGATATATTTTATAGAAAGTAAATTATTTCAAAATATCAAATTCGGGTTCACTTACCGCTTCCAGCCAGTGTTGTAAAGCGAGCTTCTGCGCTTTGCTGTTTTTCGATAAACCTTTTCCAACCTGCAAAAACAAGAAAGAAATATATAATTTTTTTTGTATTTTTCGATTTCTTGATACTCAAGTTTATCATAATTTCTAAAATTACCTTTGCAGCCCTTGTTCTTGCTCTGGACCAACGCGAAAAGGCGGTTTCTTGTTTTTCAAGATTGAAAAAAGATATAGAACTTTGTTTTAATTCCGCAAAATCAATAAGCTTCCACCTATAATAACCATATCATCTTCATTAAATAAAACTTCAATTTTCCAAAACAAATTGAACATGTACTAAATTATATATATATATATATATATATATATATATAATATATATTATATGTGTGTGTGTGTGTGTGTGTGTGTGTGTATGTATGTATATAAAAGAAGCACATACAAGCTTTGTTCAATCTGGACAGCACAGTCAGCCAACTTTCGTCGTGTTCGAAAGCTTTTATACACTTTTTGCAACTTAATAGCCGCCTCATGTTCCGGGCTTCCAAGATCAAAAATGGATGATTGTGTGAACTCATTCATCACATTGTTGAATTCCGGAAATTCGGTGCACATTTCCTTCATTTTAGATAATCTAGCCCTGTTTCTTGACCCAAATGGGCTTCAATTGTCTCAGAATCTTCATTTTTTAAACAAAGTTCTGAAATAATGGAGCTTGAAGCGGTCTCTAAATCTGTATAAGCAGTGAAGGGGCAAGAATATGATAGCCCCATGCAAGTTCAAAAGGTGGTTTTGACTTAGTTTTCCTGAAAATGTGACAATAAAGAGTTTGTTAATAAAAGAAAACCATAAATAAATGTGGCATAAATGCATAATGACTTGTCTATGAGCTGTGAGAACACTAAACTGACACATGAACTGTACAAGAATAATAAGAATGGAGATCAGATGAAAGTTTAACAATCAAGAACTCAAAAAAAAAAGAAAAACAAACATCACTGAGGCATTTCATCGAACACCTTGTGGGTATAAACAAAGAACATGAAGAGTTGTGCATAGATTGCCATTGATTAACACAATAATACCAAATTTGGGAAATGGGTTACCTTAATGAGACAGATGGGTGTGTGAAAAGGGTTTGAATGTGTGGATTTAGGTGGTAAAGATGGAAGGATGCTCTGTTTTTTGTATCTTTTTGTCGCCCTTTTTGAATCAAGATTTTTAGAGCAAGTAAAGGTGCAGAAGTTGGTGCGTTTGTCGAATGTCTAGTCACAAAAGTAGGCATGTTTATATAGAAGCCACCACTTATTGGTGCGTGAGAGAGAAGAAGAAAGGGAGAGGCACGTGGACTTTGAGGTCAAAGATTATGAACATCCATGACAAGTGGCATGATGTTTTAAAAACTAGACCCCTTATTCTATTGTATCGGTGGTTTCAATGATTTAGCGGTTTCATTCACTTAAACTGGTCGTCTGTTTTCAAAATTCATGGGTTTTCTTTAGTTTTGACCGCTATAGGTCTTGCTCTATCTGATTCAAAGGTTAGTAGTTAGTGTAAGTGGCGTTTTTCATGATTCACATAGATTGACTTGTTAGTGAAGATCTAATTAATGATTGATGTTTTACTACTATAGAGGTTATCAAATTGATGGTTTTGGTGATTTCAACAAGTCAACCTGGAGTTGAAAACTGATCGGCTAGTAAAGATAGAAGATAAGCATTTGTAGTTTTCCTCAAATTTTGACTGAGTGTGCTCTACTTTTATAAGGCTCGTTAAAAATGATACAGATTTTGTGTTCGATTTATTAGCTTGTAACAAAACCTTTAGTTAGTAGGATCGGACATCACCGTTAATAACAAGGTAAGATATGGATGCTTGAAATAACTTTGCATTCAATATGAGTTAGAATGTTCACATAACAATTGAGTACAGGTGTAAACAAGCCTAGAAGCTCGAGAGCTACTCGTTATCGGCTCCTTTAAAAGCTCGAACGAGCCAAGCTTTAACGAGCCCGAGCCTAAGTTCAAGCCTAAAATAGAGCTCGTTTAGTTAACGAGCCTGAATTACAAAACTTGTTTAGACTCGCAAGCCTAAACGAGCTAAACAAAGCTTTATATATATATATATATTAATATAGTAATAATGATGATAACATTGGTGAGCCGAGCTCGGGCCGAGCTTTAGCTTGTTTAAGCAAATTGAAGCGAGCTTGAGCCGAGGTTTTAGCTCGTTTTAGGTTGTTCTCAAAATATCTCGAGTCGAGCTCGAGCTTTGAGAAAAACTCACGAGCCGAGCTCGAGCTCAAATACGTAGGCTCGAACCGAGCCGAGCTCGAGCCTAGTCGGGCTCAGCCCGGCTCGTTTGCACCCCTACATTTGAGTTCTTTTTCGATATTTCAAGCTTGTTGTGAACCTAAACTTTAGGATCTTTTATGCAAATAACACTAAACTTCAAGGTCAAAAATCATTTTTGTTCATTTTTTTTTCTTTTTGAATTTATTCAGGACTGAAAAAAATGCATTACATTGCATGGTCACGTACAACTGTCATAATATTAATTTTTAATATAATAGCTTTTTAAAAAGGTTAAACTATTTAATGAAGTTCGAGATTTTGTTTTAAACGGATTTACATTCGAATTTTATGAGTTATCGAATCTTTAATCATATTTACCTACCCCGATGCATAGGTTTGCAAAAAGTTGATATATATAAGTTGTTTGAGATTGATTATTAGGTTTTATGTTAGGGTATCTAATCTTTTATTCATCTCCAACTGTCATTTTAACGCCATATTACCGTCCATTTTGTCCCTTCCCTCCATCCCAACCTATATGTTATGGTTCCCACGCCCCCTTCCATATTTTTTATATTTAACCAATACAAAGTGGCCAACAAATCAAAGCGGGTTTGTGCCAGACGTGGTGGCCACGCTAACCATGATCCAGGCTCGCTGGCTCGGGGTGCTTAGTGTTCTTCATCCTCCCCGTCCCTCGTGGCATTCCCCGACCCCTTGTCGAGCCCCACACTCATTAGCCTTAGAGTAGTCACATCAAAATCTATATTTCCATTTATATAATTTAACTAAAATACACATTTTTCTTTAAACTTGTTTATATTTTAAAACCCTCTCACATCCGAGTTTAAGTCTCTATTTTACTCACAAATACTCATTTTATTTTATTTTTTCTTAGTTTCATATACTCACAAAATTATTTCTAGAGATGAATAGACTCTAATATAGAACCTAAAATGCATAAAACACATAAACCTATACATTTTTCTCTATAATTTATAGAGTAATTTGATTTTGGAGATTCCAATGGTAATATATTTATAGTATTTAAGTATAGCGAAGTAACAGTTTTAGTTTAGGGTTAAACGGGTCTTGTTTTAAGGTTTACTTGCTAAATACAAACATGACCTGAAAAGCGTATTCATGGGTTTGACATTAACCTAACAAGAACTTATTTATACAAAAGTTAAGCCCACAAATTGTATATTAGTATTGTTTGAAATTCACACGACTGATTAATTCCAAAAGAAAAAAATGTTTAGAGTATCTTCGTATTTAAATATAAAATAAAAAAATAGATTTTATTTCCTTAATCTAGTTACGTTACGAATCAAATCAAATAAGCAAAATTATAAAACATTAAAAGTATACAATCATTGTTTCTCTTAATTGCGCGTATTTACATACGATTATCTGTTTCGTCTTATATAAAATAACATAAATCAGAACCAATAAGCAATAAACACACCACCCTAATTAATTAAATAATTAACATCTAATTATATGCAATATGTTAAAAGATATCGGTATTAAAGTTCTTTTAATAAAAAAGTTATCTAGATCCCATTCTCTCATGCCATGCGATGTCCATGCAGCTTTTATTGATTTTTAATTTTTAAATGTTATAATATATTTATTATTATTTATTTGTTATACTTGCTAGTAGCTGTACGTTTAAATGGGCGTACATTATACCGTACAAGATTGGTCTTAATTATGGCCACGTTTTCCCATCCACCTTCTCAAAAATAAATTCAAGCTAAAATCATCGATGCATATAATAATTGGAGAGTTTATAATATTTAATTAAATACAAATAATTACACATTAATCGCAATCGAGTTTTTTTTTGTTCTGATAATATTTAAACAAACAACTAGATTCTACAACAAATGTATTGGTATGTTCAAATTATATTTACAAGTTGGAACACGAAAATATTGAATGATCTAAATGTTATTACCGTGTGAGAGAAAGTGTGAGGATTTTGAAAGATATTTTGTAGTATAAATATGTTAAAATCATAATTGGGATGTTTTAAAGAAAATTCGATAAATTTAAAAACTGATTATAAAAAATATTATATTGTTAAAACATTTATACATATCTAATAGTTTAATAAATTGTTATAACTACACCATATAAGTATTTAATATTTATAATTAACAACTGATATAAATAATATCTGGAGTTACAAATCAAATGTAAAAGTATTGCAATCTTAAAAAAATAAGTGTCAAAATATAATCTTTTGAATCACTACTAAATAAACGTACAAGCATAATTGTTTGTACATAGATTGATATTACAAATAAAATATATTTCATAAGAAAATAAATAAACCTAATTATAGTTTGCTAAGTTAATTTTTAAACAATATCTACTAAGTTTAATTATTTAAAACATCTTCCTCCAAAAAGAAACGTAACAATTGTAACACCTCGTAAAATCGTGTCCAATAGTTTAGTGACACTTGTTGTATTTTTTATTTTAGTCTATTAAAGACTAATAGAGACTAAAGGTGTCAACATGCTCAAATTTGGCATCTGAGTGACTGATATGTCAACATGCCTAGCCTCTGAGTGACTGATATATCAACATGCTTAAACATAAGTGACTGATATATCAACATGCTTAAACATTGGCCTCTGATTGACTGATATGTCAACATGCCTAGCCCCTGAATGATTGATATGTCAACATGCATAAAATGAGCCTCTGAATGATCCTTTACAAAGTCCTAACTCTTATACGTGCCACTTGTTGGACGAGAGAGGTTAATTCTGTAAAAATGTGAAAGTTGGATAATGGAAGGGTTAAAAGTGTCAACATGTTAATTTATACCTCTGAGTGACCTTTTAACGAACCGAGAGCTCGACAATGTCCTGGCATAATCCCGGGTACTCCAAGTATTGGTTACGGAGGGTTATAAATGCTAAAAAGGTGTTTTAGAAAGGTTTAAGAGGGTTTAATAAGTTGAGGGGCTAAAAGTGTCAAATTTTGAAATCTGACAAGGGGCGCTCGCGGGCGCGAGAGGCATGGCCTTGGCCTCTCGCGGGGTTCGAGAGGCCTATGTTTACAGAAAATTTGCTAGGCCTCCACACAAATTGCCAAAAGCCATTTGATTCGAAACCATGGTCTTCCAAACTGCTATGCCACGTTTTAGGACACTTTTAAGCTTCCTCTTACACCCCTTAGCACCTGGCATCACCTCCTTCAAGCTCTCCAACTATAAATAGGTGCCTAGATTCACCATTTGAGCTTGCACCTTTCTTATTCATAAATCTATCTCCCTCCTCTGGAAGTTCCTAACTGAAAGGAGCATCCAACTTAGTTCTATTGCATTCTAGGAACCTCTTGTAAGTGTTCCGAACTTGTTCATGACTTATCCGGTTACCCGATATCGCTTATATGCATACGGTTAAGTATATGTAACTAGTTTACGAAAACTTAACCGAAATGGGTTTAACCATATCATTTTAATCTCAAAATCCAAAATGTTTATAGTTTGTCCATATTATACAAGTCAAGGTACTTGATGGGATTAAACTACATTCTATCCAATCATCGTTTAATCTAGCGCCATACGTTTTGATCAAGTACGCTAGTCGGTCTAAGTCTTTAACTTAAATAAGACCGTTAGTATTTAATTGGTTAGTTTATGCCATAATACAGACTAGAGATTTGCCGGTAAATGCTATCTGCACTTAGTACTTTTGTGTACGGCTGAGTTATTAAAATTAAAAGAAGACTAGCTCAGGTAAATACTCTCGACTTGTTTCCCCTATACGGGCTTGGGTTACGGTAAATTATTACCGCTTGGTCAGAAATGGGATTAATCGAATGTCGGGTGCGGCTAGTAAATCCGCATTCTGTTTTAATCAGTTTTGTTTGATAGCATAAACATCGGGGGTTAACTACCGTGTCCTGGATATCCCCGGCCCTTACTATAGAAATGGCCACGACCTTAGCGAGGGTGTAGGCATACACCCGATAGACGCTCAAAATGCATTACCTACAAGGTTGGCAAGAATTGACTCCTTCGTGAGTCCAAAGTGGTGTGTATGTTAATCATATCTCGGTCTCCGTACCCGGCCCTGTATGTATGGATAAACATGTAAATCTGTTAACAAGGTTGGATGGTCAACTTTCCCAAGTTATAAAAGATTTTGTGTTGATATGCACTTAAAACATTTTTGAAATGATTTCAAAATGACTCAGTTGGGTGTATTTACCAGCGAAAGCTGATGTATTTTCAAAAGATGAGCTTGCAGGTACAATATGAAAATAGGCTGGAAGTGCTCGGTAGTGATAGAGGATCTTGCAAATCCTAGATCTGCCCAAAGTCTGTTTTATATTCTTTCCATGTATAATTTACGATCCGCCTGTGAATCTTCTATTACGAGCCTGTATATTATTTTGTATTTCGAACATTCGGTTTGTAATAGTAATTTTACTCCAAGACTTCCGCTGTGCCATGTTTAATTGACTATGATGATTATCAACTGACGTCACGATACTCCCCACCCGGTCCACCGGTGTATGGATTTTGGTTGGAAATCCGGGGTGTGACAGGTTGGTATCAAAGCCAACGTTTGAGAGAATTAAACACTATCCTTCTTGTGTTTAACCTCAAACTTACACGAGCACATTCCTTAGACTTCCAAGTCTAGGCATTGACCTAGGATTACTCATTTCATTATTAAGTTATTAGTATTGTTTTTTAATTGATTTTTAACAGGAAAATGTTGCCACATGTACGAGGACGAGGAAAAGGACCAATGAGGGGAGGACCTTCAGGACATATTCCCCCACATCCACATCACCCGAACCCCTATGAGGACTCAGGAGATTCATGGCCATTCGCCCAACATTCGCCTACCCACACTCAAAGTTCTTACCATTTGTTAGGTCCTAGAAGTGTGAGACTGAAGCATCAAATACGCAACAGTCTATGGTAGTTAACTGGGTTAGTTTGTATCAGGTTTGGACCTTGAATAGGTCACTTGGGCATGCCATAGGCCATGTGGGCCAGGCAAGCCCAAGGGAAGCCCATGAGTGGCATGGGCAAACCCTAGGTATAAATAGAATATTATGTCATTCCTAGGGTTAGAACTTTGGAAGACTTTAGAGATTTCTCTAGAGAGAACTATCATCTTGTACCAGACGGTTTTGCTTGTTCAAGTAATAGAATCGTGTGCAAGGTGTTAAAGTGAATTCGTTATTGTTCTTCATCGTTTCAGTTTTCTTGAATCATCACCAAGTTTGGATTCCGCCCATCCTTGGTGATCGTGTGATATCAGTGTTAGATTCGGATTATCAGGGACTTAAAAGTGGTATCAGAGTCTGTTGAAGCTGTTTTCCAGGCTCAGATCTGATATTACAAGATTCTGTTCGGTTTTCTGCTGAAGAACACGAAGAACACGAAGAAATTCAAGCATTTCGGATCAACATTCAAGGATTTCAGATTTTCTGGTTGCATTTCGGATTAATCTGCTGCATTTCGGATAAAAATCTTGAATTTCTGATAGATTTCGGATAAATCTTCAAGGATTTCTGATAAATCTTCAAGGATTTTGGATTTTCTTCAAGAATTTCTGATAATCTTCAAGGATTTCGGATTATCTTCAAAGATTCCGGATTCGTCACTGTTCCGAATTCGGATAGACTTTCATTCCGGATCTGTTTGTCCATTTCTATGTGCCAATATATCTTAATGAAGTTGTAATATCAGTAGGATATCAACTAATATGCCCGTTAAGGTTTTAAAACGAAACTATGCCTCATAAGGGTGTTTCGGTAATTTCATACCGTATAAAAGAACTTGAATATATTTAAGTGTTATAAACATAAGTATTCTGGAAAAATAATTTATTTATGATATAACATCAGTAGGATATTAACTTTATGTGTAATTTATCTTTTATGATCAAACTATGCACCGAAGTGGCATTTTGGTCATTTTACACAAAGTTTATAAATTATTTGGGATTCTGAGTTTATAACATGTACCTACTTTAAAAATATTTAAAATAAGTTATAAAATCAGTAGGTAACAAGTCTTAGTCAAATAATATGGTTTAAAACCATACTATGCGCCGAAACGGCGCTTATGTCGTAAAATGACGTTTTATGCGATGTTTTATGAAAAAATGTCTTAGATATGTTATTTAATATAACATATCAGTAGGCAAAGGATTTACCTTGAAAAGATTTGATTAAAACCATTTTATGAGCCACAAGGGCTAAATCGTCATTTATCGACATAATTTAAGGACCTGCTTGTAAATTCAGTTTAAAAGCTGGTTTAACATCCCAAATAATCCTACTTATAATATTACATCAGTAAGAAACTTATTTTCAAGTTCATTATCATTAAAACCTTGTTTTATGCAAAAAGGATATTTTGGTCAAAATGGCATAATTACGGGGTTTTGCGCATAAACTCAGATTCTGATTATGATTATGTAATATAACCTCAGAGGGTTATGCTACATTATATTACTATCATAATGAAACTTTAGATCAGTAGCTAACTAATCTAAATCGGGTCAGAATCGAAAGTCAAAGAAGAGTCAAACTTCACGACTTTCGGTTGCGAACCGACCCTAGAACTGAAATTGACGAGCCGAACATGTTCTTACATGTTCTAATAATTATTACAAACTTGTTTAAGTGTCAAAACAGGTTTCATAACATATATAAGATCAATTTATGATTTTTCTGAAAAATTGTCTGTTTGACTTTTTAATATCATAACTTTGACCCGTCAATTGGTCTAGCAAACGTGACCTTCAGGAGGTGCCCTTTATAGGGACTAACACCTACCTTATTACGATCACTTAGCCATGTTCGTTACGAACAATGGCTAGACCATAATGGTCTTAACCGAAGGTCAAAGCGTTTTTCGTAAAACGCTTGACTTTTGGCTATAAAAGCCTATAAACGAAAATGCACAAGGAACACTTACAAGAGGTTCCTAGAATGAAATAGAACTAAGTTGGATGCTCCTTTCAGTTAGGAACTTCCAGAGGAGGGAGAAGAGTTGAATTTGAGAAAGGTGCAAGTTCAAATGGTGAACTTGGGCACCTATTTATAGTTGGAGAACTCAAATGAGGTGATGCTAGGTGTTTAGGGGTGTAAGAGGGAGCTTACAAGGGTCCTAAAATGTTCGCCAAATTGCCCGAAGCCTATGCTTTTTTGAGGGATTGAAAATCCATAGTTTCGAAAAAATGGTTTTTTGGCAATATGTGTGGAGGCCAAGCAAACATTCTACAGACACAGGCCTCTCGCGCCCCGCGAGAGGCACAAGCCTTGCCTCTCGCGCCTCGCGAGCACCCCTTAGGCAGTTTTGAAGTTTACCACTTTAGCCCCTCAACTTATTATTCATCCTAAACCTCCTAAAACACCTTTTTAGCACTTTTAGTCCTCCGTAGCCAATATTTGGCATACTTGGGATTTTGCCCGGACATTGTCGAGTTCTCGGTTCGGTAAAAGGTCACTCAAAGGTATAAATTAACATGTTGATACATTTAATACCTCCATTATCCAACTTTCACATATTTACAGAATTGAACCCTCTCGTCCAACAAATGGTACGTATGAGAGTTAGGACTTTGCAAAGGATCACTTAGAGGCTTATTATAAGTATGTTGACTCTGATGTCACTCAGAGGCTTGGCATGTTGACATATCAGTCACTCAGAGGCTAATGATTTAAGCATGTTGACATATCAGTCATTCAGAGGCTGTTATTTATGCATGTTGACATCAGACCGTCACTCAGAGGCTCAGTTTGAGCATGTTGACGCCTTTAGTCCTTATTGGTCTTTAATAGACTATATTTAAAATACAACACGTGTCACTAAACTATTGGACACGATTTTACGAGGTGTTACATCCTCACCCCCTTAAAAGAAATCTCGACCTTGAGATTTTATTCAAAAAAGATGGGGTACTTTTGTCGCATAGTGGACTCAACCTCCCATGTATACTCAGGATCTCTAAAGGCGTCCCATTTAACCTTTACTATAGGTATCATTTTCCTTCGGAGCTTCTTAACCTGTCGATCCTCGATCGAAATTGGTTTCTCAACGAACCTTAGGTTTTCATCAATTTGCACATCTTTGTGAGACATTGCTAGCAACTCATCGGCTAGACATTTCTTAAGGTTACGGATGTGGAATACATCATGGATTCCACTTAGCTCCTCTGGAAATCTGAGCTTATAAGCTACAGTGTCGACACATTCAACTATCTCGAATGGTCCGATGTATCTTGGGCTTAACTTGTCCTTCTTTCCAAAACGCATCACACCTTTCCAAGGTGATACTTTTAGCATGACTTTATCCCCTACTTGGAACTTAAGAGGTTTACGCCTCTTGTCAGCATAGCACTTCTGCCTATCCTGGCAGCTTTGAGACGATCACGGATTTGCATATCTTTTTCGTGGTCTCAAGGACAATCTTCGGTCCTGATAGTTGGGCTTCCCCAACTTCTGCCCAACACACGGGCGTTCTACATTTTCTCCCATAATAGGCCTCAAAAGGTTTAGCCTTGATGCTCGTAGGATAACTATTATTGTAGGAGAATTCTATTAGGGGTAAGTGGTCATCCCAACTTCCACTAAATCAATCACACATGCCCTAAGCATGTCTTCCAACGTCTTGATAGTACGCTCACTTTGACCATCAGTCTGCAGATGGTAAGCCGTACTAAAGTTTAATCTTGTGCCTAAAGATTGTTGGAAACTTTTCCAAAAGTGAGATGTGTATCTAGTATCTCTATCAGATACAATAGATACCGGCACACCGTATAGGGACACAATCTTGTCCACATACAACTTAGCCAATCTGTCTGAATTATACGTTTCTTTATTGGCAAGAAATGTGCTGACTTAGTCAGCCTATACACTATAACCCAAATAGTGTCATTTCCACTTTTGGTTTTAGGTAACTTGGTAATCAAGTCCATAGTTACCATTTTCCATTTCCATGTGGGAATTTCCAATTGCTGTAGAAGTCCTGATGGCTTCTGATGTTTGGCTTTAACTTGCGAACACGTCAGACACTTAGCTACATAAGTGGCTATGGATTTCTTTAAACCCATCCACCAATAATTCTTTTTCATATCTTAATACATCTTGTCACCACCTGGGTGAACTGAGTATCTTGAGTTATGTGCTTCCTGGAGGATTAGATCTCTAAGTCCTCCAAAGATTGGAACCCAAATTCTATTATTAAATCTAAGGATTCCATCCTTTCCAGGCGCTAACTGATCAACAGTTCTGCCTAATCCTTCATTAGGAGCATTAGCTTCTAATAGAGCTTGTTTTTGCGCATCTAATAGCTTTTCATTCAAGCTATTTCTGAGCTCAATGCTCTTGGCGTTAATCCTTATAGGTTTAACCCGCTCCTTGCGACTTAAGGCACCAGCAACTACATTTGCCTTGCCTGGATGGTAGCGAATCTCGCAATCATAATCATTAAGTGTTTCCATACAACAACGTTGTCGCATGTTCAATTCCTTCTAATTGAACAGATGCTGGAGACTTTTATAGTCTGTGTATATAATACACTTTGTACCATATAAGTAATGCCTCCATAACTTTAGTGCGAATACAACAGCATCCAGTTCCAAATCATAGGTGGTGTAATTCCTTTCATGCACCTTTAATTGTCGTGATGCATAGGCAATCACTTTGCCTTTTTGCATTAGCACACAGCCCATGCCAATGTGCGATGCATCACAGTAGACTACAAAATCCTCTATACCTTCAGGTAGAGATAACATAGGAGCATTGCTCAACATGTGCTTTTAGAATATCAAAGGATTCTTGTTGTTTTGGACCCCAATTATACTTAACATTCTTACGGGTTAAGGTAGTCAAAGGAGTGGCTATCCTCGAAAAGTTCTCAATGAACCTCCTATAGTAACCAGCCAATCCTAGGAAACTACGAATCTCCGATGGAGTCTTGGGCACTTCCCAATTTATTATGGCTTCTATTTTGGCGGGATCCACTTGGATACCACGCTCACTTACCATTTGTCCAAGAAACTGGAATTCTCTAAGCCAAAACTCACACTTAGAGAATTTAGCATAAAGCTTCTCTTGCCTTAGCAGCTCTAAGATGCACCGAAGATGTTTCTCGTGATCAACTTGATTACGAGAATAAATAAGTATGTCGTCTATGAAGACAATGACAAACTTATCTAAATATGGTTTGCAGACTCTATTCATGAGATCCTTGAATGTTGCAGGTGCATTTATGAGCCCAAAAGGCATCACCAAAAATTCAAAATGACCATATCGGGTCCTGAAGGCGGTTTTAGGAACATCTTCACTTCTAACCTTCAGCTGATGATATCCAGATCTTAAATCAATCTTGCAGAAATAACTAGCCCCTTGAAGTTGGTCAAATAAATCATCGATCCTGGGCAAAGGATAACGGTTCTTAATTGTTAACTTATTTAGCTCTCGGTAGTCAATGCACATCCGCATTGAACCGTCCTTCTTCTTAACGAAGAGGATAGGAGCACCCCAAGGCGAGGAACTAGGCTGTATAAAGCCTTTCTCTAAGAGTTCATCTAATTGAGTCCTCAACTCCTTCATTTCCGTTGGTGCTAGCCTATATGGAACTCTGGCAACAGGTGCTGATCCTGGCAGGATATCAATTCTAAACTCCACTTGCCTATCTGGAGGTAGGCCTGGTAATTCCTTGGGGAAAACATCAGAATACTCTGAGATAACCGGTAGGTCTTCAATATTCGGATTAGGCTCATTAATAGTGACTTGTGCCATGTATATGACACAACCTCTCCCTAAGTACTTGGATGCCTTAAATAACGACACCTTGTCTGGCAATCCATAGTGTGAGTCTCCATGGGTGGTGATCATTTCTCCAGATGGAGTTTTGATTTCGATGAGTTTCTTATCGCACGCAATGTGGGCTTGGTTATGAGATAACCAATCCATGCCTAAAACTACATCGAACCCTGCCAATTTCATTGGCAGCAAAAAGATAGGAATAGGATGATTCTTAATGGATATAGAACATCCATCAAGAATGGAATATGCTGCTTCTAAACTTCCATCAGCAAGTTCTATCTCATAAGTTTTATCTAGAGTTTTTATGGGCATGTTTAATAGTTTACTAAACTTATGATCAACAAATGATTTATCAGCACCCGAATCGAAAAGAACCCTAGCGTAAATATTGTTAATGAGGAATGTACCTGTTATGACATGATTGTCATTAACGGCCTCCCTGGCATTCATCTGGAAGGCACGAGCATTCCCTTTCTTAGCCTCTCCAGGCTTTACATCATTACTTTTGGGGTTCTTGGAGCAATTGAATGTAATGTGCCCTTTTTCATTGCAGTTGTAGCAAACTGCATCCTTAAGATCCTTTCAATCTAGGGTCTTATGCCCCTTTCTCTTGCAGATACCACAGGGTTTAGTCTGTGGATTTTTACTACACTGTCCCCAATGTCTATATTTAAAGTTCTTGCACAGAGGTTTGTCATTAGACGCGTGCTGGTTCTTCTTGAACCCGAAATTTCCTTTCTTTTTGAATCTTTGGGAGTTATTATCCTCCCGTTTTCTCTTTCCGTCAGTTTCAGTTCTAACTGATTTTTGTCTAACCAAATCAAGGGTGAGGGAAAGAGATAGGTCTACAGCGGACCTATAGGTACTAGGCTGAGCAGCTTTTACCATGCCCTTTATCTCGGGCGCCAATCCATTTATAAAACGCGCAATGCGTTTGGATTCAGGGTGATTAGATAGGAAACTAACCTAGACAGGGAATTGAAATCGGAAACATACTTCCGACAATCTAGGTTTTTCATTGAAAGAGACAAAAAGCCTGTCTCTAATTTCTCCACCTCATGGGGTGGGCAGTATGTTTCCTTAACAAGGTCTACAAATTTGGACCATCCCAAATTGTACAGGTGGACTTTACCTGTAGATTGGATCATTGCTTTCCACCATATTAGGGCATCGCCCTTGAAGGACTGTGATACATACTTGACCACATCCTTATCAACACAACCGCTGATATCTACAATCGTCTCCATCTCATCAAGCCATTTCAAGGCTTCCACAGCTCCTTTCTCCCATTAAAGTCTCGGGGCTTGCAGGAGACGAAATACTTATAGGTACACCCATCTTTAAAAGAACGGGACCTATCATCGAAATCTATTTTCTTTGGTTCACTCTTCGCATTCGAAGAGTGAACTGAGCTCTCCTTATGAGCTAAAGATAGTGGAATAGATAAGGGTCTGGATCGAGTAGCACTCGATTCCCTGAGCTAGTCTATAGCCTTTCCCATGGCCTTTTCAACAGCCACATCAATGTGAGCTTGAAAATTATCATTATCCATATTTCTGTCTTTGGCTTTGTTAAAGTCATTATCCCGGTGGCTACTTTGTGCCTTATCCGAGTTAGCCATCTTTTGAGCTTTGGTTCTATACACCAATAAAATCTTTCTTAGCCATGGTTTAACAACCATTTGGCTTTAAACAGTGGATATAACAATCCAAAGCCTACTTAAGCTAGTGTCAATAACATCACAACTCTTAGGCTTAACATATCTATATTTGGCCTAGGTCTTAAAAGGACCATCAAAGGCAAATTAAAATCTGGAGGTAGTCCATATATTATTTGGACAGTGGATCGTAAGGTCACAACTGTTATTGTCATAATTGACAATCTTATAGCTCATGGGCGTGTCACTAATGAACATAATAATTGGGCACATTGGCCGGTCACATTGGTCATAATATATATATGGCATATCAGCCTGTCACTTAGGACATAATACATATGGCATATCAGCATGTCACCTTGGACATAAATTGGGCACATTGGCCTGTCACAATGGACAAAAATTGGGCACATTGGCCTACATCATAACAGATGTAATTCATGGCATATCAGCCTGTCCCATTGGACATAAATTGGGCACCTTGGCCTGTCAATTGGACATAAATTGAGCACATTAGCCTACATCATAACATATGTATTTCATGGCATATCAGCCTGTCACATTGGACATAAATTGGGCACCTTGGCCTGTCACCTCGGACATAAATTGGGCACATTGGCCTACATCATAACAGATGTATTTCATGGCATATCAACCTGTCACATTGGACATAAATTGGGCACCTTGGCCTATCACATTGGACATAAATTGGGCACCTTGGCCTGTCACATTGGACATAATTGGGCACATTGGCCTACATCATAACAGATGTAATTCATGGCATATTAGCCTGTCACATTGGACATAAATTGGGCGCATTGGCCTACATCATAACAGATGTAATTCATGACATATCAGCCTATCACATTGATGGCTAGTGTGGTTCCTCAAGTCACACTACCAGGAGTATGAACATTTCTTAATGTTATCATAAGAGTACCTTAATGATTGATTAATGGTCCGGGAAAACTTCGACCTTAACGACCTTGGAGGTTTGGACCTAGTCCCTACCTCTGGATAGAAGGATAACTTCCCTTAACTATCTGATAGAAGACCCCTTTGTACTTAACTATCATTTCTTGGCCAAAATGTGGTCTACGCCACTTGGCATAATCAAATCCATTAAGGTCTTTTGGATTTATATAGCAGAGCATAAATTTTTCGAATAAAATCGAGACGCTCGTTTTGAAGAGGATGAATACACACACACACACACACACACACACATATATATATATATATATATATATAATTTCAAAGTACTTCATTAAATTTCAATAGAAGTTACAATACTAGAAAGAAATAAATTGTCCATGCAAGGACTACAGAAAACAAAATGTCCACGCAGGGACTAAAGAAATAACAATGTCCTCGCAGGGACTATCATAGATTAGAAGAGACTTCACTCGTCCTTCTTTCCCTTAACCAGTTTGAAGAGTTTCTTGAAGAACTTGTTCGTCTTCTTCTTCGTTTTCTTCGCTTGTTGCTGCATTTCTTTCATTCTTTCTAAGGCTTCGTTAATGGCCTCAAGTGGTGGCGGAGGTTGTGGTTGTGGCATAACCGGATACTGGTACCCATAAGTTGGATATCCAGTCAGTGGATAAGCAGGTGGGAAAGGAGACGGGTAAAGTGCGTTATGCATAACCGCTTGCATATGAGGGTTATGCGACCATGCTTGATAGTCTACTGGTGTAGACGGGTTAAAAGGATCATATCCAGACGTATCTGGATATGTGGGGATTGGGTTACTATAACCCAATGGTGGTGGTTGAATTGTAGGTGTTGGTGTTGGTTCCACCATAGGTGAGGTGTTAGAGGGTCCACCCATTTGTGGGTCCTCTTGAATGGTTGGGTAAGGTTTGGGCAATGGTGGTAGCGAACCCGACCGTTGGCCCACACGTACCGACAAACGTGCTCCTCTTTTCCTCCTTGGCGGTTCTGGTGGCGATTGAGGTTATTCCACCGGGTCCATGTGCACATCTTCCTGCATGGGAGGTGGTTGGGAGTGATGGGAAGGAGTATTGGTGAAGGTAAATTGGTTCCAAATTGGTCCTACTCATTAGGACCTTGGTAAGGTGATCCGGCATAAGAGTTCGAATCGCTTGAAACTTCTATGGATGCGTATGTGATCCCAACGGTGGCATCTCCGGGTCAGAGTCCTCGTTCATGGGGTTTGGTTGGTCCAACTGATTTTGATCGGCTGGAGGTATATTTAGTTATTGGTTTGGATTAAACTCATCATGATAAGAATGATGAGAGTGGTGCGAATGGTACGAGTGGTGTAAGTCCCTGATAATCCGGATCTAACACTGATATCACACGATCACCAAGGATGGGCGGAATCCAAACTTGGTGATGATTCAAGAAAACCGAAACGATGAAGAACAATAACGAATTCACTTTAACACCTTGCACACGATTCTATTACTTGAACAAGCAAAACCGTCTGGTAGAAGATGATAGTTCTCTCTAGAGAAATCTCTAAAGTCTTCCGAAGTTCTAACCCTATGAATGACATAATATTCTATTTATACCTAGGGTTTGCCCATACCACTCATGGGCTTGCCTGGCCCACATGGCCTATGGCATGCCCAAGTGACCTATTCAAGGTCCAAACCTGATACAACCTAACACAGTTAAGTCCAGTTAACTACCATAGACGGTTGTGTATATTTGATGCTTCAGTCTCACACTTCTAGGACCTAACAATCTCCCCTAGACTGATGCATCAAATTGTCTTCATAGCTCAAATTCAGCAATGTCTTCATCAGAATATATTGTTGTCGTTGTGTCGTAAGTGTTGTGGAAGTTAGTCTCATACTTTTAGGACCTCACTCTTCAATGAACTCTCAGCACCGGGTCTCTTTCTTTAGCTATTGTGGTTAGCTTCATATCAGGATCTCAATCAGCTTTGCTTGAAACATCTTTGTCAAAAAGAATGTGAGAGGAGGAACCTCAGCAGCTCTTTTCTTCTTCAATCTTTCTTAGGTTCTCAGGTACTTCTTCAAATGTACTATCATTGTCAGACGATGACTGGAATCTGGTTCTTCTGACTCAGGTACACTTTGCTATTGTGATGCTTCATGCTTTGTCGGCAACTAACAGCATCTCAATTTCAGTAACCCCTATTTCTTGATCTAAATCAAGATCTACACAATTCTCAGAAATTTAAAAGCAAACATTCTCATGAACCAGGGGGAGTACCTCATGAACACTTGGTACATCCAAGTACTTGTACTCGGATCGAAATTCAAATTTCTTTCATTCTTTGATGATTAGCCAAATCTTTAAGAACGGTTAAAAAATTTTAATAAAACAAATAAAGCACTCTATTTTTGGATTTTTAAATTTTCTATTTTTTTAATTTATTTTATTTTATTTTATTTTTTTAAATGTAAGAATATAAACAGAACACAAATAAATCAATAGTTAGAACTATACAATTGCAATGGGATCAAAATCATTTTCAAGCGGACCAAGGAACACTTTTCGGTGCGAACTTATTCAGACTGGTCTATGTAATTGCCAATATATTTGTCCACTTAAACTTTAACGCTCCACTTTCATTTTTCAACTTCGTGATATGCTTAAGGTAGTATTACACTATAATACCCATGTGTCCCATACTGACATACCCCCGCGATCAAGGTAAGCACAACGATTCATCGTAGCAGGTGAGTATACTGAGATCGTCCTTTATCTTTTACAACATCAGGCTATTGGTGAACAGGTCAATACTTCCGTACAGCAGAGAGACCAATAGTGACTGACGAGGGTTAGGCAAATACCTTATTTGGCATGTTTGAATTCATGGAAATTTCTCATTAAGATTTCCTTTCTTTTAAGGATTTGGCCCTTTTGATTTGGCTCTTTTAAGGATATTCTGACTGTGCCTAGGTCTGCATATAATCTGGATGCAACAGAAGGACAACCAAGATATCCCCGGATGACTCAACAGTATAAAGACCCGAAACTTCAGATGTTGGCTATCTATCAACGCAAGATTTAAGACCATGAAATCATACGCCGATGGTATGTTACCCACAAGATACATAGTTCGTTATGTTTATATCACTTATCATCGTTTAATCATTTTGAGTGTAAGCCTACCGACATATCACATTAGATCCTACTCTTTTCAGCTACGACACCTTACATGTGTTAGTCACGCCCTTTATCACGAATATTCATTTCATTTCCCATGACTATTTATGTTTGTATTTTTCTGTTTTCAAATAATGTTTTTGTATTTTTCTAAGTTTCTCCCCCTCAAACAATACATATACACATATATCGCCCTCTTCCCCCCCTAAATTTGTGCATCATACTTTATGCACAAATTTACCTGATAAAGAAAACATATGCACAAAGTTTTAAACAAAAGGAAAAGGAAAATATTTTTGTTGTTTTTGCTTAACCGTTCCGTCATTAGATTAAAAATACTAATCAATTTCAAAACTAAAGCACGAAATTCAAATTTTTACCTTTTCGCTGATCTTTTCTTACCTCATCTCCTCCAAAGGAAACATCACAAACATAAAAATTTGAACCTTTTTACAACAGTGAGATGTTATCCTTCATGTCCCTAGAACAACCGCTACCAACATTCCAGAGATTGTCAACAGCTCCTCCTTGGTTGTTCCTAAAAAATAAGGAGATTAGTAAGACAGTGGGACCCAGGCCATCGTGGTCCTGGGTTTCCCTGAAGCATCAAAATAAGACACTTCTTTTAAACACAAATCCCCTTTTGTTTCAAGGATTGGTGATGTTGCTACTGTCTTGGATTTGGGTTTCCAAATTTGTTTTGTTTTAACAAACGCAGTAGTTGCCTTTGATTGAGCAACTTTGGCTGTTTCAGGTTTAGTCATTTTAGAAAAAAGATTTTTGTTTCTGAATAGCCTTGCGTTTGTTTTTGGCAACATTCCAATCCCCATCAGATGGTTTAACCTTGGAATTCACATTCTTCATTGCCTTAGGTGGTGATACCTTCATCGGCTTGGAATGATAGTTATCCTTAGGTGTAACCTTCTGATTTTTAACATGATACGGAACATAGGGACTATGTGTGCAGTTTCTAACGATGTGACCAGAAATGCCGCAATTGAAGCACGTTTGTCTCTTCACATGTAAAATTCTGATCAGCCTGATTCACTCTTGCAGGCCTTGAAGGATGAACCAATCCCTTCTGTGCTCGCCTTCCTTGCACGTTTCTTGCTGATGAAGATGAATTTGGATGTTTGTACTTGTCGTTTGCAAGGGCCTTCTTTTGTTATGGAGATTTCTTTGGATTCTTCTTCTTTTGTTTAGACTGCAAGTCTTGTTCAGAAATCTCCCCAACCTTTCCAAAAGCTTTGCTAGCACGGTCAAAAGCATATTTTTCACATTTGCCATAAAAGACCGGCTTAACAAAGGAATTTTTCACAACACTAGACTGTTGAGGGCTATTGCTGCCACTGATGATTTTGGAGAGCTTGATTGTCCTTGACGTTTGGACTTATGCTTTCTTCGTCTCCGATTTGCTCGTTTCTGCTCTTTTAGCTTGCTCTGAACCTTTTCATCAGAAGTAGAAGATTCAGATTGTTCAGTTTGCGCACTCGGGGCCTCGTTCACGTCAGCTCTCTCTTCATCAGCCGACTCATTTGAAGAGTTAACAACACCAGATGGTTCCCGTGCATCTGGCGTATAATCACTGGGTTTGCCGTACACCATATGTTGTGCTTTCTCAATATCTTCATCGGTTTCAGGCATTGTTGTGTAGTTGTGATTATACGGTGGAGCAACCTGATTGAACCCAAACCTTTCCCTTTGTTCCTCTTATATGTCAGCTGCACATTGCACACGTCTTGAACAAGCTTGTTAGATGTATCAAACTTCTTTATATTAACCTCGTTTTGTTGATATTTTCCAGTACGAAGTCCCAGCTCAACTCTTACCAAGTCGCATTTCATGGTTTTTGAATCTAATCTGGTTTTGTAATCATGGACCAAACATTTCTGTTGATTTACGCCCAGGTGGAGTTGAGCTATGTCTTTCTTTTGAGCTTCAACCTTTTCTTTGAGTAACTTGTTACTTTCACGAAGGCTGATGAACTGAGCCATTGCATTGTTGTATTCATCGGTTATTTTGGAATTAAGAGCCATGAGTTGAGCAACCCTATTCCTGCAAGGTTCAGTGCACAAAAGATAGTTGATTGTGTCAATGGGCGAGCTTGATTTGTCAGCGTTAGTTTGGGCTTGAGGTCGAGATTGGGGTGCTGGGCTGCTAATTGCTGCATCCCGGGCTGTTGATTTCTGTTCGGACACTTCTTCAGGATGAGACTCTGTAGATTTTGCATATCAATCTTGGAGATCTTGGTTTGTATGTAGATGATCCCACAACCAAGAAACAAAGAAGTCGTTATCCTCACCCAAGAAGCTATCCATCGCATTTCTTACTTCCTCTTTACGCCTCCCTCATTCAAGCAAACGCATCACATAGTTAACAACCGGATCAACATTGTAGTCTCCGATAAACTCATTCAGATTTTCCTTCACTTTATCTCGCAGGCTCGGGTTTTGATTTTGTGCTGGACTGAAAGCTATGTTCGAGTGCTGAGCCTGGACTGCAAACATCTTCGGATAATCGTAACCGGACTGGTAAACACGATAAAAATGTCTGAAAACTGTTGTTACCAAAATGTACCGTTAGACTCGTCTCGACGATACGATTCCAATGATATATAATGTCCGATAGTGATTTTAGGAATTTCCGTGCCTTTTTTTTGCCCTAAAAATCACACGAGTCTAACCGTGAAACCGGTTTGTTAAGATTGTCGGTGGATCAAATTCTGTGTGCAAAAACGTTTAACTCCAGTTACGTCAGTTGGTTAACTTTCCACCTTTATGGGTGTAACTCGGAATAGTACCAAATTTGGAACAGTAACTCGGATTAACAATCCGGGATGGAATCCGGAAACAGTGATCCGAGATGCTAATCCGAGATGGTGATTCGGAACAGTATCCGAGATGGAATCCGAGATGCACTATTTCAATCCGGAATGAGAATCTGGAACATTAATCCGGAATGCAATCTGACACACAGCAACAGTGAAAATCCGGAACAGTAATCCGATATACAACAACAGTAACTCGGAGAAATCCGAACTTGTCCATGACTTATCGGTTACCCGATATTGCTTATATGCATATGGTTAAGTATACGTAACTAGTTTACGAAAACTTAACTGAAACAGACTTAACCTTATCATTTTAATCTCAAAATCCAGAATGTTTATAGTTTGTCCATATTATACAAGTCAAGGTACTTAATGGGATTAAACTACATTCTATCCAATCATCGTTTAATCTAGCGTCATACGTTTTGATCAAGTACGCTAGTCGATCTAAGTCTTTGACTTAAATAAGACCGTTGGTATTTAATTGGTTAGTTTATGCCATAATCCAGACTAGAGACTTACCGGTAAATGCTATCTGCAGTTAGTACTTTTGTGTATGGCTGAGTTATTAAAATTAAAAGAAGACTAGCTCAGGTAAATACTCTCGACTTATTTCCCCTATACGGGCTTGGGTTACGGTAAATTATTACCGCTTGGTCGGAAATGGGATCAATTGAATACCGGGTGCGGCTATTCTGTTTTAATCAGTTTTGTTTGATAACTTAAACATCGGGGGTTAACTACCGTGTCCTGGATATCCCCGGCTCTTACTATAGAAATGGCCACGACCTTAGCGCGGGTTTAGGCATACACCCGATAGACGCTCAATAATGCATTCCCACAAGGTTGGGAAGAATTGACTCCTTCGTGAGTCCAAAGTGGTGTGTATGTTAATCATGTCTCGGTCTCCATACCGGCCCTGTATGTATGGACAAACATGTAAATCTGGTAACAAGGTTGGACGGTCAACTTTCCCAAGTTATAAAAGATTTTGTGTTGATATGCACTTAAAACATTTTTTAAATGATTTCAAAATGAGTCAGTTGGGTGTATTTACCAGCGAAAGCTGACGTATTTTCAAAAGACTGAGCTTGCAGGTACAATATGAAAATAGGCTGGAAGTGCTCAGCAGTGATAGAGGATCTTGCAAATCCTAGATCTGCCCAAAGTCTATTTTATATTCTTTCCATGTACAATTTACGATCCGCCTATGGATCTTCTATTACGAGCCTGTATATTATTTTGTATTTCGAACATTCGGTTTGTAATAGTAATTTTATTCCAAGACTTCCGATGTGCCATGTTTAATTGACTATGATGATTATCAACTGATGTTACGATACTTCCCACCCGGGCCCACCGGTGTATGGATTTGGGTTGAAAATCTGGGGTGTGACAAATTTTAACCGAGGGCAAAAACCATAATTTTGCTAGGAGAAAAAAGAACAAAACCAATAGCAAAACTATGAATTTAAACAGGAAAAATCGTAATTTAAACGGGCAAAATCATAATTTGCCAAAAGCTAAAGCGATGGCAAAAATGAATTTTTAATCACGGGTAAAATCATAACTTTGAGCAGGGGCAAATTCGTGATTTTTAACCGGGGTTAAAATCGTAATATACCTGGACCAATGGGGAGTGCCAGACATGGCAATATGTAATATATATATATATATACACACACACACACATAAAACTAGGGATATTTAACCTAGTTAATGGTAAGTTGTTAATAATAAAAATCATAAATTATGGTCCTCTTTATGACAAACTGAACATGAGGGACTAAATTAGCCAAGTAGGTGAAACTTATTATATTAAAAATTAAAACAAAAGAAAAACACAACACATACTGGAGTGTGTATATGTGTGTCGATCAAGAGCAGGAGGAAAAGAGGGCAAACCCCTCAATCATCAAAATCACCAAATTGAAAGGAAAATCAGGCTTCTAACTCTTGCATGAACTTAAATTATTGATCACCAATACTAGGGGATCATAAGGTTTGTCAAAATTTGATATTTGGTGATTTTTATGAAAATTGGTGAGGTCCATAGATTTCTACTCTTACAGGAATTGTGGAAATTAGTGCGAATTACATGATGTAAATGAACTTAGGAACAAACCCAAGGTGGAAGTTTATGAATCAATTGCTAATTCTAAGTGTTTGAATGAAATGCAATGTGTATGTAAGTGTGTTTTGGTGAATGCGTAGAACACATAAAGTATAATCAGGAAAATGATGTCATTGAAGTTTGATGCATTGGGTTTTATGTGCAAATTGAACATAGCAATCACCTTGATGTTATGAGATGTGTATACATTGTTAATTGTTAGATAATAGACTTAAAAACATGGTATAAAAATCTTGTCCACAAGGTGTTTGATGTAATGTTTAAATGATCATGATTAATCGAGAAGAATAAAAGGATCACGTAAATGAGATTTTGACAATGACACGTATCCTATATTGTGTTATGAGTTTTAAGCGATATGTCAAATTGAACTCTATAGGTAAATTGGGTGAAGCGTCAAGTGGCCAAGCCGGGACGGATTGCGCTTGAAAGGAAAGCTTTAAGGTACATGGCTTTATGCTTCATGGAATTTTCTTGTTTTTCTTGCATGAACGTATGTTGATTATTGATTGCAACACTTGATAAATAAAGGTTTGGTTGAATAAAAGCGATGGATTTCATCAAGACAACCAAACGGGTCAAAGGATATGATAAATGAAGGTTTGGTTGAATAAAGCAATGGATTTCGCTAAGACAACCAAAAGGGTCAAACGATATGATAAATGAAGGTTTGGTTGAATAAAAGCAATGGATTTCGCTAAGACAACCAAAAGGGTCAAACGATATGATAAATGAAGGTTTGGTTGAATAAAAGCGATGGATTTTGCTAAGACAACCAAACGAGTCAAACGATATGATAAATGAAGGTTTGGTTGAATAAAAGCGATGGAATTCGCTAAGACAACCAAACGGGTCAAACGATATGATAAATGAAGGTTTAGATGAACAAAAGCGATGAATTTCGCTAGGCAATCAAACGGGTCAATATGATAAAATATATAAAGGTTTGGTTGAATAAAAGCGATGGAATTCGCTAAGACAACCAAACGGGTCAAACGATATGATAAATAAAGGTTTGGTTGAATAAAAGCGATGGAATTCGCTAAGACAACGAAACGGGTCAAACGATATGATAAATGAAGATGGAATTTGTTAAGACAACCAAACAGGTCAAACGATATGATAAATGAAGGTTTAGTTTTCGCTAAGGCAATCAAACGGGTCAATATGATAAAATAAATAAAAATTTGGTTGAATAAAAGCGATGGAATTCGCTAAGACAAACCAAACAGGTCAAACGATATGATAAATAAAGGTTTGGTTGAATAAAAGCGATGGAATTCGCTAAGACAACCAAACGGGTCAAACGATATGATAAATGAAGGTTTGGTTAAATAAAAGCAATGGATTTCGCTAAGGCAACCTGACGGGTCAAAATGATAAGATAGATAAGGGTTTGGTTGAATCAAAGTGATGGATTTCACTAAGAAAACGAAATGGGTCGAACGGGATGATAAATGAAGGTTTTGTTGAATAAAAGAGATGGATTTCGCTAAGGCAATCAAACGGGTTAATATGATAAGATAGTTAACGGTTTGGTTGAATCAAAGTGATGGATTACGCTAAGGCAACCAAACGGGTTAAAATGAAGTTTTTAATGCATATCGGAATGAATGCGAGAATGGTTATTTTGCCTTAAAAGCGGTCAAGGGGTTAAAACCGGAAAATAAGCGTAAAACGAGTAATGGATACATAGATCAAAAGGTAGTTATCCCGAAGAATGGGATATATATACATAATTGATAATTTTGAAAAATTAATGAAGAATATCAAGTTCGTTTGCTCAAATGAGCAAATGGGTCAAAACCATTAGATTTAAGAAATTAGAAACGAATAGTATAAACACTCGTAATGGAGGTACTATAGGAATGAAAGCAAGAAATAATATTGTACGGACATTTTTCTGCAAGTCCCGAGTTTAGATTTAATGTGCGGAACTTGAAACGGGTCGAACGAACAAGTAAAATAACACAGCAGCAAAAGTGTTGCAGCAAGCAGCGTCGCAGACGCAGTAAGTTTGCCTGACATATTAAATTACTGCCTACGGCAGTAAAGCTCCGACGCAACATTAGATAAGGCGTCGCCAACGCCACCTCAGAACTTCAAATTTCCTGAATTTAATTTTTTGTTTATTTAGTTATGTTGTGTTTTTCCCTTATCCAGAATAATATTAACGAGTTGTAAATTTTTAGAAAAAGGAGATCATAAGTATTCATGGACGAAGATCAAGTCGTGATGAAGAACCGAACATTTCTAAATTTCAAGCTTCCGTGTTGTTATGTACATTTTATGTATCAATTACAGTTTAAAAGGTCTTAAGGTGTTTTTAAATACTTCAAAAAAATATTTGGGTTTTTGAATATAAGTGGGAATTACATTTACTTTTAATGATTGTAAAATTTTATTATGAATCTTTTATATATAGTAAGTATGGGTCTTACACAATATTGTATTTTTTAGTGTGGGAAAAAAAAAGTAATTTTGGATTGGGGTAAAATCGTAATTTGCGAAAAGTTCAAGCGTTGGCAATACTATAATTTTTAAACAGGAGAAAAATCGTAACTTTGAACTTGGGACAAATTCATAATTTTTAACAGGGTTAAAATCGTAATATACCTGTACCAATAGAGAAGTGTCAAACAACTGTCTGACACTATTCCCTCATCTTCTAAATAAATGCATATATAGTAAATTCACCGTAGAAAAAAAATTATGTTTGCTAAAAATGTTATCAACCATTGGAAAATTAGTATCCTTTCATAAGTGATGGACGTAGCTCATTAGAGGCAGTTTTCGAAGAAAGCCCTATTTCAATATTTTTAACTAGTACAAGTTCAAACTTGTGGGGTAGATTGATAAAGATTTCTCTTTTAGATTGATTTCATGGGCTCTAAGGAAGCTTAACATATTCATGGTAAATGCATTGCTTAACTGTCTTTTTGTGTTACGTGGTTTCTAATAATATATTTTATGTTTGTTTTCTAGAGTACAACAAGCATATATGATCTAGCAAGCTTGAAATCAAATCTGAAAATTTCTTATAGGTGTTTGTATGGTTCACAACTCACATATATAATAAGTTGGGATTTTTAGGTCATTTTGACCAAAATCTACACTTTATATAAAAAAGTGTGTGTATATATATACATGAGAAATCCACCTTTTTAATCTTAAAAAATATGGCATAAATGTAATGGATATTAATTTCTCATTACTCTCTCCTAGAATTTAATAATAGTAATAATAATAATAATAATAATAATAATAATAATAATAATAATAATAATAATAATAATAAAAGAACAAATTAGTTTATTTTTTTTTTATCTATATTACATTATAATAGATATTGGAGAGAGATTGTTGAGATGTTGAATTTTTAAGAGTTTTATCAAAGAAGAATGTTAAAGGTCGACATTCAATCTTTCCTGTATGACAAAAAATCGGTAAGAAGAAAAAAGGGTTCTCAAAGAGAAGGAGATTCAAATTTTGAGTCGCATCTAACTTTCAAGTATCCACCAGTCTCTTCATTTTCCCCCTTCACACACACACACCACAAAGAAATAGAGACAAATACTGATGGTGAACGGTGAGTTCAGCTTTAGGGTTTGGTGATAGAACCAACAGCTAAACGAGACTGGATTTGAATCGAAACCCGCTGATCGTGTGACGACAACAGAGGAGTTCTAGGTTTTCAATATTTTAAGTATATTACCTATGTATATGTATATGTATGTAAAACTACAGAAAAGTTTACAATATGAAGTATTGATGAAAAAATAAACAGCTTGGATTTGTTTTGTGTGAAGAAAAATGTTCTAAAATGATTATCTTTATACATACATGTTTGTAACGATATTTAACAAAATAAATTATCATATTTTAACTTCGTTTCTTATTAGGATTTCGTTCAAAGTATAGATGGTACAAATCTGATTCACATGCTATTTTATTTTTGTTAGCAAGTAGTTTAGACAATTAATTGTAAATTACTAAATTTGTTAAACAACACTACATAAAATTTAAAATGTTGTAGACTGTAGACTCTATAGTTTTGTGTTTCTCAAAAAAATAATTTATTTCAAGAAACTTTCATCCCGACAGCTATGAATCAGGGAGATAGAGAGATGTGAGTCTAAAAATGGAACTAATAAAAAATAGCAACTAAAAAGGGATTTATAATGGCACTAAAACTATTAAAATCTGTAATTATAAAGAAAAAAATTGTAATTATAATCTTTTGAACTAATAAAATTGTTTTGTGTTATGTAAAAGTGTAACTTTGGTGAATTTATAAACACCCTAATTTGAATGATTATGTTTTTTTCTTTTTAAATCATGGATGCGGTTTAATTCACTCTAAAAAAAACCTATGTATAATATATAGACCACTTATTTAAAATAAGGGTTAAAAATGTGAACGTGACATTAGAAAAACTGAAACAAACACGCCATAAAAATATTAAGTTTTATCTTGTTATATCTAACTCGTTTAATAAACGAGCCATATTTATTTATATGTTTAATTAAATAAATCACATTTGGATTGTTATATCTTACCTATTTAGTCAACAACTTTTATCAGTGTCTTGTATGCTATCAAATATATATGAGCGAAGAAAATAAATGATTTAATAACCTACAAATTCTTTTGAAATAACTCATCTTTAGGGATTCTAACAAACTAGCTTTTATCCATGTATATATGTAAACTAGTTTAGATAAACTCATCTTAAGATATCCTAAAAAACTATTATATATATATGTATGTATATGTGGTTCTAAGCAAAAGACATTTTTTGGCGAAAACAGAAAGACTACTACTATTTAATATATATATATTATATATTAGAATTAGAAAGTGGATATGAATAGTACCTATAAATAGCATTTGCTAGGATATTTTTTTATTTTTAATATTATTGTTTTCTTAGTTGATAATATTTTCTTTAAACCAATAAAAAAATTGTTTTTAATAATATTTTTTCTTTTATTTATAATAGACTAGAATTTTAGTGTTTTCATTTTCTTAATAATAGTAATTTTCAAAGATTTTTTTAGGCATAAATTTTGTGTGAACTGATTCCATGATGAATCGAATTGATTACAATCAAACAACATAGGTACCAATAGCAATATTAACATAAATGGTAACCATTAACGGATATTTGAATGTATTTTTTTAATTACTTGATTTAACTTTTATAGTATTTTATTCATCATGTATTGATATTTTTTAATAACATACGTTCTATGTTTATAATTTTTCAACATTGCAATATAAATTTTATAGAAAACGGATATTGTGTCACTATTATACCAAACCAAACCGAACCGAGACTAAACAATATATATATATATATATAAATACATATATATCGATACCATTATTTATTTAATTGATTTTGCTTTCAATAAAATGACACCGTATTGATCAACATGGTACATGTACCTGTATTCATTTTTATAGTTTCTTTTTATTAACGAATTCCGTGCCAGTGAACCGAACCAAAACCGACCAAACATTGGTACCGGTAGCTGTATTTTTTTATTGTTTTTGTTTCCGATAAACTGACACCGTATTACTATCATACACTACCGAACAACATCAGTATTGGTACCTATATTCATTTTTATGCTTTCCCGTTTAGATAATTTTTGTATATAAAATTTATCTGCAATGATAAACCAATATCGGTACCAGTACCGTGGCGATATGAACTATCGATACGAGTCGAACAACAGTGGTGTTAGTACAAGTGTTCGTTCTTATCATTTTCGGGCGATGTAAAACAAGTGTTGATTTTTATACCGAGTGCATGTGTCACACCTGTTATGAACGAGCTGATACGATCAAATGCCCATGATAATGTACTGCCGCAACGCGCGACCAAATATATATTAATAATAGAAGCTAACGAATAGTAGTTTTGATATTATAATAATATATAGTTTTTTTAATACTTTTATTATTTTAATATTATATATAGCCTTTTTTATATTTTTATTATTTTAATATTATAATAATAATTAATTTCTTTACTTTTTAACTTTAATCACTTTTTTTTAATCACGAGTTGTGATAAGGTTAGTGTCAATCGGTACTGTTATAAAAAATAGCGGTACGGTCCTGTTCGGTATTGGTAAATGAAGGTACAAATCGGCACCAGCCTGGATATAAAACGCTAAAAGTCGGTACCAAATTGATATTGAGAATATTTTAGTTTCGGTACTGCTACTCGATAACATTTTCTCATCCATAATTACAAGTACCGTACGGAAAAATAACAATATCGTACTACTTCGTTGATTTTCTTCAATTTAATGATTTCTTTTTTAATTTTAGAGATAGGGATGAGTGAAATTTAAAAGCGAAAGAATAACAATCACAAGGGAATCTTAATCTCTAATTATTTTATGGAATTAATTTAACCCTACGTTGATGTAGTGTTATTTGGTTTGAAAAAGTTGAATAAAATTTTGTTCATGCAATACTATTTTTGTATACTAGTATATAGATAATTCATTTCTTCAATTTTAAAAAATAAAATACAAGAAAACAGTTGAAATATAATATTTATTCAATATTTCTAAAATTTTAAAAATTTTATCTAAACAAAATTCATTTATTTATAGAACCTATATATCTATAAATTATGTATATGTATACTTCCTACCTATAATCTAAAAAAATATGAACAAATTAGATTATTGAGTTTTTTATTTATATAACTAGACATTTTTATGTTCTAATAATTTAGTCTTTTATAGTAAACTTCTTAAATGAATATATATATCATTATGCAACAATAAGTTAGCTAAACTATTGAATATTATAGAGTATAATATGTATATAATATTATATTAATTTATTGAACTTTTTATAGACCAACGTATAAATGGACTCAATTCTATCAAAATGTATTGTAAAAATGTTCCTTAACACATGACTAAGGGTTCCACCCAATCATAGATATTAGTGTATATTTATGAGTGAGCTTAGAAGGTATATAAGTTAACTCGTTCAAAAAATAATAATAACTATTCTTTTTAACATTATATAATTATAATAATATTATAGTATGTATTTCATTTTTCAACTTAACTTGTACATCCAAACATGTACATGTAGTTGTTAAAAGTACTTATGAGTTCACATAACAATGATTAAATATTCAAAAAATGTATTGTATTTTGACAAATATCTTATTTGTTAAGACTAAACGCTTAATCAATAAGATTTTCAAAATATTTTATAGTTTGTGTATAGTAATAATAAAACCCTACTTGTATTTTTTCAATGTACATCCAACCAAATTACTTTTATAAAATTATTTATAAAAAAATTTATGAAAAGAACCAATGGGTTTATTTCCATAATTAATCGGAGGGGATGGAGGGTAGTAAAAGTTGGTGCCAACTGTAAGTGAGGACGAGGCCACGACGACAGCTCAACACCTGTCCGTGCTGTTGACTTTTAAGGGTTATGTCGTCTATTATTGTAGACCAATTTACTTCCGATCACTTTGGAAGTCACTCCTGTTACTTTAGACAACTAACCAACACAAACCCTTTTTTAATAAACCGGTAACAGAATCAATTTCGAATATTCACTGGATCAAACGGAGTACTTCGGGGGTAACCTGAGTCCACCATCAATTCCGAAGAAAACCTGGTAAACCCACTAGATCAAACGGAGTAGGCACGGCGGTGAAATTACCGGTAAAACTCATTTGGCTCAAGGATCGAACTTAGGTTTCACTTGGTCTCTTATAATTGCCCACCAGTGCCTCACTCTGTACCAAATGAGAGTTGAACCTATACCTCCCAAGAAAAATGTAAACCTTCCACCACTTGATCTATAATCATTGGCTAACCAAACACAAGCTAAATGATCACAGAAATGTACACACGTTCACTAATAGAGCAACTAATAGAAGCTCCAATTTGATTATAAAAGATCTCATTAATAGATATAGTGATCACCTCAAAAATATCTCATTAATCGAGATAGTCATTAATCAAGATAGTGATCATCTTTTGCTTTTAAAGATGTTTACTAATGAATATTAATATAGTAGCACACACTTCTTTCCCTTTTGAACATCTTGCTCTTGATCTTGACGATGTTATATATCTTCACTCTATGATGTTTCGATTATGAATCAAATATAACTTGAAGAAGAATATATTTTATAGTTTAAGCTTTCAAGAGGATGAGTCAAAGTGTGGGAGGAAAGGTTGGTTAATACCCTAAGAAGATAACGAAAGAACAACATTTGTTTGATACATGTACATGTCCAAGGACCATTCTAGTGCCATACTCTTTTATGTTATCATTTTATTCTTTCAAAAATAAATCCCTTGCAATGGATCCAAAAATAATTTGAAGCTTTCACTAAGATCTTAAGAACCGATAAATCACATGTGGTTGAGTGGGATTGGACGGATGACAAAAATACTCGAGCCTGACGAGTATACTAGAAGCCTGAATCATTTGGAACAGGTATACCCGATACTCGGCGGGTATCAGGCTGGGTATGGGTATGCAAAAAAAATATTTTGCATATGGGACGGGTATCGATACCCATAAACCGAAACTTGACCCGCATCAAGGCTCAGCTTCTATAGTTCTTTATAACCTTTGATAAGGGTGAGGAAGGAAATTTGGACATTGGACGTGAAGTTAAAAGTTGACGCTAAACTCTAGTGAGTCTTAGCGGTTAGGTTAAGTTTTTCTTTAGTCTGTGATCTGTGAGATTTAAATTTAAGACCTTTAAACATAGGTGTTTCTAAAAGTTTTGTCTTTGCTAATAAACTTTGTTATTGTGTCACTTTAAACTACAAGTTGTGCTCAACGAAGCACACTTCTTAAATTTGGCTAGTCTATTAGGTGCCAAACTATATTTAGGCAAAGAACAATTATTGTTAGTTTAATTGGGTAAGGTGGGTATATTGACTTTTCCACAATAGAGCATACATAAAAATGTACATTTTACGAATAAATATATTTTATTCTTGAAATTCTTAGCAATTTTATACAAGTATCTCTTGCTAGTTGTTTGACTTGTTTTGTTTTTGTGCTGAATATTTCTATCTGGTACGAATATCATGCTAATTCTAGTTGGGTAGACCAGATTTTATAAGCAGGAGATAAAACTATTTACAAGTTGTGAGTGACTTTGAAGACTATGATATTATAAGCAGGAGTTAAAACTTTCTACAAGTTGTGAGTTAAAACTACTTTGAAGACCACGATATTAATACTAATATTTTTTTAATATCTGACAACTGAAATAATCTGAAAATTATAATAATTTAAAAGGTAAAAATAAACATTATTCTATATATAATTGAGTAGCTTCTTAGCTACAATGAAAATTAATTTACATATAGGTAACTCACAAACAAATTCATATCCAACCATGTGGAATGTGATGTCATCTTATAAATTCATACATATTTTACATAAAAAATCTAAATTAATATTGTTGTAATTTTAATGAGTTGTGTATTTATTTAATTAATTTCATTTTTTGAGGTAACATTCTTATTTTATAATTAATATTAAATTAAAATGAATAATAAATAGAATTAACTTTTATGAAATAATATGGGTTTAGTATTTGTGGTGTGTGTACATTTACTACAATTAATTGAAAAGTTCGACTTGAAGCAGTCCATAAAATTCTACTACGATTAATAAATACAAAATTGTGGTAAGATGTTGGTTTAACCGTGTTAACACACCATAAGATCTGACTACAATTGATTTCTCAAACAACTTTGGAAGTATCAAAAGAGTTGGAAATGTAGTCGCTCATTATTTTCTCTTAATAGGCGATTGCAAAAATATATAGAAAAATCAGTGCGCTCAAATCACATTAAAAAACGACCCCTGTAACGCAAGGAATCAGTTGTAGTTTATAGTAAATCCAATAGTTTTGTAAAAGAGCCTTCATATTAGTATCTGCTTTAGGTCTTAAAAAAGGTTGAAACCAACCCTAATTTCTTGATTTTTTAAACCGGTCAACTTGTTTAATTAATAAAGTTAAATATTGATAGACCTAGTTATAAAACATTAGTATTGCTATTATGTCTCTTTTTTTTTACTAACCATATCACTTTATGTTTAATAAAATATAATTTAATGATACAATGAATCTTGGATAAGAAAGTTTAGTGACGAAAATAAATACTTAGCAGCCCTCCTTTTATCAACTAGGTTTGGTATACAATGTAGGTAGATCTATAGATGGGATGACTATTGACAACGAGACGGATATTTATTTTATACAATCACATCAAATGTTATATTAAAATTATATTATATTAAACTTTTTTCTTTCAAAAAGTCAATATCTAATTCAAGTTTGATTTTATCATGCATTTGTTATCACAATTCACAAATTGGGTTCGGTCTCGCTTGTTTGATCAAAGAAGTTGGGGCTTTAGCCCATTTACGTCTCTGTTGCAAATAGCTTTATGTCTTTAAGATTATTTTTTTTAAAAAGAAAATGTTCTTGTGCTTCTTTTCTTTCTATTTTGTATAAACTAGGGGCGTGAATTTCTGACACGACTCGGAAACCCGACACGAACCTAACACAAAATTCGTGGGTTTAGGTTTCATCTAAACGGGTTCGGGTCAGTTTTGGGTTGAACACGCGAACCCGTTTAGGTTTACGGGTCAGGTTCGGGTCAACCTGGTCGGGTTGGCGGGTTGACCCGTTTAACACATTTATACTATATTATATTTTTTACAATATATTTTATCTCATAAATTAAATGGGGCGTGTATTTTATGCCATGATTATAACTTAAAAGGAGAAATTAACATAGCTTTTATAATTTAAATATGATATTATTATATACATTTGTGTTTTTTAAGTAATTTTTAATTTTAATATATTAGTTTTAGAAAAAAAATTAAAAAATTCTGGTTAAACGGGTCGTGTTCGGGTCAACCCACAAAACTTCGGGTCGTGTTCGGGTTCATATATATGATACGATTTTCGGGTTCGGGTCGGGTTCGGGTTCGGGTAAATTTTCAGGTTCGGGTCGGGTTGAACGCGCCAACCCGCGAACACGACCCGTTTAGCACCCCTTGCGCCAATGCCCTAGCTTTAGAATGCTCCCGTTTGAGCCAACCTTACGAGTAGCTTTGGAATGCTCCCATTTGTATATGTGTGATAGATTTATGCATAACACTATACATTGTGCTAACATGCACAACAAATGAACCATTCATTTTTTTCAATATTCTGAAAACTTAAAAATAAAAAAATGGTAATCTTTTATTATTTCTTACTCTATTTTTCAACATACTCATATTTAGGTTATGTGTAAGTCATATTGTCTATACACGTGTAAATAATTGATAAAAAACATAAAAACAAACTAGTTTTATAATTTTTATGTACATAATCTATAATCTATGTGTGTATACATAATAAGTACATATTGTCTAAAATATGAATCGTTAGTCAATACATTAAACAATCCAACTTTCTTATTTTTGTTCTCCCAATATTATAGTGTTTTTAAGAATTCTCACCCTAGATGTAACTAAAATATATACCTATATCATCTTTTTAAATACATTCACAACTAGTTTTTGCCTCGCGTGCGTTGCGGGGCACCGAGTCAAATATTTCTCTCTCGTGACATGTATGTCTGTGTTTCGATTACTTGTACATACTACTCATAACACGATCTCAAAAAATTACGTTGAATCAACCGATTAAAACAAAACACTACCATATTTTTACCAAAAAACTAAAACGATGGAAATACTATAAGTTACTGAGGGAAAAATTGTATTTTTCAGGACAAATGAGCGTGTATCAGGCAGTCGTCTGACAGAATAAAAATTACACCGAGTCAAACAATTAAAATATAACACTATCATAGTTTTGTCAAAAAAAGAATAATAAAACGATCACATGACCGTAATTTTACACCGGGAGCAAAATCATAATTTAATGAGGAAAATAAACAAAAAAGATGGCAAAACTGTAAATTTAAACTGAGGGTAGAATTTTAACTGAGAGGAAAAAAACAAAACTAATGACAAAACTGTAAATTTAAACGAGCCAAAATCATACTTTTGTTGGACCTGCCTGACACTATTGGCCGCAGTCCATTTTAACCAATAGCAAGGAAACACTATTCGCTATCACGATTTTTGTAGTCATATAGTAAATAAATAAGGGGAAGTGAATATGTGGTTGTTTCGCATCTAAGCTTGGATGTGAAACCATCCAAAATTTGTTTAAAATCCATAATAACCTACGTCTTTCTAATTTGTAAAACCAACATCCCATTCCAATAACCCCAAATCCTATCTGATTTACATCGAATATTAAGGTAATATTGAACTGAATTCGCTCGTTCAACTGAAAAAATCTATTGAATTTTAATCTGGTAAACCATGCTTCAGTGGTTGTTTGTTAGAGAAATTGTGAAATGGTTTCTCTTCTATGTTCATTTGCCCTTCTCAATTTCCGAACCTGTTTTCTTTTTTAATATGGGCTAATCGTTATCCATAAAATTTACCATCACATCAATACTTCTAGAATTTAAGACATTTTTGTGTAGCATGAGGAGTATTAATACACTTTACATATCATATCAAATTACCTCCATGACCGACCAGACGAAAATCAAATTAACGAGTTCGAATTACGGTAGAACAATTGATCTTGGCGATTGGATTGATCAAAATCAACTGTTATTTGTTGGATGTCAAAGTTAATAATATTGGAATTTGTTGAATGTTTCGCATCTTAGCCTGGATACGAAACAGCCATATATTCACTTTGCCAAATAAATAAATGTTAACAAATCCGTAATCCAAACAAATAAAACGAAAATAAAAATAAAATTAGGCCGGTAATGATAGACTAGAAAAAAAAGAAGGCAAAAAAGCGAAGATCCTAATTACTTAAAGGACTATTCACGAAACATTGCCTCATAACGAAAACTTTGCCCTAGCAACATAAAAACCAGCAGCCGGCGTTAATTAATATTCATATCGTCTCCGTCTGCATCTCTCGTTCATCTTCCTCATCGTCTGCATCTTTTCTGCAGATTTTACAGGTATATTCATGCAAATCTTGTGTTTTCACATCAATTTCAGTCTTAATTCGAAGTATTCTGTTAGATCTCAGCTTATTTACACTTAAAATCATTGCTTTTAACTGCGTTACTGTTGATTCAACTTGTTTTCGACCTTTAATTGGATAATTAGGTGAGTAATACTCTTAGTTGCAGCATTCTGTTAGGAGGATTATGCGTACGGCTTTAAGTTTCTGTGTAGTTGTTTATTGGAATTAGGGTTTTGTATTGAACTTTATAGCTTTATTCTTTATGTGTAGGTTTTCTTTCAATTAAGTTTTATATTAAGTGGTGTTATGTAGTAGTTGTACCTGTTATAGTTTTTTTTTGTTTTTTGTTTTGTTTTTGTATGAAGCTAAGCTGTTGGAAGCTCGTTGGTGAATTGCGTTGTATAGTGAAGTGTCATCTTTGTGAGCTTTTGTTGTTGTATCACTGATTTAGGCGTAGTTTAGTGACTGTAATTTATAATAAGAAGATTGAAAACTGGATTTTACAGCTAGTGTTTTGTAATTATTCAGCTATTTTGTTACTAAAGCTGTAGGTAAGAATTTGGATTGGATGTTAATGGGTAACTTGCATAGTGCTTACTTATTAATGTGTGGATTTTGTCACCCAACTTTAGACCAAAATGTATTAGGTTATACTTATAGCTTAGGGAATTGAATTGTAATATGGGCACCTATATAAGCACATCACATGTGTAACCCTAATCACAACAGTATAATAAAAATATATATATTTAGTGATTATAAGTCCCAAGATTTTAGGTGCTGGAATTGCAAAGGAAGTGTGAAGTCTGAATTTTTTTTGCCTACATGGTTGCTCATTTGTTAATTAGTTGATGGAAAATCTTTTGTCAATTTCTGTTCTGTTATGTATAATTTCGTTAACACTTATCTTGCTTGTGTGAGACATTCATGTGCCTGTTCATTGATACGTGTTTTCTTTATCTTAAACAGGGCTAAGTGAATGGGCGGAAGGAGCTACTCGCCTTCTCCACCTCCCAGGGGTGGTCATGGGAGAAGGGGAAGAAGCCCTAGTCCCAGAGGTCGCTATGGCGGCGGCGGTGGTTATGGTGGCGGTGGAGGCAGCCGTGGCCGTGAAAGAGATCTTCCAACCAGTCTTCTTGTTCGCAATCTTCGTCATGATTGCCGGTTTGTTCTTACTTTTTTATTCTTTATTAACATTTATAACAAGATGATCTGTTATTTTAACTAATCGTTTATGCTTGCAGCCCTGAAGACCTCCGGAGGCCATTTGGACAATTTGGTCCCCTAAAGGACATCTATTTGCCAAGAGATTATTATAGCGGGTGAGCTGGCATAGTCTTAACATTCATGATCTTTGTGTCATACTGTTATTGCTATTAGGTTTACTTGAGTTCGATATTATTACTATATATCGCGCTTTTCTAACACAATAAAAAACTTCTACAAAATCCATCAATTTATTTGACCTAGAACCCTTGATATCTTAAATTTAGAAATATTTTTAATGCTTACATGTGATGGTGGCTTGATTTTATTTTTTTAATAAATTTGATCATAGCATCTCATATCTTCAATTGGGTATATGAGTTGTTGAGATGCAACAATGAAGTGAGGTAAAACATTTTGAAGACATCAATGAGTATTAAGGGCTCTGTGAAATATTCCAGTTGTAGGGAGTTCAAGTAGAGTAAGAGTTTTGTTCAAGATGGGTGTTATATGGTAGTGAAGATGTCAAGATTTCCTCAAGTCTTGAAGAATTTCAAGTCATATTTATATTCACATTTTGCAAGGTCAGCAGCCATGTGCCTGCTTTATCTGCTTGTCATGATGACCTTTTCAAAGTTACCGAAATTTTGGTATTTGTATTTTTTTTACCGACAAGGGGCTGTTTGAAAAATCTTTTTTTCTATTTCTTTTAATTTTATGGTTCCAACTTTTTGTTAAATAGAAGGATAATGAGAGTTGTTAATAAATCACAAATTCTGTCAAAATTTGTTGCTGACAGAATCTTGAGTTTTACAAAAAGCCCCAAACGAATATCGTGTTTAATTCTGATTGTTAAAGGTACAGATTTTAATGCAAGTTTTTAATTTTTTTTACAGGGAGCCAAGAGGGTTTGGTTTTGTTCAATTTCTAGATCCCGCTGATGCTGCAGAAGCAAAATACCAGATGGATGGTCAGGTTCTTCTCGGTCGACAGATGACAGTTGTCTTTGCAGAAGAAAACCGCAAGAAGCCAACTGACATGCGAAGCAGGGAGCGAAGGTAGCTTTGTTTTAATATTTTGAATTAATAGTTTAATTCAATGATAATGTTTCCATGAATATTTAGTTTTGGGGATATATTATTGCAGAGGCAGTGGCAGTGGCAGGTTCAATGACCGCAGGCGCTCACCACCACGTCGCTACTCCCGCTCACCGCCACGTCGCTTCTCCCGCTCACCGCCACGTCGCTACTCTCGATCACGATCTCACAGCCGTGAGTACTCTCCTCCCCAAAGCGAAAGCAACACACGAGGTATGCTTCATCACGTTAAATATATGTTTTTTGAACTTTTTTGCATGCTGTCATGAACCTTATGATTTGCTGATTTTTGTGGGTAGGTCTATTTCACCTCAAGAGAAAAGGCATAGCCGAGAAAGGTCACTCTCACAGTCTCCGGTTAGAGAGCGGTCTCCACCTTATGATGGTTCTCCAAGAAGCCGCAGTAGGTCTCCACCTTACAACGGGTCAAGGAGCCAAAACCGCAGTCCTGAAAGGGAGCGGCTGCCACCAAGGGACCACAGTCCTGCAAGGGAGCGACAGGCACCAAGGGATCTAAGCCGTAGTCGTAGTGCTAGCCCTGATGCACGTGACTACCCCAGGGGTGAACCTGATGTGTTTTAAGTTTTGTGGTTATGGCTTGTCTGGAGAAACTCATGTTGCTAGACAATGGTAATTGTACTCTTATGGTGATGTACTCTGAATGTTTTGATTTAAGGGATTTTATTAATTAAGCACTCATCCCTTTCTTAATAGATGAATGTTTGATTGATGATATTTGATATTAATCATAAAAGAAATAGCAGGATTATGTAACATATAAAAATCTATGTCGGTCTGCCAATGATTTGTTTTTCCTAACTTTCAAAAACATAACGATAACTTTATACGGATATTTTTTACTTTTAGAAGTGAGTATTACAACGATATTTGGATTTGTATGATGTCGATTTTGACCAAACATCGATACTTGTATCTGCATTATCGGAAGCGTTACTGGAATTTGTTTTTAAGGTTTTCGATTGATGTAAGGAAACCATTTGATTTCTTTTTGGGTATATTGCAATCCTTTTTTTTGTCCTCTTTCGGTTGCTATGTCGAGTGACGAAACCAAACCGTATCAGTGTTGTAACGTACCGAAACCATTATTGACTGGAATGTTATTTTTAACATTGCGTTTGTTTCCATTTAACTGCTGTTTAAAATCAGTCTGCCCTGCCATGAAGCGCGGATAGCATGTGCCGGTACTATAACAAACCAAACCAATGCTGATGGATTCCCATCGCACCCTCGTGGCAACACACGGTTTGAAACCCGCTACTGCATCTATTCATCTGACCATACTTTAATTGATCATTTAAAAACAGTTATTTAAAACGTAAATGGATCCATGTCCGCTCATGGACCCTTGTGGTTTCACTTGAACCAACCAACAAGAACCATTTCTAAGTGAACCACCAACCAACACGTTCTTTGGAATGAACCAAATCACCCACTAGCCAGATCAACGCGAACAGTCGCACCTCTCTTCTGACTCACTGTTGCGATCCATGGAAGCACCCAATGTGTTCAAATCTCGCAGCCTTTGTGAACCAAAACAAACCATAGTGTCCATAAACCGCACAATTTGATCTGTCCAGCAAGAACCGTCAAGTTGACCACCTGAACCAACTATCATAGTCCTGAACCATGTTTGACTGTTACTATTAAAATTATAAAGTCGGTTCTCAACTGTTTCGTGGCAATGCAAGCGTGCAAAGTGACATGAAACCTTCAGCTAAAACCGCTGACTTCATTATCATATATTATACACTATCCAAAAGATAGAAACCTTCAAATAAAACCCCTGAATTTGGACCATCAATTTCAGGTTCAAGAATAGATAAGCTAACTGATGCACTTATAATAAAATAGTAAAAGAGTGTTTGGGTTGAACAAATATTCCAAAACTACACACCAAATCTAATTTCTCTGTAAATAAACCCACAAGTTTTCGTGTACAAATTCTAAACAAAATATACAAGAACCTTTAAACACTCGATCTGTCAGCTCATTACCCGAAAACAAGCCCGCAACAGACAACTTACAACGGAGGACAAGAAAAACACAAAAAAAGACCCGAACCTAAACCGACTCGACTTCAGCATCCTTCTTTTGTATAAACGGGCTCTTGCCATATTTTTGTGTTCTTTTTCGGGTCATCGGTGAGGCTGAGATCTGTATCGGTCTCCTTGTAAGTTTTTATATATGTTTTCGCTCCAGCAAGTATAAGCCTTTCTATCATGAACAACTGGTAGTTATTTTCTACTACCGGGTCTAAAATCCTGCTATAATTTGACGAATAAGCTAGTTTGTACCTGTAATTATCCATCAAAAATAATATATATGAACTATAATCCCATAGATTATATACAAATGTTAAATATAATTGTAAGTTGTAACACGTTACCTCACAGAAAGAGGGGAAAAGAAATTTGGTGTCCTCTCATTAGACGCGATAAATAGCGTCCGTCCAGGTGGGACCCAGTCCGCTATTCTACAGAGAATAAACTGAGGACGCGTGTCTCGGTCAAGATGAGGATGAAGGGTCCTATCAACACCAAACCGGTCTTTTCTTGTTTTTAAAATATCACCTCGACGAACATGAATAGCATCATAATCACCAAGAAGTGACATAATCTGGATCAATTCAGCATAAATGAACCAAATATATAAGAATACTTTGGTAACAAAATGAGTCGGGTTGGTAAAATATGTACAAATATACTAACATACCTTCTCTGCTGCATCTCTAAGCTTTTTGGCAGCCATTGAAGGAAGATACGAGTGCGGTAACAATACAGCACTGCGGTTATTCCGATCCTTACATTCCATGAACCTGAATGATTATGGTGATTAATACCTACACACAACACAAAATAATAAATCCAAAAGACACCTAAACTAACAAGAAACTTTTCTTATTTGGACCATGATCATCTACACTGCATCATGCTTATATCTATAATTCTATATTAATACTTATTTACGCATATGCTGGAGTTTATTTGGAGTTTATTGTTACCATGACAAATGATTTGCGGTTCGATTAATAAGCAGAATCTTGGAATATTGACTTTTTTCTTTAAGATCGGCCCGGCTAACTCCTTCCACATGAGCGACTCCTCTTGATCCCAACTTCATACTTGTCGACATTACTTGGAACCATTTTTTTGAATTATCCAAAATTACGGGCACCTTGTTGGATATAAGATCCAGATCGTACAAGGAGTCCATTGCACAAGAGCTCGCAGCCCACCTGACATAACAGTAACTTATACATTACTTATAGCAAAAAATGAATGGATAATTGGATACCATAATGTGAAGCATAGATCATAAGCGCCTGATTCCCGTATAGCAGAGGACTCATGTTCGCATCATGTGTCCACTGGTTTCCGGTCTAATCTCCTGAAAGCCATCAACACTAGGGTGTCAATCGTGTCGGGTTGGCGGGTTGAAATGTGCAACACAAACCCGACCCATATTATTATTCGTGTCAAAGATTTCAACCCTAACCAGCACACACATACATTTGCTCAGCTCAAACACGACCCCTTTAACCCAGTTTTTTAAATGATTCATACATGTTGACAAGTTATAAGCAGGTAATCGGTAACATGTTTAATGGTGAGTACAAGTGTGACAAGTATATAATATGGTGTGAAAAAAACTAACATTATTATGACTAAGTGACTAACCATATAAAATAGAAACAGAAAAAAACAAAAATAAAGTTATATACAAGTTTCTTTTTTCTAAATACATATACGGGTTAACCTGATCGCGACCTGTTTTTTTAAACGGGTCAACCCGAACACAACCCATTTTTAGCGGGTCGTGCTATTGACCCAAAACCTTTTTATTCGTTCGTGTCGTGTTCTGATATTGTCAAGAATTTCAGCCCTACACAAGGCAAGCTGCTATTTACCTAATCCCGTTGTAGGTCTGGAAAAAAAGAAGTCACCTTTCCTCTGAAGTAACATTGTCTGAATGATGCAGGATTCCTTTGTTATTATGTATTGGATTTATACACATCCTGGAAGGCATCACAAATGTTCTGCAACAACACATGAACACAAAGATTTAAAATCACATTAACTCGGTTAAAAATTTAATAAAATCTATACACAAAACAAAAAAAGATTAAAAAAAATCTGGATCTTGTTCTACCAATCCTAATCTCAACAACCCAAATCCATTTTCACAAAATCAAGTGAAATATTCCAACAATTTGCACTTAAATTCAACAAAATAACTTAAAAATCAAACCTTTTTAACACAATTGCTTCTTCAAGAGCACAACGGAGGCTGGATTCCTGATGACCGAGACCTTCGCACGACTCACAGTGTTTTCCGGGACAGTCAATTCGGTTTCCCCAATACAAAAACTTCTCTGAATCACTGTGATGAATGCGGTTATTATGATTGTTGAACTGTAAAATGGGGGTTTGAAGTGGGTTTGATCCGGTGGTTGAGAGTAGAGATGAGAAGAGGTAGAGGAGTGCGATTGCGGAGATGGTGACTGTGAGGAGCCAGATTGGGGATCTGGATTTGGGTTTGGTTCTCGAGAGCTTGGAGATCGCCATTGTTGTGATGGAAGAGGTAATAGGTGGGTTTATAGATGTGAAAAGAAGGGTTATGTTTGACAAAATTTTAGTTGAGAAAATAAGGTTTTGAGGGGTTGTATTCACGGTATAATTCGATCGAAATTGTAGATAAATAAATAAATATGTTTAAGGATTTGATTTACATGGCATCTTCTAGGTTTAAAGTTCGAGTCGGTGGTCTTACTGAAACCAGCATCTCTATTCCGGAGATATAGGTAAGACTGTCTACATCTTACTCTCTTCCGACCCTATCTTAGCTATGCTATTGTTGAGGTTTACTGAGTATGATGATGATTTTGGATGACTGTCGTGAGTGTCATGCAAAAACCTAAATAGTTATGATAAGCAGGGTATCAATCCAGGGGGTATGGTGGAAAGTGTTATGGATTAAGTAATGATTAGCTAATTGCAAAAATGTAAACTCGGTTGTTTGGTTGTTGGTTTAACTAACGAATTCTAAAACAAAGTTGTAAACAGTTGGAGGAAACAATGGTTCCTCCGAATTTTAGATTCAAGCAACACCGGTTATATGTTTGATTGTTTACAATCACATAGACATAATTGTATAATCTGATTAATTGATTGTGATAATCCAAAGACTACTTACTTCAATTGCGTACAATGAAAGGTTAGCATATGAATTGCCAATTGTAATTACTAACCCTAACCCTTATCAAATATATCCCAATTACTAGAAATCTCGAGAGTTGAATGAGTTCGAATTAAGAATTAAAGTAAAAACAAACCGTTTACAAATAAATTAAATCAAATCAACTGGTAAAAAGCATCGAATGCTTAGATTACCAGATTCTAAAAGAGTTCAACGCATATACCTAGTTCACTTACAAGAATCCTCCACCCGGAGGAAACTACTAGGAGGTTAGCTGCTCATCTCGGTTGTATGATCTTCACGTGCTTGATGAACGGATGAATTCATGATCTCAATGTTTGATTTGGTGAAGAGTATGATGAAATCGAGGTGAAAGCTCCAAACTTTGTGCCTTTTGATCCCAATTTTCGTCCAAGGAAGTGATAACCCTAACTAGGGTTATAAAGTTCATCTTTATACTTTCAAAATAAGACTTTGCGTGTTTTTCCGGAGGCACCACCGTAGCCTACGGTCGTCCACCGTAGGTTACGGTACTATGTTTCTGCTTTTTATGTTACGCCAGACCGTAGATACGGTCTTCTACCGTAGGTTACGGTAGAAACATTCTGAATACTTTCTGTTTGCTAGAGGTTACAGTACCTAGACCATAGCCTACGGCGAGATCTACAAATGCCTTTGTTTCACAACTCAACTTTCCTATAATGATCCGACGGCCCCTGGACTTTGTTGTTTTGCGTTTCCTGAACATTTGAACTATCTCTTGACCCAAAACAAGTCCCGAATGCTGTAATATATCTCGACGATCATCCTTGCTTAATCCCTTGCACCACTAAGCCTTCCAACTTTACTGTTTTATACGGTTAACCTGTAAAACCACAAGAACTCGTACTTATCAGATTCGAGACACTTAACCACTTAAAACACAATAAATCGCATCATATAACACACAATAAGACACGTGTTATCTTATTAACAAGTCTAATCACGCATTAACTAAGATTGTAGGTATACGGTCAACTTAAACCCAACCACCAGTTTCCAAGCCCTTATTCATAATTCTTTAAGTTCAAGTGCATTATTCATCTATGGGTCTCACACTCAAAAGACTACAACGCTACTTACTCCCGTTTTGAGCTTATGAAATTACTGTCTTATATAACAAGCTTTATATATTTCTGATTAAACTATGATGGATAATGAATGATGGTCATGAGCTTCGACATACTTTTGTAAACGATCAACTTAGCGGACATACCATACCCGAGTCACCATCCCAGTGGTTAATGCCATAAATTTCACATATTTGTCTTTTCTTTTCTAACTCCACCTAGAGGGTATGTACCACATGAGTCACCATCTCCGTGACAATACCATAGGCTTTGTCAATACATAACTAGCTCAATATAATGGATAGATTGAATTTTTTCAGGCGCTACCTTGTTTCGGATTTATTTTTATAAAAAGAAACAGATGTGCCATTTAATCGGAATACTTATAAGCTTTTTATTTATAATAGTAACTCTTATACTCTCTACAGTTTCGGTATTGCTATAACTCCTAAGGCGAGAACCCACAAGATTCTTAATATTTAAGTATATTATATCAATCCTAAGGAACCTTTCAACCGGCTGGGCCGACCCACATATCCTAAGTTAGATGCGTTTTCGAACGTTTTATCATCTCATATGTATAATAATTGAAAGTCAACAATCTGATTTTGCCTATCATTTTCCATTTTGTTGCAAAAATCTTTACGAGACATTTTCAAATTGTTCAAAATTTTTCAATTTTTACAAATTCAACCAATTCAAGCATTTGAAATCATCACACATACCAACCCTATCTCGAGTTACCGCATCCCCACACTTGGGATACATTGTCCCCAATGTATAGTGCAATTTATAATCCGAACTCGAGATATACCACTTACAAACCATAAATGGCTAATGACCTAATCGGCTCACCAAACGACACCACTCCCAATCACAATGGATCACAACACCAAATGCACAAAAACAAATAAAATGCAAGATAGAGAAACGCATGCACCTGATTAGAAAATCAGTGAGTGTCTATAGTAGTGCGGCTGCTGCGATCTAACCGGAGTATACGCATCCCATGGATTCTTTGATAGCTCACCGGGGATGTTTCAAAACATCCTCACACTTGAATCATTGCATCCGTGAGGATTGAACGTAATAACCTGCCAAAACAAAACACACACCAAAACAAAGCAACCAATACAAGACTCTACATCCTCGGGCTACCTCCCGAGAGCGCTAAGTTTTAGGTCTTCAGCCAGACCGTACCTGACGTGCTCAGGGTGGTTCAGATGCCTGCTTGCCTCCCCACTGCTCTACATATAACTCCATCCAGTTGCTCGGGAGTTTTGTAGCTTCACACCAGTTGGGGTCTAATTCAGCTTCATTGCCCTGTCCGAACCCACCATCTGGTGGTTTTCTCTCATCCGTTCTCTTTCTCACATCTGCCTTTCTCACCTGGCTTCCATTTGTCTCCACCTTAGACCTGTGACACTCAATACCACCCACATCTAACATACCCTTGCTTGCACATGAAACTGACTCATTAGTAGCAACTATACTAAGTAATTGATATTGAAAACACATCAAAGAACGCTTATGATTTTCATAACTCATCGCGACTAAGCCCTTCTGCAGTCGATATGTGCATTAGCTATGTGTAAAAACGGTCGACCCAATACCACCTGTGGCTGTTCGTATGTCTTTGATGGTGCATAGTGTATCACCATGAAGTCCACCGGGTAGTAGAATTCGCCAAGTTGGATTATCACGTCCTTCACAACCCCTCAGGGTTATTTCCAACTCGCGTAAGCAAATACCACCATATTGTCAACTGCTTGTAGAGGGCCAAAGTCGTACCGGTCATACAGGCTACCGGGGAGAACATTCATCCCCGCTCCATAATCCAACAATACTTTGTGGATTTTTAATTTTCCAACTCAAATCGGGACAACTAGTTCCCCTGGATCAAGTCTACTTCTTTCCTCACTTGTTTCAGTCATAACTGCAATCACTTGCGAAACAGAAGAAGTTAAAGATATATCATTTAAATTATTTTTAGGAACGAAAATTACCTCGCTGATTGGTATGTTTTTTACACTCTTGGGGTTCGTTTGAGTGTCACTCGACAACTGTCCTTTCTGTTGTTTCAATGTCGCTACCTCGCTGGCCAACTGCCCCATCTGCGTTGTTGATGATTGAATAGCTTTATCACGAATCTCATCCTTTTGTGCCTGTGCGTCATCCAACTGATTCTTCCTTTGCATTTCTTGCTACATGGCCTTTAATATTTCCATAACCTCGCCATTTCCCTGACCACTTCCCTGCTGGTAATTTCTTTGATAACCAAAGTTGTTGCTCCCTTAATAATAGTTTGATTACGAGGCTGGAAAAATTGTTTATTACCTTGAAAACCCGAATATCTATTCCCATTACCTTGCAACATATTTACCTCATCATGCACACCTACAATACTAGGGCACTGATCAGCTATGTGCCTAGATCCCCACAATGCCCACACATTGGGAAATGTCCCCAGCTTCAGGTGTATTCTCAACTGCCCTCACCACTGACTGCCGACCTCTTCTAGATGATTGAGCCTTTCGCTTCGAAGTGCTCGCCATTTTCTCCAAGTAATCCCAATCTATATGCTCGTAATTTATACTGAATGTGCCATTCGATATAGAGCTGAGATCACGAGCATCTTCAGCTGTCAACCCCTCGTGAAAAGCATTAAGTAACTCCCACAGTTGTATGCCATGATGTAGGCAGTTCTTCAACAACATCTTGAATCAGTTGAAAGATTCATGAAATAACTCACCTGATTGTTGTTGGAAGTTCCGGATGTCCTTACGAGCCTCATTGGTCCTTTGTGGCGTATAGAATTCATCCAAAAACAACCACTGCATGTCGGGCCATGTGAAAATCAAGGCGGATGGTAACGAGTGGAACAATTGTTGTGCCTTGTCTTCTAATGTGAATTGGAAGAGTACCAATTTCACGTCACCCGGTGTGAAACCTTGGCCCTCGATGGTATTGCAACAGACATCATAAGCAGCAATGTGTAGGTATGGTTCTTCAGTAGCCAACCCGTGGTACTTAGGCAAGCTAGAAATGGACTATGCTCGTACCTCGAATGACCGACCTCGTAATTAAGGAATGAATACCGGTGAGGGATTATTAACAATGGGGGGGGGGGGGTTTAAAGTGACTCTCAATGCCCCTCACCGGTCCCTGATCATATCTTCTTGGGATACCTTTAGGTTGGTTGACCGGTGGAACCAAATTTCTTGGAAGTGGCCTTTGTTGAACCGACATTTGCTGCACCGGTGGTGGTAATGGAATGTCTAGGGGTCTTCCATGAATTGGTTGTTGATTAATCGGATATGGTTAATTAACATTCTGTTGGTACCCAAACGTACCTGGATTCCCTCTTTCGAAAAATCCCAAACCCGTGTTGATTCCTTCATAATTTCCCACAGGCATCACTTGCCTCTCATGTTGATTCCCATAACTGTCATATTCCTCATAATCGTCTCCTAATTCCCTTGAACTATTCCATTGATCGAACATCGAAGTTCTGAATGAGAATTGTTGTTGTTGAGTGGGTTGATAAGGGGAAGGCTGGGTGGTAAAGGAATTGATGTTGATGAATTAAGGGTCGAGTCTGAATTGGTGGAATGATGGTATCATCGGCAACAATCCTCACATATGGTGAAGAATGTTGGGCATTAAACATTTGGGTAAATGATGGGTACTGAAGATATGTTGATTGGGTCGAGATTAGTGGTAGGTTGTCTAGGTTGGGGAACGGTAGCGGTGGCATCGGTGGGAGCTGAGTGTTGGAAGGGTGGGTGGATTGTGATGGTGGTTGGGATGGTATCGAGGTGTTCGGTGAAGGTTGACTAGGCGTTGGTGTGAACTGGGTTTGTGGAAGTGAGGCTTCGGTTTGCTTATATGGGTTGCTTGAATTCTCCATGGTTTTGAGGTTCGATGATGGTGATTGCACTATCTTGATCTCTCGATGCAAAACTTGGGTTTGCACCGAATATTTCACATAGTGCTTTTAATCAATCTGATTTATTTCGTACCCTTCGCTCAATGAGAAAATGAGTCCAATTCTAAGGGATCAAACCTATGGGACTTAAGGAATAATATAAAAAAAGAGAGGGAAAAATATTCATATTAAATAAATCAAAATCAATAAAATAAGTAAATAAAAATGAAGTAGAAGAACTCAGATTCCAAATGAACAAATTCAAACTTGAAAAGCTATCCTCTCGATTTCTAGATCAAAGATTAACGGTGACGACTTCCCAGCTTTTCGAGTATGATGCATACATTTCCAAATTCACCTGCAAAGCACAAAAAAGAAAACCTCGCGTAAATCTGAACAAAACTGAAATAAACACTATTTTTGGGTTTTTTAATTATTTTTAAAAAAATACTTAAAGCAAAACACTTTGCGCACAACTCCCCGGCAACTTGCCATTTGGATGACTATCGTGAGTGTCATGCAAAAACCTAACTAACCTAAATAGTTAGGGTAAGCAGGGTATCAATCCAGGGGGTATGGTGGAAAGTGTTATGGATTAAGTAATGATTAGCTAATTGCAAAAATGTAAACTCGGTTGTTTGGTTGTTGGTTTAACTAACGAATTCTAAAACAAAGTTGTAAAAGGTTGGATGAAACAATAGTTCCTCCGGATTTTAGATTCAAAGCAACACCTGGTATATGTTTGATTGTTTACAATTACATAGACATAATTGTATAATCTGATTAATTGATTGTGATAATCCAAAGACTACTTACTTCAATTGCGTACAATGAAAGGTTATCATATGAATTACCAATTGTAATTACTAACCCTAACCCTTATCAAATGTATCCCAATTACTAGAAATCTTGGGAATTAAATGAGTTCGAATTAAGAATTAAAGTAAAAACAACCGTTTAGAAATCGATTATATCAAATCAACTGGTATAAAACATCGAATGCTTAGATTACCAGATTCTAATAAGAGTTCAACACATAAACCTAGTTCACTTACAAGAATCCTCCACCCGGAGGAAACCACTAGGCGATTAGTCGCTCATCTCGGTTTTATGATCTTCACGTGCTTGATGAATGGATGAATTCATGATCTCAACACTTGATTTGGTTAACAGTATGATGAAATCGAGGTGAAAGCTCCAAACTTTATGCCTTTTGATCCCAATTTTCGTCCAAGGAAGTGATAACCCTAACTAGGGTTATAAAATTCATCTTTATAATTTCAAAATAAGACTTTGTGTGTTTTTCTGGAGGCACCACAGTAGCCTACGACCGTCCACCTTAGGTTACGGTACTATGTTTCTGCTTCTTATGTTATGCCAAATCGTAGCCTACGGTCTTCTACCGTAGGTTACGGTGGAAACATTCTGAATACTTTTTGTTTGCAAGACACAACCGTAGGTTATGGTACCCAGACCGTAGCCTACCTAGAGATCTCCAAATGCCTTTGTTTCAGAACTTGACTTTCCTATAATGACCGACGGCCCCTAGACTTCGTTGTTTCGCATTTCTTAAACATTTGACCTATCTCTTTGATGCGTGGTCGAAAACCGATGTTCCTATTAAGCATAAGTTAATGTCTTATGTAACTTTTAGTCTCGAATAGCCTAATTTTGATTGGATTAGTGTTTTACATGTTTACGAAGTTAAATGAGCTATTTGGGAGCGTTTTGGAGCATCGGGGTGGAAAACGGCTCAACTGGGATCGCGAAATGGAAAAAGAGGAAACCAAGGATTAGAGAGGCCGTCGCCGACGCCCCTCAGATATTTCCGTCGGCAAAAAATGGTCGTAGGTAGTAGGTTAGAGCGTCGGAGGAAAACCAGAATATCTATGGGTCGTCGGCGACGCAATCATCATTGTGTTTGGCCATTTTCAAAGGAGTTACGAATTTGTGAAGGTTTGAACTTGTTCTTGGAGCCAATAATCACCCAAGCACCATCTCCATCACCATTATCTCAATCATCATCATCATCATCGATCATAACCCTAATCCAATTCCATCATCATCCTCCTTTAATCTCCAATCCATCCATCATCATCACCACTCCTAAACCCTAATCATCATTCATCTTCACCATCAAGCTTCAAGATATCAATGTTCAAGCTATCATCAATCGTTGATCAAGTCCCATTCACAATGAGCGGCTAATTTCCTTGGGTTTCACCCTGGTGTAGGTTTTGTAAGTTCTAGGGTTTGACATTGTTTTGAGTATTGATTTGTAACAATTTGTGCTTTGATCTTGAAACCTTTGATAATTGACTTGCATTTGTATTGAATTCATGAATTGTCGAATGAAGATTACATTTGACTTTGTGAAATGTTTATGTGCAAGCCTTGTCTAGGTTAGAGTTTACTTGTTTGTGATAACAAAGTGCATTGTAGTCCGTTGGTCATAACGTCAATAGCTTTTGGCATCTAAATCACGTAACGCTAAACTTGTTGGTCATTGTTACAAAGGTATTGAACTTAAAACGTGTAGGAATCCTAGGATCTACATTATCGAACCGGGTGTGAACCTTGTTCTCAAATTATTGTTTTAATCAAGTAATCAAGTTTTCGTGTATTTGTGCAAGTTAGTAGTTAAGCAATCAAATCAACTTTTTCGGATCATTCCGACATCCTTTTTCAAACAAACAAAATTAATCAAAGTATTAGCAAGCTTCATAAAAAGTGACAACACTTGTAAAAATCAATCTTGTCCGCACGCAAACCACAAACTCTTTGTGGTTCGACCCCTTACTACCACTAACACATTGTTAAGGGTAATTTAGGTTTATGTATTTTATCATTGATCGGGGCGCGACACTCCGATCAAATTTTAGCACCGTTGCCGGGGAGTTCGTGCGCTTTGTGTTTGGATTTGTTTGATTTTGTGATTAAGTGTCTAAAGTGCTTGTTTCTTTATATCGTCTTTGCTTTTGTGTTACGCAAGTGTGTTACTTGTGTAGGTTACAGGTAGTGCATGCATACACGAAACTCCGGGAGGACCTCGCCGTTAGTGTTTCGAACCGGAGATTGAGCGGGTTGTTCAAAGAAACCTAGCCAACCGGTTAGAGGCAATCCTTGTCTCTAATCCACCCAACATCAACTCACCACCTACACCATCTTTTGGACCCATTCCAATGGATCCTCAAAACTCCAACCAACCCAACAACCAAAACCAATACTACGATTACCCACCCCAAAACTAAATTACACAAAACCATCAATCGTGGGGTGGTAACAACTCAAGACCACCAACACCACCATTCCAAGCTCGTAGCCGAAACCAAAACAACCGCCAACGTACACCCACACCTCCACCTCCAAACCAAAATCGACAAAACCCATTTCCTCCTAATCTCAACAACCGAAACATTAACGCCAACCAAGGGGTTAATCATAGCCGTGGCAATCCCACAAATGAAGCCCAATTTCTCGATCTCGGTGATTTGAAAAATAATATTCCTGACGATGCACCATATAGTGTTCCTGGTTATCAATCACCGGAAAATGTGAGCGTCCACTCAGAATATTCGGACGATGGTGGAAAATATAACGAGAGGGTTGTAGATGATGAATGGGGAAACAACAACATGAGGCATATTTTTAATGCTCGAGAGTTTGAGTATGAAGATTTTGGCTATCAAAATGCCAATTTTGTGGGGAACAACGAGGGATATGGGCGTGAGTATGGTAGAGATGACGGCTACGGGAATAACCGTCAACCATGAAATGACCGAAGAAATCGGGATTATGGCAACAACAACAATAACAACAGTAATGGTAACCGAATTCCTCAATTTGTGGGCGGTGGAAATCAAGGTGGAGATGGGATGGTGACCAAAGGGGCAATATTAGGCCGATAAATCAAGAGGTCAATGGTCCGAGACGTCAAATGCATCAACAAGCTTCGCGAGGTGTTAATGGTCGATTTAGACCGGTGTTCACCGAAAATGACTCACCTATTGTTCCTACGCCTCGAGGGAGACAGGCTTTTGATTGTAAGCTTAATTACATTAACATCCTACCCCACTTCAACGGTAGAATGAATGACGATCCTTATACACATTTGGCGGAATTCTCGGCCATATGTGGTACTATTGGAGGTCATGATTTGCGTTGGAAGAAGTGAATTGTGGTTATTTCAATTTTCTTTAAAAGACAAAGCTAAGCAATGGTTTCTCACACTTCCGGCTAACAGTATTCACACTTGGGCGTACTCAATTGCAAAGACCGATGATGCAAGAGATAAAATTCGGTCATTTAGGCAATTACCGGGGAATTATTACATGAGGCATTGACACATTTCAAGGAATTGGTTAGGAAGTGTCCTCATCATCAAATTCCAAGGTGGGAGTTACTTAAATGCTTTGTAAGGGGGTTGGATGCCGATGATCACAAATATTTGCAATCGGCAACCAACGGAACATTGCTAAACAATCAAGAGGAAGATGATTGGGTTTCTTGGAGAGGATGAGCAAGAACTCCAAAGCGGTCACTATGGCGGACCGATCTAAAAACATCATATTTCCTGATCTCTTCCCGGCCTTGATTCGAGCGCTAAGGATAGAATTGCTACTTTGGAACAGGAGTGTTAGCCCGAATAAAGAAGAAGGAAGTCGGTGCGGTTCAGTTCGCGGTGTGCGAAGATTGTGGGGATATTGGGCATTGAACCGAAGAATGTCAAGTGAGCATGGCACATACGACTGAAGAGGTGAATCAAGTGTATGGTGATCGTAAGCAATTCGACATGAATTCTAACACTTATCACCCGGGGTTGAGAAACCATCCAATCTTTCGTTATGGAATGCTTCAAATCAAATGAATCCCAACTTTCAAATAGGTAACCAAAGTGGGAATCCAGGAGGTTTGATGTATCAAAACCGTCAAGGCGGTAACCAAGGGGGTGTTAAAGAAATTACAACCAAGGAAGTAGTCAAGGCTATCAGAATCATGAAGGTGGTTATCAAAGGGGCTACAACCAAGGTAGTAACGGAGGTGGTAACGCTAACCCTCCAATGGGTGGTGAAGACTCTTTAAGTTCAAAGCTGGATGCAATTATGAATGTTATCACGACTTCGAATCAAGAGATAAAGATCGAAATGAAAAAAGAGTTCAAGGTTCGTGATAAATCGCATAAAGCTTTAGAGAAGCAAGTGGGTCGACTTGCGAAGGATATGCCACAGATGCGTGGAAGTGCCGGGAAATTGCCTAGTGACACCACAGTGAACCCTAAGCAACAAGGGTCCAACTCGAAGAACACACGTAAGGTACCAATTAGTAAAATTTCATTACGTAGTGGTCGAGTCATTGATAATGGTGTTGTGTCACTACCACCCCAGTTTGTCGAAGGGGTGGTGGAAGAGGCTAGTGATGATGAGATTTTGACGGTCAAACGGGTCAAAAGAAATTTTTTTGAAAAATGATAAAGATACACCCGTTGTGACCGTCACCGTCCCGAAAGCTAAGAAAAAGGGTGTGGAGGTTAATACCGCCCTTTATCCCGAAGCTTTGTTGGGACCATCCAAAAAAGTGGAAAACAAAAGAGGTCCCCACCAAGAAGAAATGTGGGAAATTTTTAAACAAGTTAAATTAATTTACCACTTTTGGATGCCATAAAACAAGTCCCATCATATGCTAAGTATTTAAAGGATTTGTGCACTCAAAAACGAACTCACAAGTTTCCAAAGAAACTAGACTTAACCAAAAATGTGAGTTCGATTCTTTCGGGTGCACCTTTACCCAAGCTGCAAGACCCGGGAGCGCTTATCATCTCCATTCAAGTTGGAGAATTTAAAATGAAAAGGGCACTCTTGGATCTTGGTGCTAGTGTGAGTATTCTACCGGGTAGTTTGTATGACCAATACAAGTTTGGTCCACTTCGAGTGGCAAACACTACCATAGTGCTAGTCGATTTAACTCCTAAACTACCCTGTGGAATAGTCACAGATGTAATTGTCAAGGTCGAGGACTTTTACTATCCAGTGGACTTCTTAGTACTCGATTACGTTTCATTGTACCTAACCAAGCAACCTACAGTTATTCTAGGTCGACCGTTTTTGGGAACATCAAATGCCCAAATTAATTGTAAAACGGGTACGGTCTACATGACTTTTGGTAACCGTTGGTTGCGGTTACATGTTTTTTCCGGATTAACGGATCCTCTAGTTAATGAGGAATGCTATATGGCGGACGTTGTTGACGAGTGTATACCTCTCTGTGACATGGGTGTTGAAGAGGAAAACACAATAGAGGAGTGTTTCATGTTTGACAGGTTACAACCAGAAATGAATCGGAGCATGGATGAGGAAGAGAAGAAGATGGAGGTAATGGCGGTGAAGGAAGGAAGACCACCTTGGACACACCAAGTAGAAAGTCTTCCCGAGAAGATTGACACTAAGTTGAAGCCGTCATTGATAGAGCCTCCAACTGTCGAGTTGAAGGTGTTGCCCAAGCATTTGAAATATGCTTATGTGGGTGAGGGCAACATGCTACCAGCCATCATTGCAT